>VXAB01012541.1:406302-606598 GCA_013399175.1 Odontophorus gujanensis
GTCACCCACTACCAATTAAGGAAGGAGCTTTTAGATGTTTACACTTAGCCAGCCTTACACGGGAGTAGTATTAATCTGCCTTGGCACGTGCAAATCAATATCTAACGTGATTTCTTTAAGCTGGATCTTGCAATCCTCCCCCATTATGGGTACCTGATTTATTTACAAGATGCCTTATTGAAGATTACAGAACTTAATAGAGATTATTCTTTCATCAAGTACATTGCTTTAATAAGGAGGAAGATTTTTTCTTATGATTAAGTTTGTGATTTGTTTTGTTGTTTTTTTTTTATTAATTCAGGCTTTGGTTAAACAGGGTATATTTTAAAGGCAACATGGCCAGCAGGTTGAAGGAGGTGATCCTCTCCTACTCTGCCCTCACAAGGCCACATTTGGAATACTAGGTCCAGTTCTGGGCTCCCCAGTTCAAAAAAGACAGATCTCCTTGACAGAGTCCAGCAGAGAGAACAAAGGTGATAAAGGGCATGGAGCCTTACGCGGAAAGGAAGAGAGACATGGGTCTGTTCAGCTGAGAAGAAGACAGAGAGGATCTGATCACTGTTTATAAATATCTAAAGTGCAAGAGGTAATCGGACGAGGCCAGGCTCTTTCCAGTGATGTGTAGTTATAGGAAAGGAGCAATGGCCAAGAACTGAAACATAGGAAGATTTACGCAAATATGCAGAAGAACTTTCTTTACAGTGTGGACGACAGAACACAGGAAAAGACTGCCCGGAGAGGTTGTGGAGTCTCCTTCTGAGATATTCAAGACCCCCACCTGGACACTTTCCCGTGCAAACTACTGTAGGGAACCTGTTTTAGCAGGGGGGTTGGACTCTATGATCTCCAGAGGTCCCTTGCAACCCGCATCATTCTGTAACTGTGTGTGTATTCAAAAACATTTGTTTTCATTACAGTACTTCTGAAAGCCATTATTAGACAGCTCTATGGCTTTATATCTGTATCACATAACAGCAGAGTACAGTGCAGCATCCTTAAGGACCCCCACCTGGACACTTTCCCGTGCAAACTACTGTAGGGAACCTGTTTTAGCAGGGGGGTTGGACTCTATGATCTCCAGAGGTCCCTTGCAACCCGCATCATTCTGTAACTGTGTGTGTATTCAAAAACATTTGTTTTCATTACAGTACTTCTGAAAGCCATTATTAGACAGCTCTATGGCTTTATATCTGTATCACATAACAGCAGAGTACAGTGCAGCATCCTTAAGAAGCCTTCAACCCTCAAACAGATTCATTCAGTAATTACAATTTTGCCCTGTTAAAAACAAAGAAAGCAAACAACAGTCTACAAGTGAATTTTGTTTATAAAAAAAAAGGGGGGGAATTATGCCTGCAAATGAAAGTGACTAATCATGAAAAGACAGTCGTTTCAAAGAGGATGTGTTTTGGGTTAGGTGGTCAATGTCAGGGGGAAGACTTCAGTACACCCCTTGCTAAGCAGACACAGTGTATCAGTACCACTGCCTCAGTTTCCATTGCCCCTCCCTCTTCACTGGAGGACCTTATCTGTCAGAAACACGTGAAAAGCAAACACCAGAGTGCTGGAAAAGGCACACAAGTACGTGCCCAGACTGGAAAAGGGCCTCCCTTTCACCAACTCCTGCGTGAATAACCCCTCTGTCCTCTCCTGGAAGAGACCAGCGGCCCTAAGAGCGCCGGGGTGGCTGCAACACATTCAATACAGACACGAGCAAGACAAGCCCCTCCGTGAGGGCACGCAGCCTGGAATAAGGCGGAAGGGAAGCGGAGGCCGTAACGCAGCCCGACTCCCGCGGACCCTCCCCGACTTCCGCCCCAGCAACAAGCCCCCTCCCCTCCCCAGGCCCTAAGGACTAAACCTCTCTGCACGGGGCCGGATCCCCACCTCCGTAAACGGGTCCATCGCTGCCACTCCGGCCGCTCCCGCACGTCGCCCCAGAAATGGCAAAATCCAACACCCCAACCGCTCCCGTGGATTTGAATTTCAGCGCCCGCCTCGAATGCGCATGCGCCGGGAGCACGACTGGCGTTGGCCGTCCGCGGCGGGGCGGGCGGGAGCGAGGGAGGCGGGAATTGACTCGCTGTTGCTTATCGTAAAGTCTCTCAGGCGCCTTATCTTCAAGCGGCGTGGCATCTGCGCGCATTAGAAGTCGAAAATATGGTATTGAGTAATCAGAAGTAATCTTCAGAATCAGTCATTGTGGACAGCAGCAGCATGAGGTCTGGTTTCAGAACTTGCTCGTGTGCTGGGCTGCGAGTTGGGACTTAGCAGATGAAACCCATCGTGAGACATCCTCAATCTCTGAGCCGCTTTTTGTAATGTTGAAAACCTCAGGCTTTGTTTCCTTCCAGAGAAACTAAGTAAAGCAATCACTGGGAAACAATAGAAACACTCCTTTAATGGAGCAGCAGAAAATCAGTGCCAGCAAATACCAGAGAAAAAATAGGCAATCTGGAGCTGTGAACTGAAAATTAAAAGAGAGAATTATTATTAAGTCTCTCTGCCATCTCTCTCCTGCCATCCAAAACGAGAGAAAGTCACGCACAATTTGAGACCTTTCTTTTACATTCATTTACATTACAGTAACATAACATTGTTACTGCAATTTAAACATGAATTTGTGCTTCACATGGGAATCTATAAGATGTGTATAGAGCACATCCTGCTGCCTTTGGTGCGTTTCCAAATGTGTCTCTATCCCCTGCTGTCGTTGCTTTAAGGGCAGGGCAGTGCCATTAGAGCTGATGCTGTGCCTCAGGGCCTTATCTGTACAGCCAAAATAATGTGAGCTGCGTTGTCAGTGTACAGAACAATCTCATCTGCTATGTAATATTAAAAAACAAAAACAAACAAACAAACAAAAAAAAAAAAAAACNGACCAGCGGCCCTAAGAGCGCCGGGGTGGCTGCAACACATTCAATACAGACACGAGCAAGACAAGCCCCTCCGTGAGGGCACGCAGCCTGGAATAAGGCGGAAGGGAAGCGGAGGCCGTAACGCAGCCCGACTCCCGCGGACCCTCCCCGACTTCCGCCCCAGCAACAAGCCCCCTCCCCTCCCCAGGCCCTAAGGACTAAACCTCTCTGCACGGGGCCGGATCCCCACCTCCGTAAACGGGTCCATCGCTGCCACTCCGGCCGCTCCCGCACGTCGCCCCAGAAATGGCAAAATCCAACACCCCAACCGCTCCCGTGGATTTGAATTTCAGCGCCCGCCTCGAATGCGCATGCGCCGGGAGCACGACTGGCGTTGGCCGTCCGCGGCGGGGCGGGCGGGAGCGAGGGAGGCGGGAATTGACTCGCTGTTGCTTATCGTAATGTCTCTCAGGCGCCTTATCTTCAAGCGGCGTGGCATCTGCGCGCATTAGAAGTCGAAAATATGGTATTGAGTAATCAGAAGTAATCTTCAGAATCAGTCATTGTGGACAGCAGCAGCATGAGGTCTGGTTTCAGAACTTGCTCGTGTGCTGGGCTGCGAGTTGGGACTTAGCAGATGAAACCCATCGTGAGACATCCTCAATCTCTGAGCCGGTTTTTGTAATGTTGAAAACCTCAGGCTTTGTTTCCTTCCAGAGAAACTAAGTAAAGCAATCACTGGGAAACAATAGAAACACTCCTTTAATGGAGCAGCAGAAAATCAGTGCCAGCAAATACCAGAGAAAAAATAGGCAATCTGGAGCTGTGAACTGAAAATTAAAAGAGAGAATTATTATTAAGTCTCTCTGCCATCTCTCTCCTGCCATCCAAAACGAGAGAAAGTCACGCACAATTTGAGACCTTTCTTTTACATTCATTTACATTACAGTAACATAACATTGTTACTGCAATTTAAACATGAATTTGTGCTTCACATGGGAATCTATAAGATGTGTATAGAGCACATCCTGCTGCCTTTGGTGCGTTTCCAAATGTGTCTCTATCCCCTGCTGTCGTTGCTTTAAGGGCAGGGCAGTGCCATTAGAGCTGATGCTGTGCCTCAGGGCCTTATCTGTACAGCCAAAATAATGTGAGCTGCGTTGTCAGTGTACAGAACAATCTCATCTGCTATGTAATATTAAAAAACAAAAACAAACAAACAAACAAAAAAAAAAAAAAACCAAGGAAATAGGAGTTCTATTCTGTAAAAGAAATTTCTTATAAAGATTATTTTATTTCTGTAAAGTTTACTCTGTAAGATGAAATTAAGAATCTAAGGGGTGTATTATTACTTACAAGCTCAATACAATGTGCATTTGATAAATTTCCTTTCCTTTTGGCCTCCCCAGAGGTAATGATTACTGCGTCATTTTGATCCAGATTCAGTGGGGCCCTGCTAGAAATAAATAAAAACTTTCTCAGCATCTCAGGGATTATGTCTGTCTTCCAGAAGAGCAAGGGAGAGTGAATATAATATCCCTGTGCCACTCCAAAGAACCCAAGAAGGTTGGTCTTTTCAGGACTGGTGCTGTAGAGTGTCTGCAAGGTTCATAGCCTGCAAAATACTGGAGGACAAAGCAATGAAATTTACAATTGGGGTTGGGTTTTTTTTGTCCTAAGAATTCAGTAGAGCCATTAGCAAGTCGCAATGAGAGAAAAGAAATGAGCTGATGTTTTGCAATCTTGAAGGCATAAAAAAGAGGAAGAAAAAGAAAAGAATGTCATGTTGAAATCAGCAGGACAATGGGCAGCTCTGCCTGCAAAACAGCTTTATATTTTACGGCAGCCTTTGGCATTCAAAAACCATGAATCACACCCTTCACCGTCTCCTCACCCACATGATATGGTTGAAGATTTCTTCCTGCTGGGGAATAATCCCTTCTGTAACAATAAATAACACAAAGTGCTTGTGGAATGATTTTTACTGGCTAGCTGTTTTCGTGGGGAACTGGGGACACAGACACAGAAGCCAGTCATTTGTCTTTTAACAGGACAGTAAAACATTTTTACTTTCTCATTTATTTATTTTTTCACATTTCTTGAAGGATACTGTTTTCAGGGGTTTCTTTCAGAGGGTTATAGACCTTCTCGTTAAAACTTTTTTGGCATACTTTTTAACTAACAAGGAGAGAACTAGCCAAAGATTTTGTAGGTTTGGCTTCCTTACAACACTAATATAATCACAAATGTATAATAATTGAAGACAAAATTGTGGACTCCGATCTTGTTCAACATCACAGAATAGCTGAAGTGGGAAAGGATCTCTGGGTCTGTCTTGTCCAACTCATGCTCTGGCAGGGCCACCCCGAAGTAGGGCAACGCTGCAGGTTTTTTTCTCCCCTTCAAGGAAAGTGTGGGTTCTTTCATGAAACAGCCTGGAAACTTGGCAGCAGATGGTGCTCTGAAGAAGTTGGATGAGCTGTACTATAAGTTTTTGGAACTTTGTCTTGCTCAGAAGAAACAAAGGTGAGTTATGTTTGTGCAGGGAAATGGGAAGTGTTTAGCACAGTTATTTTATTTTATTTTTTTTAGTTAATTTCAATATCCCTAGAAGTACAAAGTTGGCTTTAGGAGAGTTAATATTGGTGGTACCTTTAGGATAAAGACAAAACTTTCCTTTTCTTCTTTATGAAAATCACATGCAACAAGAAATTACAGTACTGCTGATTTGGTCCGGAGCCTTTAAGGCCAAAAGCCCTTCACTTGTGTTGTTTTGCTTGCTGTGTTTTTTATCTGTGTTTTTGCAGAAGTTTCCCTCTGCCCTATGGGGACCATAAATACACAGGAACACACTGACCAGGTCCTCCTTGTTGTGAGTATGTGTCACAGCTGGACAGCTGTGTACACTGCTTGCTGTAGGACTCTGCTGAGGGTTAAAATCTCACGAGAGATTTTAAGGCACAAGCAGAAGAAAAAGGTAAACTCTTCTGAGTACACAGTGAGTATATGAAAAGCTAACTGCCTTTCTACCCTAGCGGATAAATTTAATGGAATTATAAGATAAACATAAAACATGTCATGAGTAATGTGTCAGGAATCTCAGTGACAGTACTGACAAAATTACCTTGATATTAAAACTGAAGTAAGTGCTCCAAGTGTAGTGCATAACCCATATGCTTTGCTAAATAAGAGAACATGTAAGGTTATGAAATGCATTTTACATGAGTTAATGACTATTTTTTTTCTGCTTCCTTTCCATCTAATTCCTTTGGAAAAAAAAAATATATATATATATGTATGAGATATTCTGTGCAGTAATAGCACATCTACACTAGAGGGTGTTACTTAGGATTTTAGGATGAGTTTTGCTTTGGAAATCTGTTTATCTGTTTATTTATTTGGGGAAAAAAAAGCGTATCTGAAATAAAATAGCAGCAGATGCTCAGGGAGAAACTCTACTGAAATCTGAACAATCACAACAAAAATGTAATGGTGATAAAATTTCCCCTAGAGCAAGGGACACTGGTAATACAATCATCTCTGCTTCAGTAGAAACTGCAAATATAGTTACACCGAGGCTGTGTTAGAGAGGAGTAAATATACCTGATATTTTAGACTGCTTGTACTTCAAATCTATTTTGACAGAGAATGTGTTAACTAAAGGAATATGAAAATGAGAAAGTAGCTCCTTCTACATGAGAGGGACAGGGAGAGCACCTGTTGGCTACCATCCCTAGTCTCTGCCGGAGACATGTTACTCATATGCCCATGTTTTCTTCTGTACTTCCCCATCATTGAGCCCTGAGCTTGAAGTCTGTGTCCTGTCACCTCCTATCCCAGCCCGATGGATGTGCTCTGCTCACTGTGCCTGGGTGCCATGCGACTGCTCCACTCCTGTCACAGTGATTCTTGGCACCTGACTCACACCCTTGATAAGGGGTTACCCAGATAATTTCCAAAACCAGAGAAGAAATGCAGCAGAATAAAGTCTGAAGACAACTTTGTCATGCTTGTACTTCTCCCAAGCTTGAACAGCTGAATGAACAGGTACCACTTCAAAGGGCTTCTTTGCCTGCAAAATAAAGCCAGGTAGCAGTGCCAGGCATGGACTTGGTATCTGAAAAAAGAAAGTGTGCTTACACTGTGGGAGCTGCCCTCACTGAGCCCAGTACTTCTCCTTGCAAACAGGACTCCCAGAAGACCCCCTTTTCCAGGACAGGCAAAGACCCTCCTGCTCTGTCCTAGATCAGAGGGTTTAGAGGTCCCATTAAGTGAAATCTTTTGATGAAGAAGCAACTCACTGCTCTTTCCCCAGCTGTCCCCCACTGAAGTTAAGTGCAAAGGGTCTCCTCCTGCCACAGCATGGGCTCCAGCTCCAGGACACTGCTTGACCTCCATTAATCCAACCACAATAAAGCCTCACCTATTGCAGCGCGAATGACTTCTTGCAAAAATGCTGCCAATTTTCAGGCTATCTTTATGTTATTGAGCCTCCTTGGCATGAAGTAGGAACAAATTGAGCAGGTAAGTCAATACTGTAGCTGCATCAAACTGTGTTCTGCAAGGTGTCTTAAAATAGCAGTTGCGTTGAAAAGGAGCATTTGTATGTGTAACAGCTCCCTACAAGCACATGCTGCCCTTGCCACGTACTAGAAATGAAAGATGCAGCTGCAAACAGCTGGCAATGTCAGACATTTCAGTAGGAGTTTCTAGAAAGAGTACAAGTGGGAGGGTGGTGAGCTGCAGTCACCTGGTTGGAGAAATTGCATGATCAGAAGATGTGCAGCCAGTGAAGACATTCTGTTTGGAAAGGGGAGGCTGACCTTGCTCTAACTTGGCGCAGCCCAAAACTCTGCCAAATTATGCTGAGTTCTTTAAGGACTCGGCTTTCCTGGTTTCTCTGTGATTCTTCTTTATTAGCAGAGAGAGGCTGAAGAAAGATGTGTGCATGAATGTGACATGTGAGTGGATCAAAATAGAACAGACATTAGTGTGTGTATATATGTGTATATATTTAATATATATACAATAAATGCACATATACACATATACATTTATGTATTATGTATGTTTTAGTTTTTCAGTGTTCTCATAGGTGCAGAGAGGAATGAAATTTTCTCCAAGATTCTACAAGCATGCTACAGAGATAAGTGATGTTTTTTTTCCTATAAGGAATGCAAGGCAGTACTGTTGGTCAGGTAAACATGAAGGAATTATCTCTGGAATTACTTCTGTGTTGAATTTGAGCTTTAAAAAATGCACATACCAGCTTGAACTCTGTCCCCTAGCAACGAATAAATGACATCCAGATACAGGTTCACTTCATATGGTGGAACTGTGTGATTTAAGATTATTATTTAAGCCACAGTGTGACTCGTCAGTACCTTACTGTTCGTCCCCATGTCCCCTTGCCTTGCAGCAGTGCAGTTCATCAATTCATTCCAGCTGCACTGCTGACTTCCAGGAAGGTTTTTTTTTTTTACAGAGTAGCTCTTTTATTTTATTTTATTTGCCCTGCTGTCCATCTGGACAGTAATTAAGCTGCCTTTGATGTCAAAACAGTTAGAGGTACATTAAATGTATATATATATAGCATTATTTTCATACTGAGATACTTAACAGTGTTTTTGTTGACTAAATTTTCCATGTGATGCTGTTAGTCACCAAACGTGACAAAGCTTGCTTATAGCCAAGGAAGAATACAAAGGCAGCTGGCCTTTTAGCTTCTCTCCTCTGTGCCTTCTGCTGCTGCTTTTGTCATCCTCCTGCTAGAGCCAGGAGCTAGTATGACCTGACAAAACCTTCAAGCCAACCAGCAAAGCAAAAAAAAGGTTGGAGAGGTAAAAATAACAATAAAAACGCTGTAAGCAGATTCAGGGTTGTGTGACTGCCCAAGCACTCAGTGAAAAAGGGCTCACCAGCATCATGGAGAAGGGGACAGGAGATGGAAAACATGGAGGGCAAGCCCTGGGGGGAGCAAGGAGGGGGATATCAGTGTGTAACTCACATTACAACCTGGAGTTAACACTTCCATTGCTGTGGTTTCCAAGCATAAGTAAAGTATCATCTCTTAAGATGAGAATGGAGGGTCTAAGTAGGAAAAAGCACTGTGGAGTTTAACAATAAAGTGGTATATTCCCTTCATATTGCAGCAGCCATCCACTGTTTCTTCATCTGCTGTGCGGATTATTTCCACTGCTTGAACCAATTCACTAATGCATTTTTTCCCTGCAATTCTCTTCTGTCGCAAGCAATCTGTACCTGATTAGGGACAGCTTTATCCAGCTATATTTAAAACTGTTCAGTTCCTGCAATCTGAGTGCTGGTGACAAGCCTGCTGGTTCCTTTTTCTAGCCCGTTTCAACTGTCAGTCTGTGTGACTGGTCCTGCCCCTCAGGTGAACGGCTGTGTAGTGTGGCGGTAAAAAAAAGCTCCACGAAGCTCATGTATCCGGGGCGTGACCGCATGGTACTACAACTCCCGGCGTGCACCTCGGCCCTCCCGCGCCAGGCGCGCGGGGCTCAGGCGGCGCGCGGCACGCTGGGACATGTAGTCGGCAGCTGAGGGCGGGCGCTCCTCTCGGGCGGCTGCTGCCGGCCGGCCCAGGAGCGGCCGGGCGGGCCTCGGGACGGCGGCAAGGCGGTGCAGCGCCATGCTGGAGTCCATCCGTGTCACCGGTGAGTACCGCCGCCGTGGGTGCTGCCCGGCGCCTGGGGCTGAGGCTGGGTGGGTGCCGTGAGGCGAGATTTTTCCCGCAGCTTTTTTATTCGCGTGGTTAAATTGGACCCGGCCGCTGGGTGCCGTTCTGGTGCCATCAGCGATACTTCCCGCAGCCGCGGGGCCGGGTCGTTGGTCACCTACAGCACGGACCTCTGCTCCCCGGTTCATGCTTTGGAAAAAATAAACAAAAATATCTCAGGTTGTGCGTCAACGCTCCCAGCGTTATCAGTGGGACTATATAGATTCCTACACTACTCTCTCCGTAGCCTGTTTGTTGCAGAATATTCTTTCTGCAGCCCTCTGCAACCCTGAATCATAAAGTCCAGATGTAATTAACTTCGTATAGCTTTTTTAGTCTATTCACAATCTATTCATATTACCTGAATGCTGACAGTAAAGGTCTTTGTAATGTTACTGTACATTTGCAAAGTGTATCAGAGGAGGAGTGTTACTTGTTACAATCTTATATTCTCATCTTTTTTACTACTTCGCTATTGTAAGCACAAATTATCTGTATTTCTGTAAACTTGAAAATCCAAGCCAAGGTATTGGAAGTGTTTCCTCATTTTGAACAAAAATAAACTTGAATATATTCTAAAATGGTAATGCTGAAGTGAAAAACAAAAGCAGTGACTCAGATGATAACATTCCTAGGATAAGGAACATCTCCAATAACATCTCTGCTAAGCTCTGTGAGAGGCACACTTGGAGCTCGGAAGGGATTTGTCTGTTGTCACAGCACCACAGAATTGTAAGGGTTGGAAGGGACCTCTCGAGATCATATAGTCCAACCCCCCCGCCAAAGCAGCTCCCTGGCCCAGGTTGCACAGGTAGGCGTCCAGGTGGGTCTTGAATGTCTCCAGAGGAGACACCACCACCTCTCTGCAGCCTGTGCCAGTGCTCCATCACTGCACTGTGAAGAAATTCCCACACAAATTTGTGCAGAATTTCCTATGCTTCAGTTTGTGGCCATTTCCCCTTAACCGGATTGTCAGCTGCTCAAAAACCGTGGGAGCTCTCTATGTTTTTTTAGAGCTCATGTAACTGAGCAGAGATTGATCCATTCAGACAAATATCTGTCATCGTACACCTTGTGCCACCTATGGAGCAAGTGTATTAGAAGCTTATTGGATAGTAGAGATCCAGTAGCCTAGGTAAAGACTTTTTTCTACAATACTGTCCAAAATCTGGGAAGAAAAATAATTCATGGAGCTCTGACTACACGTATTATTAACACAGTAAAGTATTAGCTCAATACTTCAAAAGGAAACCATCAGTATAACCTAGTTTCTGAATGTTCTAAAATAAAACATTTCTTCTAACAGCCTCTGACAAGTTAGGCAGAGTCTGCAATGCCCTGAGATCCGNAGGGACCTCTCGAGATCATATAGTCCAACCCCCCCGCCAAAGCAGCTCCCTGGCCCAGGTTGCACAGGTAGGCGTCCAGGTGGGTCTTGAATGTCTCCAGAGGAGACACCACCACCTCTCTGCAGCCTGTGCCAGTGCTCCATCACTGCACTGTGAAGAAATTCCCACACAAATTTGTGCAGAATTTCCTATGCTTCAGTTTGTGGCCATTTCCCCTTAACCGGATTGTCAGCTGCTCAAAAACCGTGGGAGCTCTCTATGTTTTTTTAGAGCTCATGTAACTGAGCAGAGATTGATCCATTCAGACAAATATCTGTCATCGTACACCTTGTGCCACCTATGGAGCAAGTGTATTAGAAGCTTATTGGATAGTAGAGATCCAGTAGCCTAGGTAAAGACTTTTTTCTACAATACTGTCCAAAATCTGGGAAGAAAAATAATTCATGGAGCTCTGACTACACGTATTATTAACACAGTAAAGTATTAGCTCAATACTTCAAAAGGAAACCATCAGTATAACCTAGTTTCTGAATGTTCTAAAATAAAACATTTCTTCTAACAGCCTCTGACAAGTTAGGCAGAGTCTGCAATGCCCTGAGATCCGAAGCTAGTGAATGAATAAGAAGTGTGCACCTTAATATGCAAAGTATTTCTTTAGTGCAGAATTATTCTGAAATGTGTGGCTCCCACATATGCTCTGTTAGCAGGATTGGGGGTGCATCCCTTCTCCAGTACCACTATGATGCTGGAATAGCTGTACATTCAGGAATGAAAGTATGCAGAAGTAAAATTCCCTGTATTGACAGCAAAATAATGACTGTAGTGTATTGTATGCTTTGTATGTTTGCGCCTGCAGTACAGACTAAACCCAGTATTGGCAGCTCCAACAGGTATCTTTAAAACAATGGGTTTGGGGATGGGGCAGGACCTGCTTCTGCTCTTGTGGGCAGGATGGGGACACACATCCTGTCCCCAGACAGTGTGGAGCTGGCTCTGTCTGTTGCTCTGCACTGCTAACCCTCATAGGGCAGCAAAAACAAACTCAGCTGATCAAAAATGGCACACAGTAGTGTCCTGACCTGACAAAAATGATGTTTCTACCAAGGGGGAGGGTTTTCCAACTTTTGGTACTCTACCAGTGCCGAAGTGGGGACAGGCAGCTCATCTGTGCCTTCCTCCTCCTTTCTACATCACTGCTGTATTCTCTCAAATCCAGCTGGTCGTTGAGTTTAGTAATTCACCAGCAGGTCCATGATCCATGTTTTTGCAGCTCCTGCAGGGAGGAACAAGATATAAATAGATGAAAGTAAACATGCTGAGAAGGTCTTAGTTAGGAGAGACCGTGCTGGTTTTGTTGTTTGTTTCTAATAGTTGAAGGATTTGGGGCTTGAAGACTTGCGAGCCTGCGATCAATGGAGAGAATCTGAATGCAAACATTAGGTATTTTTAGGGGCTTCTCTGAAGTAGCTGGGAAGTTTGTGCACACATTTGTTGTTTTCTGTTGTATGGATGGAAATATAAAAAGAACATTGACATTTATATACCTCAGAACAGCTTTATATGATTTATATAAAATTTGTAGAAGATGTCTATAAAATTTATATGTATGTAAATATATATTGTAAATATATATTGGAGATAAACTTTACATCAAATTTAAATATTTATTTGGAGTTTATATACAATTTGTATACTATCTATATAAGATGCAAATGAAATTTATGTAAAATGTATGCAAAGTTCATATAAGAGTAATATAAGATGTATATAGTATGTATAAAAGAAGTAAAGAAAATTTATATAAATCACGGAGTCACCGAATCACAAAGGTGGGAAAAGAGCTCCAAGATCATCAAGTCTAACCATCCACCAACTACCAATGTTTCCCCACTAAACCACGTCCCTTTGTATAACATCTAAACATTTATTGAACACCTCCAGGGATGGTGACAGTGACTCAGACAACTCCCTGGGCAGCCCATTCCAGTGCCTGACCACTCTTTCAGAGAAGAAATGTTTTCTAATATCCAACCTGAATCTCCCCTGGTGCAACTTGAAGCCATTCCCTCTAGTCCTGTTGCTGGTTCTGAAGGAGTAGAGGCCAACCCCCATCTCATCACAGCCTTCCTTTCAGGGAGCTGTAAAGGGCAATGAAGTCTCCCCTGTGTCTCCTCCAGTTAAACAATCCCAGCTCACTTAGCCACTCCGTATAAGACTTGTGCTCCAGATCCCTCACCAGCTTCATTGCCCTTCTCTGGACACACTCCAGGCCCTCAGTGTCTTTCTGGTAATGCGGGGCCCAAAACTGAACACAGTTCTCGAGGTGCAGCCTCACCGAGGTTGAGTACAGGGGTACGATCACCTCCCTGCTCCTGCTGGTAACACTATTTCTGATACAAGCCAGGATGCCATTGTCCTTCTTGGTCACCTGGGCACACTGCTGGTTCATGTTCAGCTGAGCACTGACCAGATACCCTCCTGTCCATTTCCTCTGCACACTCTTCCAGCCGCTGTCCCCGAATCCTGTAGCACTGCCTGAGGTTGTGGCCAAAGTACAGGACTTGCACTTGGTCTTGTTGAACTTCATCCCATTGGCCCCACCCCAACGATCCAAACTGTCCAGATCCCTCTGAATTGCCTTCCTACCCCCAGGAAGATCAGCACTTCCTGCCAACTTCATGTCATCTGCAAACTTACTGAAGGTGTACTTAATGCCCTCATTCAGGTTATTAATAAAGATACTGAACAGAACAGCACCCAGTACTGACCTGTGGGGAACACCACCACCCAACCATCCAGCCAGTTCTTTACTCAGCAAAAAGTGTACCTGTCCAAGCTGCCAGCTTTTCCAGGTGGGTTGCTTAATCATAGAAGGAGATGAGGTTGGTCAAGCTGGACATGCCTTTCATGAACCCATGCTGGCTGGGCTCGATCCAGATTTTCCTACGCATGCCATGTGATCTCCCTCAAGATGATCTGTTCCATAACCTTCCCTGGCACCAAGGTCAGGCTGATAGGATTGTAGTTCCCCAGATCCTCTTTATGTCCCTTCTTGTAGGTGGGAGTCACATTGGCAAGCCTCCAGTCCTCTGGAACTTCTCCAGTTGACCAAGAACACCGGTAGATGGCGGAAAGTGGCTTGGCAGTCACCTCTGCCACCACCCTCAGCACTCTTGGGTGAATGCCATCTGGCTGCAGGACTTGTTGCAGTCCAGGTGGAGTAGTAGATCTCTGTTTTCACATGAACCATCTCCTTGAGATGGTTCCTCCTACCCCAGCCCATGGGACAGCAAGGCAAGCTGGGTGGGCTGGCTGTCACACCAGCGATGGCAGTGATCCCACAGCGTCTGATAAGAGATGGCAAGGTACTCATTCCTACACCTTGGAACAGGATTCTCAAGCCTACTGCCGAACAAGCCTGAGCTTTCGTTAGAAATGCTCACTTTAGCAGAAGAGAATAATCTTAACATTTCTACCTCTGGCTTTCCTGTGGAGGAAGATCTTAGGCTGACATTCCTCATCATCTCTTCATGCAAGCAGGACCTCTGTCTTTTTGCTTTTCAGAGTGTCTTCAAACAGGAGAACTGAGGGGTGCAAGCAGCTTCAAAAGTATGAAATACTTTGCCATGGAGCTTACGCTGAGAAGAAGACCTAATTTTCCTGTGAAAATAAAGCTGGAATTAAACTAGTATTGATTTATTTTCCTTGGAGGCATTTAATGATCTCTTGCTAATATTCCATTCAGAGTATAATTACTGTATGTAAAGCAATTACAGCTCTGCTATGTTTAACTATGGACTGAAGCTCAGATCCCTTCTGGGGGCCTTTAATCAGGCTCTGGCCATATCTCCCATTCTGTGAATCCTTTTATTTTGGATGCAGAGGTAAGAAGTGTTTCTTTGTGGCAGGAAGTATTTGTGTGTTGACTTTCTGCTCACCCAGTGCTCCTGGATGGACTGTGTGCTGGGGGAAGGCTGGAACCAGTGAAGAGGTCACTTCTGTCTAATGAGCCAGCACAAATGTTAAATACAGTCTTGATTCTCAGTGCCATCTGCATGCTGCTGCTCTGCACCAGGGACCTCCCTCCTGTGTAGCTTGTGCTGGGGGTTGAAGCAAGAGGAGAGGGCTCCCTGACTGAAGGAACTGTATTTCCCTCTTCTGTACTGGTTTACAGTATTGTTTCTCCTTTTCCTAAAGCTGGCTGTTGAGTAGATGAAATAACTGTCTTAAGGGTTCCTAGAGGTGTAGCTGAACTAGCTGAACACTTCTCTTTCCTTTTTCCATGTTCCTTCTTAATAAAGAGAGCAAAGTATAAGTGAAGCACTGAGGCCTTTTAAATTTACACTGCTGTTTGCATGATGTTGCAAGCTGCCCTGTGCTGTTGGCCCACTGTAGTGTTTCATCCTTTCTGAGGGGAAGTACTGTCAATCTGATTCAGCAGATGAAACCATGCCAGGCTGCTTCTATCCCTGCACAGATCCCTGTGGAACATCACAGTGAACGGTATCCATTTATTTCTTTACTGTTTCCTATTTTCTAAGTTATTTATGCATGAAAAACTTGACCCAAGGCGATGTATCACCAGCTCCTTCCGTTTGTCTAGAAGTCAAGGTGAACATGATGTGACCGTAGTTAAGACAGGTTGTGTGTTTCATTTATGTTACTGAGTCTTTTAAGATGTGAAGCAATCAAATTTATTTTCAGCATCTTTTTTTTTTTTTTCCTCCTCATTAATGCAGAAAAACTTCACTGGCCTAAACAAGAACTGTCTAAGAAATCAATCCTGAGTCCAGAAGAACATAAACTGAACGTCAATAATGAAAAGAGCCTCCAGCATCCATCTCCTGGTGTCCTTAAGGACATTTTCACAACAGGAACCAGTAGCTACAATGTCCTTCTGCAGAGCAAGGAAGAGAAAAAGCACCATGCTCAGAAGCAGTCACCTGCTCACCACAAGAAGCACAGAAAAGCCACGAAGTGCTCCACCACGTTGCGAGGCAACGAGCAGCGCAAAATGAAGGTCCCGCTGCCTTTGCTCAGCAGTGGATGGTACTGCACAGACCAGCAGCCCTCTGTCCTCATCACCAGCCCCTTGTCTAATGGTGTGAAGCTTGCAAACAGCATTTCAGCTGCAGGGAATGGTGTAGGACTGCCACCTCGACCCAGAAGTAGAGCTAAGAGGCATTGCAGTCAGACAAAGCCAAAGCAATCACAGTCACCAAAAAGCTGTGGGAAGGAGGGAGATGATTCTGGCCGAAAACTCTGTTTGCTAACTGCAATCAAGCCTTCCAATGTGGAGAAAGAGAAAATGAAGTTCTTTAAGTCAGATTTCACATACAATCCTCAGTTTGAATATGCAAACCCTGCTTTGCCAAACGTGTTAGCTAAGCATAGCCAAGCGTCTGACAGATTTCTTAAGCAGGTAAAGTTACATTTTTTTTTCTCATTTTCTCCTATTTCTTTCTTTCTTTCTTTCACATGCATGAAGGTAGCATTTGCCTTTGTAGCAGGTGAAAGTTGCTCCTCTTTGTCTTTCTCTCTGTTTGAAACATCCATCAGTGATGAGTGCATAATATGATAGAACTGTCTTTTTGACTGAAAAATTAAAACCTGCCTAATATTTAAAGGATATCATAGGCGGAAGGCACGATTTCTCATAAATTATGTTCCACATAAACCCAGTTAAGGCAAAAAAGCTTTTTAGTCAGTGAAATAGAGCGTAGGACAGAAATAATACAAAGCATAAAGAGGCTTTAATAAACAGAAGGGGAAAAAGCAGTGTAGAAAGCCTGCCAATCTTCTTGGGTGACCCAAAGATAGGGAGGAGATGGCAGTTATTTGATGTCATGGTTATTGGATAAACATATGTTGATTTCCCTTGTTTTAATTGCTTTTGAAAGGGTATTTGCATTACATTAGGCTAAATCATGCAGCAGATCAGTGTAATGTCCTTGATCCTGACTGAAATTCCTGTCCAGAGATAGATAAAACTTAAAAGAAACCCGCGTTTTTCCCCATAATACACAGCCAAAACAAAACCCAGAGATATTTCTTCCCTTAACCTTTGGCTTACGTGTCAAAAAACACACTGCTTATCTATATAAGAAACAGTCCTCTTCCACTTTTTTTCTCTTTTTTTTTTTTTTGTTTGTTTTTTAATCTTTCTAAACTGTTCGAAAAGCTTTTCTAAACACAATCTGATGTTCCAAGGAATACATTGCTTGGGAAGAAGTCCTCCCATTCCATGAGTTTTATTTAATGTGCGGCATGAATATTTGAGTTCCAAATCCCAAAATTCTTGATGTGAAATGTATCCTGAATTAAGAAATTATTTTCTTTATAGGAGAAGAGCAATTCTGTACTTAGAAATGAGCTTCCTTGCTTCTAAACAACCACATAAATCATAGTGACATCAAATCGTGCTGCTCATTGACTAGGGATTTTTAGCATGTTTTCCTATGCTTTTTATAGCAATGTGAACAGCATTAATCATTACAACAAATCAACCCTAATTTGTCAAACCACCCCATTATGATGAAAGTTCCATCTTTTACATAATTAATTATTCCTCAACTTTTAAAATTATTTTATTGTAAATACTTTAGCAAGAAAAGCATTTCTTGGAAATTTCAGCTCCTCAAAGTACTGAACAAAATCCTGCACTTATAAATACCTGAAAGAAACAATTTTAGTATGGTTGTAAGCCCAGCAGGTGGCACTCTTCTTTCATTTACAGCTCGCTTTACAAAGTTTCATCTCCCCATGCATAGAAATTTTGTTTCCTGCAGTTTTGCTGTCCAGAAAAAGCAGCACAGATCAAAAATTTCAATTAGAAAATTGGAGAAGCACATTTCCTCACTGCAAACATTTTATGTCATGGGTGTTTTACCTACTGGAGGAGACACACTGGTATCTCACAGGAAGTGTTAAGTTCAGAACAGCTGACCAAGGAAGGTGCTCAGAGCATCAAGGTGCTGCCATTTTCTGAATTTTAAAGGATTATCTAATGATTTCAAAATTATTTTTGCCCACTGCTGTGTGTAGCCTGCAGGACATTAAAGCAGGCTGTGTTTTCCTTTCCTCCTTTCTGCTTATTACAGATCTGTGGAACTGGTTAATATAGCACTGCAGAAACATTTCTGGAAAATGAATCATGCTGCTTGCTCTTTTTAAAGTAAAGAAAGACAAAGAAAAGTAAGGACTTGCAATCCATTAACACAACAGGGGGAAAATACAGGCCTGTGAGCACCTGCATCTGTCCTCATGCCTCTACTGGAATCAAAGAAGATTTTCAATGTCAGGCATAGCACATCTCTTATAACAATTGATTTTGCATGGTCAATCAGTACATATTTTTTAATAATTAATACATTTGAAAATAGTAATCCTAACATCTCTTTCCATACTTTGCTCTGTTTCATTGTTTTTCTTTTCCTACTATATCACCTTTTCTTCACAGCTGAGTTCTGTCATGAGTCATATGTGCTCTTAGGGAAGAGGACTTGAGAATTAAAAAATAGTATGCAGACTTGTAGCTTTTCACTTTGATTGGCACCTGTCAAGGTCAGTGTAGCAACTTTGTGCCATAGAAGTGCTATACATTTCTTATTTGCTCTCCTGGCTCAAACTACTTGTCCTTCATTGTTTATTTCTTTTTTTAAATCAACACGTAAACCATGTGTTTTTGCACACATGCCATAGGTGGCAGTACTTAGTTAGAAGTAATTATCCCCCCAGACTATTTGCAGGGCACATGACTTAACAGCTGCAGTTTGATGAACCAAAATCAGCAGGGAAGAAGCAAAGTGAATTAGTCTGCCTGCAAAGACTTACATTTCTTGAGCTGTATATAAAGGCAGGAAAGCTGTCTTTTAAAATAAACCATCATTTTGTTGAGTGAGTAATCCCTCCTGTGAAAGAGTTATACATCCTTTTCCCTTTTAGTCATAAGAAAATAGCAGTTCTGAGTTAGTAAATAATTTTGCCACGTTCTGTTTTTATTACACACACACACATTAGTCATTAGTAGCAGCCTGCAATTGGGAGCTGGAAGGCTAAGTGATGAGCATTCAACATGGTAACCCCTTGCAGTGTTCAGGTCACAGATGAGGTGTGTTGAACTTGCAAGAATGCATCACTGGCCCTAAAGAGCACTTAACTGTGAAACACGTCATTTTCTGCTACTAACTAAATACACTCCCAAAATAAGATTTGTAGATAAAGTATATTAACATGCAGCACAAGGCTGATAGGGTCACCAGAGTAGCACAGTTCTTAGGGTACTACACAGGGTTCCCTCTTCCAGTAGGTGGAAGAGGACTTCTGGTGGCATTGCTGCTGGGGCAGGAATTTGTTTCAGAACACAATGTCATTTAAAAAAAAAAAAAGAAAAGATGAGCATTGCATTAGGAATATTTCTGCCAGATCCAAATTGGTAAAACATGTTCTTTGTCATACAGAGAGCAGGAATGCAAATAAATAAATAAATAAATAAAATCCAGAAAAGCAAAACAAAAAGCCACTGTAAACACTGAATAAAACCCAGAATACTACAGACAACTGTACAGACTGTCCTCAGAACACTGCACTTACCTCTCTCCAGCTGCATCCAAAAAGGAGATGCAGCCACTGCTTTATGGCTGTTAATAAGACCAATATGTTAAATGTGGTACAGCCTCCTATTACCCAAGCATGCATCTGGGAGGTTTTTCCCCTCGGTTCACACACAAATAAACTGTGCAGGGGAGTAAGCTCTGGTGCCTGCAAGCTTTGTCTGTCTCACAATTGAGCTGAGCCTGCTATCTGATTCTATGACTATGTGATCTGAATGTGGGGAGTTGGCCCCTTGGTCACTGAGCCCATTTTCTAACTTGGATGCCTCAAACTATTCATGGGTGTGTCTTACCGGTACATACAACTACAATAGCTCTTGAGTGACTTTAAGTTATATTGCTACATATGGATGACTTGGGATTCAGAGTGCTACTTGACTCTAAGTAATTTTAATAAGCCAACACCACCAAAACCTAAACCTGATAATTGCGTGGAGTTTTGCCTTGTTCTCATTAGTTCTTCTGTTTCATTACTTTCATTAGCAGTTTGTTGTGCGAGGGGACTTGTAAATTAGGCTTCTTTTTGCATGGTAGTTGTAAGAGGAGATACTCTTCAGCATCCTACCCTTCCTTTGGAAGCTGCAACACTATCTGTGGTTGAAGTGGAATAGGACAGAGCTGAGTGTGAGGAGAGCTCAGGAAGGCAACCTGAAGACATACAGATGCAAGAACAGTGGTTTTCTCTCTCTCAAAATCCTGCCACCTCTTTTGGTACACCTAGGCTTCAGCACCAGGGAGTCACCTGTGTGTGGAGGGCCAAGCAGAAGTTCCTATGCATGTTTAGTGTTTTTCTTGCTATTTGTTGTGATGAGGTGGTTTTAGAATATACTTGCACACCAAGTTATCTCCAGAATGACATATATAAAGCAGTATTGCATAGTAGTAATTTATCTTTACAAACAGTGGTGAAACAGAGAACTGGTTACTAAAGTCTTACACACCCTCAATATTCTTATTTTTCTGAGTTTTCACGTTGAGAAGAAACAACCTCCTTGTTCTCAAACATTTTTTGGTCCTCTGCTTCCTCAAACCTGCTCCTGTCCATCAATAATCCAGTACTGGTCAGTACTGCAGATTTGTCCTACTCTTTTCAAGATGTACTGGGCTGTATCACAGAGGCAAGGAATGTGATTGCCCCCGCTGTTCCAGAGGAGACCAAGAGGATGATTGGAGGGCTGGAGCACATCTCTTATGAAGACTGTACGACTCGTACGAATCTATACGACTGTACAAATCACATTTGAACACAGAAAGACCCATCTCAACTGCTTGGGGAATTGCAGTTCCCTGGCTTTGGCCTCGTGAGAGAGCTTCACCCCAGGCCTGTACTGTAACAGCCTGGCGCAGCTTTGTCATCTCTCTGTCATTTTTATAAAGGTGCTATTAAACATAGCTGTGAAGCTGACATAGTTGCGACAGGTTTCAGACCTTGTATCAGACAGGTTGCCTTGTGGGAACTGACTGGACTATCCAGGGTGAAGTGTGTTTTCCTGTTGCTGTTAATCTCCAGAACTGTTACGCCTTTAGTAAGGGATTCGTGTATTCCTTTAATACTTAAATTAGATACTAATTTTGCTTCATTGGTCTGAAGTTGTTTTTAAAGGATATGTAATCTTATGAACTAACTGTTCACATGAAAATTAATTATTTACTAACAACAACAACAAAATCTCTCTAGCCTTTATTTATGTTCTGCCCCTACATTTATGTGAGACCTAGCGTATGAAGAAGTTACTGGGAAGTCCCATTGACATCACAGGTTTCCAGTACGTGTGTGGGCCACAGGAGCCAGCTGCCAAAATGGGCTGGGTTCTGGGATTGAGCCAAGCACCCTGAGGCCTGGAGGTGGCACACAGTTCCCCCTGGCAGGACTTCGTCTTGGGGTGCTGTGTATATATATATGTGTGTGAATGTATATAACAAGTGATGCATAAGCAATTGCTCACCACCCCACATTGATGCCCAGCTAGCCCCTCGAGCAGCAAAAGAGAGCGAGATGAACTCCCACCCCCTTCTGAACTCTTGTGGCATGATGTCATATGGTATGGAGTACCCCTTTGGCTAGTTTTAAGTTAGCTGCCCTGATTCTGTCCACTCCCAGCCCTTTGTTAGTATGAGCTGAGAATATGGAATGGCTTTGGCTCTGTACCATACTGTTCAGCAATAACTATAAACATCAGTTTGTTACCTACATTGTTTTTCTCCTAGACTCAAAACGTAGCACCATAGCAGACACTGAAGAAAACAAATCCATCACAGTTGAAACTAAGACACTTTGGCATTCATTCTGGTAATTCATATTTCATCAAAGAGATCCAGGACTATAAGAACATGCCATAACTAGCATCTATGGCTTTTGCAACAGTTACTCAGAGTTGCTTAGTTTCAACTTGAAAAATATTAGAATGAGATTCTTAGTAGCTGTGAGAATCCTCTTTTTGCAGACAATAAGCCAAGCTGACAATGCCAGAATTACATAGCTGGAGATAAGCATGTTATCAGTTTGGTGCATGGATATAACTGTATAGTGTAAGAAAAGATTCAGTCTGCAAGACTTCCACCGTCATTATTAGTGGCATTTTCTTAGTAAGAACATTCATTCTTTAGCAAGAACATTCATTCTTTAAAGTAGTATCAGTCATAATTTCTCCCTGGTACTCCTGGGAGCTTCTGTTACCCTATCTCTGAAAGAAGCAGTTCCCTGTCGCTGAACTAATACTGGGTATTCTAAGCTACGTTTTCTTTTATGGATATGAAATGATGTACTGAGAAGTAGATTACTGGAGATGAGCATTCCTCAGCCCAGCAGTAACATCTTCAACATGCAGAGTTCAGATCACTTCGTAGGCATCACGCTCTTCTTCCTGCCCACAAAGGACTTCTTCCAGTAGAAGTATGTAAGCGACTTGAAGTTGATACCACTTTATTTGCCTAATGGAACTTACCTTCTTCATTTTTGCATTCAGAGGGACTCCCTGTGAGTTAAAAGTTAGAAGAAGGACTAAAAAGAGAGAAAAAGCAGATGTGCCGGTCTGACACTGAGGTCTTATTGCATTCATATTTGCTATGCTTTTGTATTTTGTAGTCCATTAAAATTATGGAGCGGACACTGCAGAAATATGGAAGCTATGAAAAGTTTGAGCAGGCCACCGGTGGCAGCTTGCTGACCAAAAGTCGCATCTGGAATCATGTGAGGAAATACATGGTGAAGGAGGGCTGTCTTGGTGAGGTAAGTCACACAGCAGATCAGGAAAGGAGCATTTATTTCTGTGTTAGGCATTTCACGTTGCACATGGAGGGACCTGACAGACCGTGTGGGAGGCCTTTACTCCCTCATTACAAGAGAATTCCCTACATCATATTTTTCTCATGGCTGTGTTCGATTTTTGAACAATGGAAATGATGCAAAGTCCTTGTGAATACTTCAGCCATCTCTTCAGGCCTGCTTCCTGATTCATACATGCTTATTATGAAAGCCAGCTCTTCTGGGATTACCCATGAGCGACACCCTTCCTTCCCTCCTTTTACAGCTACTTGTAGAGTAGCACATTCCCATTTATTTGTCAGTGCTGTCATCCATTCCCCTCTATCAGATTATTTACACCAAAGGTAATAGGGTTAAGAAGAGGCCAAGAAAAATAATCAGCAGCCCAAGAGCCTGTTTTCTAAGAATTTGAACAAATGAAAGTGACATAAGTGAATCAAAATGTCTGAAAGAGGATTAGTTGGTTTAAGTGCTGTGTTTTTTTCCTGACTTTTAGTGTTTTAGAGTCCTGTGCAAACAAACTTCTTTCCTATACTTGAGATTTGAAATGTTGAATTGCTTGTAAGAGTGAGACAAAAATGAATGTTGGGAAAGAGAATTATTCCAAACAAAATCAGCAGCTGCCAGAGCCCCACGATTACATGAGATCATTGATGGTGAACAAGACGGGACTGGGGGGGGGAGATAAATAATAATAAAAAATGGGGAAAAAATAGTTTATGGAAAAGTAGGTTTAATTACTAAACATAATAGAAACTGCTAAATTCATCACGTTTTGTGAGACCATAGTTAACTTGACACTGATACCAGACTTCTGTGACCTCTAACAGTGAGGTCACAAAACAGTGCAGAGCAAGCAGGAAAAAACCTTCCAATGTTGGGCCTTGCTGTGCTTTTACTTCCCTTTGTGTTCATATTTGTTTTGATTTATCTTTGTGGAGGCAGAATCCTAAACCCTCATCAGATATCCTGTGTCCTCTTAATGAAACTTTCTGCAGGAGTACAGTTAATACATCTACTTGGTACTGTCTAAAATATTATGACGATACTCTCTCAGTTGAAGAAGCATTAAGAAAGTTTGATGGTGCCAGTAGTTTAAATGCTTTAGCACTTACCTTCCTTTCCTGAATCTTTGAGTCTTACTGGACTGCTTGCTGTTGAACTTGGAGCTGAATGGTGGGTTTTATCATATAGAGAAGTCAACACTGGTAGGTTTGTGTTAATGCCTTTAATCCCGGGGTCTTTTTTTATTAATGTTTTTCAGCTCTCAGTAATACTGAGATAACGAGAAACTGTTCAAAAACAAGAGTTTCTCTGGTTCAGTCTGCATTTGGTTGCCCTCCCAAACTGGTCAGTGTTACCACACTCAGTTTTGCAGTCTTGTACCTGCCTGTGTTAATCCCCATGCTGAGTCCCACTCAGGTCAGAGATTTTACCATAAGTGTGGGTGATGGATACCTCAGCTGTCACAAGTGTCCCTCAGAGGTGGCGAGGAAGGGCTGTGAAGGGCAAGGGACTAAAGAAAAAATATTGCAAGGGCCAAGGGAAAACGTAGAGCAGTAACAGGAACAAGAAGAGAGCTCTTTGATAGCTGGCCTCTCTCATCTTCAGATTGTGGTCCATCTCACGGAGGACCTGCTTTCTCGAGCCTCAATGACAGTGGTGAATGGCCGCCCCACTCTCACTATCAATATCTCCACTGCGAGAGAGCACTGGCTGGAAGGGATGCTGAGACATGAAATTGGTACGAGCCTACCATCAGTTCTTCAGTCAAAGGGGAGTACTTGCATGCATTCTTCCTTATCTTGCAGTATTGGACCAGGCACTGTATGTATACAGAAGAAGGAAACAACATCCCTGTCTAAAGGACCCGTGCTGTAGGTGTGCTGAAGGGAAGGAGAAACTTATTTTATCACTGCAAAGTGCAGTACAGGCAAGAAAACCCATGTACTTTTAGATCAGGTCAGGAAAGAGCTTGTGAAGTGAGTCTACCACCTGACCCCACTTACTGCATGGAGCTTCACATTCCAAAGAAATCTTGGTGCAGGTGACACGTAATCCTTCCAGATGATGTTAACCCAGAGGCTGTGCTCCAGGGCACGTGCTTTCAGTGCTCAGGGACGTGTTGTTTGGGAGACCAACCTAGAGCCACTCTGGGTTTAAAAAATGAAAACAAAAATGTGTGACTGTTCCAGTTTAGAACCGACCATTTCACTTTTCAGATTGGTTTCTGATACAATGCACTGCTTGCAAATGAGGGCATGCTCTAGTAGCTGATGGGATTGCTCTGATTTCACATTACACAAGGCTGGCCAAGCCCTGTGGAAAATTTCCACCAACTGTTCTACTGAAGTACATCAAAACTAGATAAGTTTGGGTAGTGTCTGAATTTCAACTGAAGAATAAGCCCTGTGATTGCCCTGGAGCACCGTTTCTCATGTTGTAATGGAACAGCAGTCTCTTCCAAGGCTGCAGTAGGGTCTGTAATCAGTTTCAAGAGGCAATTTTTCTGCTCCCTGAGCAATTCCTTTATTTGATTCTCCTTCCTTCCGTTCTCCACAAAGCCCAGGCCATGCTTGAGGCAACCTGCATGTGAGGCGCTTCTGAAAATTCCTTTTCATGGATTTGGGAACTCAGGTTCTACTGGCATTTCTGTACTTCAGGCATTTTCAGGAGTTTCATGCTGTGCTCAGCAGATGAATATTTGCACTGTGTTTCTACCCCTAACAGAATTCTCTGTTGCAGACTGTGCTAAATTTGGCACTTTGACCTGAGCCCTGTCCTACTAGTTCAATGTTCAGCTTTAATACTTTACCATTTTTGAATTATTAGATGTTCATTCTAAGTCTCACATTCCTTTCTTATCAGGAACTCATTATTTTCGGGGTTTTAACAACAATAGCCAGCCTTGGTGCAACTGGAACGGACGTAGAAAACATGGGTTGAAACCAATCAACCCTACAGAAGAAGGGCTGGCAAGCATTCACAGCGTCCTCTTCCGCAAAGACCCCTTCCTTTGGAGGGCTGCCCTGCTCTACTACACTGTCTATCAGGCCAGCCAGATGTCCTTCAGCCAGCTGTTCCAGGATGTGGGGAAGTTTGTCCAGGACCCCAGTACCAGGTGGGATTACTGTGTACGAGCCAAGAGAGGGTGGACCGACACATCACAACCAGGTGGGTTCCCCATTTATCTGATGTATTTTTGTGCTTCAGGGAGGATTGAGAACGTGCACAGAGCTCCTTCAGCACAGTAAAACTTCTACAAAAGGGGGAAGTATGTATCTGTACATTCTGAAGCTACAGGATTTCTGCTATTGAAAAGAAGGCTGGAAATGTACTTCTTCTAGAAGTTCATTCTGAATCAGTAAAGGATTTTTTGCTGAAAGAGCAAACATTAAACCAAAGCAGCTCAAACTCACTTTGACTTCCTTGCATGTTTATTGCAAAACTGTTGCTGCAGATGTTCTTAGAGACTCTGGCTAGTGGCTTTAACCTTCTAGTTATTTTGGAGATAGAGAGTTCTATTTACTGTGGGTTCTGAGAACATGCCTTGAACAAGCCCTGATGGAATGCAATGTATTTTGGTTCTTTTTAGGCTGTTTCAATAAGGATCAGGTGTACTTAGATGGCATCCTCCGAATCCTGAGATACAGGGAGTCCATTGATTTCCACCTTCTGACAGCACTCGGAAAGGTGAGCGGGCTCATCTTTAACCAAAGGATCCAGTTTTACCATTTGGGTAAGCTTGTTTGCCAAGATTTATGAGTCGTCGTGCTTTGCTTTACTTTGATAGAAATCTCTGTTCCATACAGCGCCTGGTACACACAGTGCAGGTTAAAAATACTACGAAGTCCTAAGAATTCCTACCAGTTCTTCTTCATTCCTTGTTTATCAGATGAAGATTTTATGGTCATATTTCTCAGACTGTCCTTCCCTCTTTTTATAGGTTACTGCCTGACTTGCCTTGAGCAAGCAGACCAGGTGCTAGATAAGCTAGTGGTCCCAGCAGGAAACTTAAATCACAGACTGATGCTAAGGCCATCCCCTTCCTCCACAAAGAGAAAGATAACAGTGTGCTTTTCATCTCAGATTCTTTTTCTCTGTTTTTCGTAAGTTAAAGTCTGTCTTTTCCAGAATATTTCTGCATTCAGAGAACGTTTTCTCTCCATTGTCATCGCTTGTTTTATCTGAAAACAATACACAAAGCCATAGTAACTGCAGAAACTGTCACTTACTGAACCAGTTCCTTGGATTGCTAAGTTTCCACAGTTCATAAAGTAGAGTTCATACTCACATAAAAGAGGGTTCAAGTTCATGTTGCTGTGCTTGCATTTAGAGCTGCTACACCAACATTTTTGCCTGCTTGGCAATCCCTGGGTGGTAAAGGGAACATTACGGTAGAGGCGTTTGGTCCACGTTTGAGAAAAACATCAGATTGGTGAGCAGAGCTATTTAGTAATTGAACCAAATTAAAACCTCTGAAAACAAAATTGCACTGTGTCAGATAAATGTCTGCAGCTTTATTGTCTAAAGCTTCCTGCTTCTCTGCTGACAAAGACTCCACTGTTTATGTCAGACGTCCAGCCACCTTTGTTGGACTCACTCAAGCATCTCAGTATAATCTCAGGAAAAAAACAAGTTGTATTTTCCTCTGGATCAAGTTTAGCAATCTGGATTAGACTCTTATCTCTCCAGGGAACCCTTCTGTGTCCCTTACACGTTGGTGGATCATCCGTGCCAGCTTTAACCTTTTCTGAACGGGGACCACCACCTGTTAAGCAGGCCTGCTGCTTCCAGGCAGCCCTGACAGCACAGTGCTCAGCTCCGTAGTAGTGTGGGAGTGGAAAGGTTTGGGCCACCTGGCACAAGCCTGCTGGGAGGAAATAGGATGTGCCAGTTAGCATGCACAGCCAGCCTTGTGTTTTTGCCAGCACATATGCTTCTGTCTGTAGGGTGCTTCAGCACACGCCGCTCGGAAACAAAGCGACAACCGCATGCATTTCATCACACTAGGTGTCTGCCCAAGGAAAGCTGCTCTGCGTTTGCAGGACAGCCTGTGTAATTATTGTACAGCCAAAGCATTCATCTTTTTCTGGACCACCACTCACAGCACCTTGAGCTACTGTGACCTCAAGACTCTTGGTCCTAGCTTGCAGAATCATAAGACGCTGGTGGAAGACCTCAACTCTCATTACAAAAAAGTAGCAGGCCTGAGCGTATGCATACGTTTGCTAAAATCACACTTTGTTTTTGCATCTTCCACTGAAGCACACTGAAATCTTTTCTCACCTACAGAGGCTAATGTACAGCCTCAGCAGAGAAGTAGCAGGGCTGTGGTGCAGAACTAAGGCATGTCCCTCCTTGCAGATCTCATACGAAGACGTAGACCGCCTGAAAGGATTGGCTGTGATTGAGAACATGAGGGTACCACACTTCCTGCAGGACCACGCCCGGTATATGGAGCACTTGGAAAAGATTATGGAGGTCAATGAGCTGACTGATGAGGAGCTCCAGGATCTCATAGACTAAGAATATCAGCCAGCCATTCAGTCTGTGCAGCCGAGGATACAGAACTGGGCTTCTGAGAGCTTGCAAAAATGGACTTAGGAGGGGTGGAGCGGGAGGGAAAGGTGGCCAGAGTATGTGGGTTCAGAAAAAGTCCCTTTGTGTTCCTTTTACATTGTGATTATGTACTAATGAGTTTTTAAAGAGATTGTGCATTTTTTAGTCTGGTTTAGGAATCCCTTTGCAGTGATCTCTGCAGCCATCTGCTCCATTTTGCGGGCTAGGCATAGTGCTTGACACTTTCTCTTGTGATATTCTGCCTTTTCCCATCCAGATTTAGAGGTGGAGGAAAGGAAAAAGAAGACAAATGCCCCTTTTGTCTACTCATGTATGCTTTGTCTTTGGTCACCTTTCACAGCTTGTAGAGATAGCACTGCTGTAGTTTATGCTACCTGGTTGTCTGTGTAACTCTTCCCTGTTTGTCATCATTGCAACAACAAGTGTAAAAAAACAATCACAGTGCACAGAAGCAGGTCTTTGTGCAATGGCTCCATAATACTATTGAAAAGTGTTTTGTTTTTTTTTTCCCTAGGAGATTCAGCATTAAAAAAAGAAAAAAAAGAAAAAAAAAGACAGGTATTGCTGTTTTGATGGCTGCAAACAGGTAGCAAAATTATCTTTTATATGATTCCCCCTGATTGCTGCTGCTCCACGGCTCTGTCTGTATAGCTGAGTCCTGGAAGGGCCTCCCTTGTTTGAGGACAGGTGCATCATGGCTAGTAAGTTCTGTCAGGCAGCATTTTGAATGAAAGCTTGGGCACAACTGTGATTTTACAACTTTTTTATCACTTAGTTCAGGAACACAGGGCTCTAAGTCAGCAGAGCAGGCAGCACTCACTTCTTTGTCTGGATCACCTGAGCCTACAGAGCTTCGAGTCACGGTTTGAGCAGTGTCAGGCCTTGGTGCTACAGCAAGGTTGCACTCATTGCAGAAATGAGACATGGAAGGGGAGAAAAGCGGGCTCCCAAGTGCCCTGTTCCTGTGTTCCTCCAGGACTGCTGCACCACTTCAAGCAAACTTACCTCTGTTCTGTCTGCTGGTGCTATATCCTGAACCAAGCAGAGAAAGCGCATTACTGTGAGGCACTGCTAGCCACAGTGATAGACAGCTTCGATGGCACAGGAGGGCTTACTGCGTAAATGACATTTCCTGAATTCAGTCTTATGGATTGTTGAGGCCAGTTGAGTCTTGCACCTGTAAGTACTTTGAGGACCGGTTTGGTTTCAGTAGGCAGCATTTTAGCAGTGCTCCTCTGAGCTCCTGGGGAAGCAGCTGTGGTGCAGGAGGCTGTGCAGGAAGAGGGGAGCTCCCAGAGGGCTTCTGCCCATTCTTCCCTTTGTGCTGTGACCCACAGGGCCAGCACTGAGCAAGGCAAGTAAGTGGAGGCAAGGTTTCCTTCACACTGCATTTGCATGAGTTTGAGCCCCAGTATCCCTTTCTCCCCATTTATCCTCTAACAATTAGAGTATGAAAGGACCCTCCCACCTTCCCCAGCCTTACTTTATACCATGACAGCAAAGTATTGAGGATGCTTCATGATAGGAAGAAAGAGACATCTGGGAGGAAAAACTCAGCTGGCTCAGAGGTCTGAAGGTCTTTTGAGTCATCCCCATGCAAGCAGCTGTCCTTCAGACAGCGTTGCAGGTGCTCTCGCAGCAGCTGGCTGACTGCTTCAGAAAATACATTCAGCAAACATCAGTTTACTAAACTGGGTTATTTTCGAGGCAGGGACCAAGAACCCCTCACAGCAGCCTTAATTTTGTATTGTTAGTCTTGTTCACTATCTGGAAGCCTTTCAGCCTCTGTGTGCGGAAATAAAAACCTTTTTTTTTTTTACTGTCCTTTTTACAAGTTTGATCACTTGTAACTTTGCCTGCCCAGCTTTGTTGGGAGAACCAAACCCAGCAGACGTAGCGTTGCAGCAGCCCAGTGCAAGGTTAGAGTCTGGAAGTGGTCTGTATGAAGATGTTACCATAGGGGCAGCTGAGAAACCTGCCCGCTTCTGTTTTCAGCATCATATTTGTCCTTTCTCCTTTGTAAAGGTGTTTCAAATTTTGAAGTGTATCTTTTGTAATTTTTCCTGATTGTTTTTATTCCTGGTTACTAAGTCATGGTACAAAAGTTCTGTAATAAAGTTTTTGGACAGCATTGCACGTGAGCTCATAATGCACTTGGGGAATTGAATGCTTCCTCTCAGGCACCTTGTTGGCTGGTGTCCTCCCTGCACAGAAACAGACCTCCATAAGAGAATGCCAACGTTGAAAACAGACGTCATCCACCCCTGCTGCATGTATGCACATTTGCTGTGGTACCTGAAACTGGCTCATGAGCTCAGGCACAGATGCAGAGCTGCCATTCAGGAGGAGCAATAGAAAACGGCTCCCTGAAGAACCAATGGGCAGAGCCAGGTGCAGCACGCCCTCCTCTTTGATCCTCCCTCCTTGCTCCAGAAGTTTGCAGCAGTTGCTGTGCCAGAGGCAGCGCCAGAGGAGTAGGGCTGTTCCCGTGAGATCCCCAGCAGGAAGCAAAGCAAAGGGCATTGCCCTGAGTGTTGGCAGATGGAAGAGTGAACCAAGTTCTACAAAGGCATGAGTCAGTGTTTTCCCAGCTCTTGAGAGCTAACATGCAGGGAAAAAATAACACTGAATGCTGCACACCAAACTAAAAGCCAAAGCCAGGCTCCACTACTCCCTTCTGGGACTAAATGCACCCTGTCCAGAAGCAAAGAGAGAGAGGAAGAGGAGGAGAGGTGTCCACATCCACACTGCGCTGAGGAGGATTCTCTGGACCAGAAGGACCATGCGGGGCCTTCTGGTCATGTAGGGGTCCGGCACCTTTCCTGCTTCCCAGTTTCAGCAGCTTTTGCAAGTGCTGAGCTCACTTAGGAACTGCCAAGAATTTCCGCAGAGTGAGTCTCTGTGTGTCCTCTGCTATTCCCCTCAGTTTGTAAGGAAGCAAAGAAACATAACCATCACAAACATCACAGCAGCAAAACCCTGCTTGGCTGCATTTTAGCAAGGATCCTATACAGTAGTAAAAGTACACTTTATTTTCTGTACAATTCTCATCCAGATCTCCAGGCGTGGAGATGAGTCCGTTGCATCCCTATAAAAAGTTACAGACCACTCTATTGCCGTGAGACACCCCAGAGCTGTCCGTGAGGGGCACGGAGCGAGAGCCATCGAAGGCAAGTGCTGATGCTTTCTGGACATGGAGAGAGCAAGTGGAGGAGGGAGGGAGGGAAGCAGCTCTTCTGCTCCGCAGCTGAGTCACCAACAAGCAGAGCTATGGGCTGACCCCTGCAACAGGAGTGACACCTCCAGTTCACATCATCGTTCGTGTTTAGTGTTTGAGTCACGCTCAACGGTCACCCCGTTTCCATTCCGCGTCACCTCTTTCCTGTTCCAGTCCTTTTCCATGTAAAATTCAGCTAGCACGGGGCAGTGGTCTGAAGCCACCCCACCCCAGGACCAGTTATCAGGGATCCATGGGTTTGTAAGACCTTCTCGCACAACAGCCCAGTGGCCTGCAGGAAACAGAATGGCAGAAATTTGCAGTATGAAAGAGGTGCCTGGATTTAAACACGTTCCTACAAGTTTGCAAAAGAAATACTTAGCATGCTAAGGAACTGAAGGCAGCTATAGGAAGTCATAGAATCATAGGATCATTAAGGTCAGAAAAGATCTCTAAGATCACCTAGTCCAACCACCAACTCATCTCCACCATGGCCACCAGCCATGTCCCTCAGTGCCACATCTACACGCTTCTTGCAAACCTTGAGGGACAACATCACCTCCCTGGGCAGCCTGTTCCAATTCTTCATCACCCTTTCTGTGAACAGAAATGTTTCCTAATGCCCAACCTGAACCTCCCCTGGCACAGCTTAAAGCCATTACCTCTTGTCCTATCAGTTGTTGCCTGGGAGAAGAGACCAGCCCCCATCTCACTACAGCCTCTGTTCAGGTGGCTGTAGTCACTACACGCCAAGCAACGTCGCCTCACACAGGTGACATGACAACCAAACACTCTACCTGTGAACACCTTCTTCAAACTGCGGCTGATCCACATGTTGTCCAGCGACTTGGACCCCTGGGGGTTCTTTGTGCTGATGTTGGTAAACGTGCTCGAAGGGACCAAGTGATGGAACTTCTCCTTCCTCAGTATGTCGTGGTCGCTGCTGTCAGGAGCCTGGTTAAAGTCTCCCAGGATGATCACATCTTTTTCTCCTGGAAAAGAGTAAAAATGGAAACAAAAAATAAGAAGTGTTATTGTGCTCTTTCTATCTGTTGCAGTTTTGACAGAAATAAATACGAGGCATTACTTTTGGAGAAACCTACATACATACTGGCTCCAACTTGTCCTGATATTTTCTTTTTATCGCTTTCCTGTAATACTCAAGGACAATAATTATGTTTCGATTCCAGGAAGACACAGTCTTTTGCTGGTAGGTATCAGAGCCCCGAAAGTGCAGTGCCTGTTGTAAACCTGCGTGTTGAAGAAATCTCAAAGAGCAAGCCTGAAATGCAGCCTGCAGGCTTGATGGCAGCAGGATAGTTCACAAAATTCTCCTGGATGACTGGAGAAATACTGCTGAACTTGGATACGTTACAATTTGTCTAGGGCTTAATTTATAAAGAAACTAAGGAAATGACTTGAAATACTCATCCAAAATGCGTATCTTTCTGTGGAAATAAGATTACCTCACTTACATTTCAAATCTAACTGAGTGAGAAAAGAAACTCTGGGCCTTAATTTTATATCCACAGCATGTGCTCTCCGTAACTCTACAGCTGGAGATGAAGATATCCCAGCTGTGCACTGGGGCAAGAGGAGAACAGATGTGCCTGATGCCCATCTCAAATGCCTCCCAGGTGTGATGTACTCCAGGTTGTGACAGCTGAGCAAAGACTGCTGCAACACAGACCTCAGTACTGGTGAGGGAGGAATCTGCAACAACGATGCATAAACGCACCAAAAAATTACCACAGAGGTGATTTCAAAGAAGACAACTGTTATATTCTCTAAGTTCCTTTGCTTTCTGTGGTTGAAGCGTGGAGGAAGAGGAATGAGAGACTTCTCTGTCATGAGCACCGCTCATGGATAAACCTTCCTGCTGTGTGCTGTTGCTGTAGAAGTAGCTAGCCAAAAGAGGGAGCACAAGTTAAACTACAAAATCTATTGCACTCTTCTCTACCTGCAGTTCTTCAAAGACAAACTAAGAGAGGGCAGGAGGGCAGAGATTGATGGCTTATGATTTACAAAAACAAATACTTCTCAAACATGCTGCTTGCTAAGATGTGGAGAGGTGATGAAAACATAATGAAGCTACTTGTAGCTTCTCTGACCTTTGTAAGCCATGCTTGTATTAAACATGACATGATGTTTAAATATTATTCTACCAAGTGCTGGTGATACTGACCTTCCCACCTTTAAAAGAAACAAAAAAACAAGCCTGAGCACAAGTTATTTTAAGATCTGTCAGGACCCAGAAGAAAATCAGTGCTTATCTAATGGGGAAGCACCAAACCCCCTGGACAAAATCGGTTTGCTCTCATGATCTGAACAAAGTGCTTTAACAGTGCCTCTGAAATGCCACCTTCTGCTTCTGGCAGTGCAAAAGAGCTAAGATCTGGACCAGGAGGATGAATCTGATGGTTCTATGTCTGGGGGTCAACGATGCAGGAAATTGCATCTCAGGGCAATCAGAACAAGGGACTCAACGGCAACCGTACTGCCGCAGTCCTCCAGGACTGATGTTTGCTTAATGGCCCAGGCAGTGCTTGGCTCCTGATGCAAAATGGGGAAGGCCACTCTGGAAAGGTCTGGGGTGCAACCCTGACAGGGATTACAAATGATAGACAGGCAGGAATCCTAGCAACAGCATCTTGATCCTGCACAAAACACATTTATTTTAGCAAATCCTCCAGCCTTACGTGAAAAAAATATATTAAAAAATCATGATCACAAATAGAAATTTTAACTGACTGCTCAATTCTGAACGAATCAGAAATAGCAGAGGCTAAAATAATCAACACCTAGATATGTTCATGGAATCAGGTACTAAGTCAGTCTGGTGTATACACAGGAAATGAGTCACTGTATTCTTTTCTTTCTCATGCAGAACAGATAAGTGTACGATCACAACACAACATAAAGTGGACAGAGTAGGGATCAGTGGGGTGCACTGAGCATTCAAGAAGCCCAAACCCCGTTTTCAAGCGCATCACTGAGGAAAAGGGTCTCTTTCTGATCCCCTCAAGCAGAAGCTTCTGGAGCTCCATGTAGCTGTGAATCCCTGGCAGAATATGTGTGCAGCAGATATCTGCAGTGCTTCATTTTGTTGTCCTGCAGCAATGGTGAAACCCTCACTTGTTCCACAGCAGTGCAAAGAGACCCTTGAAGGACACTCTCCCTTGACTTCCACATGCCCTGAATCAGTCCCTTAATGAATTAAACAGACACTTAAACTCCCACACTCTCTTTCTTGAAGAGAGTGAAAACCAGATCATGGAAAGGATATGACAGCACGCTGGCTGGTAAGAAGCTCCCTACTGCTTCTCAAAGGTCTTCTAGTGCCTGATGCATGGGCAATTTGCTATATGGCCAAGCCAGATGGAAGAAGATGACTAAGCCAACCCTGGGTCCGAGCACTACGAGCACATCTGGGATAGTGTCTGCACTGTCACAGTCACCACCGTAGAGTAGTAGGTAGAGTACTTGAGAGAAGGCAAAGTTAACTACTAGCAGCAAACCACCACCAAGTCTCTCTGGTACCCCTGAGGGGAAAGGAGGACCAGAAGAAACCCAGACCCAGTCATCTAATGGGAGGAATATGGGTACACTGCTACTCTGGGGATGGAAACATTACATGAGACTGCGTAACTGAATTTTTTTAAGCATGACATTGATTTTGGCAGAGTAATTCAGTACTCAAAATAACATGTGTTATTATTCGTTTACGGATCAAGACCTGCATCCCACAAGTTAGGAATTTGAACTTCACCTTTCAGGAAAGATTAACTCAAGAACAAACATGCTCCAGTAACGTGCCCACCACATGACAATAAAAACACAAACAAAAAGGAGCCCTAATGTCAACAGTCTAAATTTAGATGCAGCGGAAATGCATCTCTGTTGACTTCGGAAGAGCTCCACAGTTATCTGCATCCCGATTCAGCCTTCTGGGATTAAACAAACGACCCTTTTGTTTGCCTTCATCCTTTTCTTTTTCAGGGTATGTGGACAAATACTTAAATCTGTAGCACTTAAAAATAGCTCTGACTGACTTCTTGCAGCTCAAAAGGAAAAACAACGGAACATGCATAAAATCTGTGATTACTTTCATGTTATATAAGGAGGATTTTAATGCTTCCAAGTGACTGACCTTGCAAAACTATGCCAAGAGGAAAATCATCGTGACTATAACCTTGTAACCCTTTTACATGTTTGTTAAGCAGTAAGCAGAGGGCTAGATTTTTCTAGTCCTATGAAAAGTTCACCAGCGCCAACACCACTTTGAACCTGAAACTTGCTCTTCTGCTCCACTGGAAACAGAGTTAAATTTGCAAGAATCACAATAAGAAGCAAATTCTCAAAAATGAGGCAAAGAAATTCAGCTGTCTATTAAATTGCTCAAGTTGAGATACAAATTCTGGTGTCACTCAGCCTGGTGTAAAACCAGAGCAACATGTCTTAAACCAACAGAATTGTTCTGCTTATTTCACCTATGTACCAACGATAGTTTCTGGTTTTCTCATTAACAACCATCTCCTGACCTCCACTGGGTTTTCCAAAGCGCTGGCAAACATTAAAAAAAAAACCCAAACATATAGAACAAATTTCCTTTGGGAAAAAGGCAGCAAATTTTGTTCTGATACCAGGTAGATTCCATTTCCACAAACACAGTTTTAATCCAGTATTTTTTTTTCTGTTTTTTTTCACACTAGCATAAAATCACATGGAGATTCACTTGAAAAGTGATGCTGAAGGCAGTAGGATCTTCTGAGGTATTTGTGTTAATTAGAATAGATTGTAAGATAGTGAGCATTTTGCATGCTGTGTATCACTGAAATAATGGTAAAGACAGTGTAGAGCTGACAAGGGAATCAGTGAAACCTGCTCTAAGACATTTATAAACATATTTTAAATTCCTTTTGATGAGGTGTGCTAACTGGAAAGAAGACAACACCGTACCTTTCAGAGTCTCCTGCAAAGTCTGTGCAAAGGTTGCTAGTTTGTGGCTGTCATGGTTCTTCCCTGCGTTGTCCCCCGCCACAGGAGCCAAAGCCAAGTGTAGGTTAACCAGTGTTAGGTCATTCATCCCAACCTGGGGGAGGAAGGAGGGAAATCAGCATGGTACAGAGCAAGGGTGGTCACAGAGCAAAGACATCCACCTGTTGCACGCACTCTTGGCAGTAGGTCCTGGCAACTAGGACCCGTTTCACTCTGCATACAGCGTGTCATGTTTCGTCTTGTTTTTTTTTTTGGGGAGGACAGGAAACACAGCTCTATTCACACTACTGTGACAGCCCTTCAGTTCTGGGAAAACTCATTTTCGTAAATATGCAGTTTCTTTCTTCAGCAGTTGCAGAGAGAAGCTGGCTCTTCTTGAAAACTAGTTTACGTAAAACCAGTTGTTATTAAGCTACAAATAATGGCTTGGTCATTACATGGACTAATTACTGCTCTCCTGTGATCTGGTTTGGCCTGCCACAGAGATTAGTCATGAAACTTAATGTACCTTGAAATGAGCCTCTGGCTCCCTGTAATTTTCTGCTTACCTTCTGGGACTCACTTGGTCGCGTGGCACAGGTAATGCTTACTTCTAATCCTGACCTATTCGCATTTATTAGAAACTTCTCTCAAAGCATTGCCAGAGGTGTCTAATTCTCTAGCCTGGATACAGGCAGTGCAGGGAAGGGGGTTGTACAGTCACTCATGCATATGCACAAGAACAGCTTGGAAAGAGCCAGTTTCCAAAATGCACAATGTTCTCTTACATAGGTGCAGCCTAATGGGAAAGCCTCAAAATGAAAACTCTGCACTATTCCAGCAGTGTCAGGGAGATCAGCCCGAGCCTTTCAGAAGCACGAAGCCCCCTGTGTACAACTGTTCTCCCAACACTTACTCCATCTCCACCCACCATTTCTGGCACTGACCAGAACCACGGTGCCGTGGCAGCCTGTTCCTTGATACTTGCCTCTCTAAAAGCTGAACAAAGTGACTGGTGATTTCTGTCACTCTATCAGACTGCAGGCACTGCCAAAGGTCCATTGCCCTCGTGTGCCTAAATGGTCCCTTGCAGCAGGGCTCCCTCCCACGGGACCTGGGGGAAGGACTGACTCTGGTGACGTGCGTCTCCTATTCAGACCACTGAGCACCTTACTGTAACCGTGTCGTATGAGACTGTGAACATGGATTAACCTCATGCTAATGCAATATTTTTTAAATCTATTATGATACTCTTTCTAGCCTCTTGTCCAAAACTTGGAAACTAAAGCTCATCTCTGCGAGGGTCAGTTGACAGAACTGAGTTACCTTGAAATGTGCAATATATGGGTGAGGATACGAGTGTCTCCCATTGCCATTAGTCTGTACGTTCTCCTGAGAAGAGGCATCTTTCAGCTCAATGCCGGCTGTTGTGTCCCAGAGGAAACCAGAATATTCAACTCCCTGCCATTAAAACATGAGAAAAGACAATAATACAATGTTAAAAATAGAACATTCTGTCAAAATTACAAAACTTTAATCCAAACGTTTCAGCCAACTTGATATCCCTGATGGCAGTGGCATAGTATTACTTCCCATATATGTGAAGGAGGTAAAAGGTTTCTATTCTGGCTTGGCATCTGCTGAGGGCAAGAAGTAGATACTGCTGTGCACAGGCTGAAGGGAGAAACAACATCCTAGAACAGGTAGAAAAGCTGCTTTGTTTCACCCTGGCCAACCACCTGCTGGATTTGGGAAGAATGGGCAGTCCCACTGGCCTTACTGAAGACTGAGCACACCGAGTTGAAACGCATATTGTCTTGCTACTCACACCCACGTGTTGGCTCTTGGACACACAGGTAAGCAGAGCTGCTCTATCTTTCACAGGCAGAGCACGTTCAGGACTGCTGCAGTGGTGAGAGATTTAGCAGCAGCATCCTGTGTGCACCTTTGGGCTGACATGTGCCTTTCACTGCCTGCTCTTCCAAGCAAGGAATCTGATTATTCTCAGTGTGGTCAATAATAAAGTAGTGTGTGTCCTGAGTATCCCCAGCATTCCTCCTCTACCAGTGGTCAGTGGTACTCATTTACGAGAAGAGCACAGTTGGGGTGCATAGCTGCAGGTCTTTCCCCTGGCAGCCTCTTCCAAGCACCAGTACATCGCTGCAAGCAATCCTTTCCCATTCCTTCTCTCCATACCATACGCAATCTTACAGATTTCTGTCGTGCCCAAGCTAAAAATACCCAGGCTCATTCAGCCTCTTGGCACGACATCTGGTCTAGACCTCTCAGCCCTGTCAATTTTCTCTGTCTCCTTTCCAACTAAAGTGATTCATGTTAAGGTTTCCGCGTCTTTTGTCCCGGTGTCTATCACCCTACAAGGTTTTCTTGGACTACTTGGGAACGTGGCATTTCCAGAGAGCTGTCTGCCCCCATTACACCAGCAGCAGTATCTAATTCAAAGCCTGTCAAGCATCCCCTCTCATCACACAGACACAATTTGCCTTGGTATCATTCATACCTAGTGAATCATAGTTAACTCCGTCTCTAGGAAAAGCTTTCCATTTCAGCTGCAAAAAGCAAGTGTTATCTGTTCTACTTTATTCCTATGAGCCTTGAAAGAAAGTATTAAGTTTGGCTAAAATCCTTTGGTAGCATCTTTGGCCAACACACCACTGACCTCAAGTCTAATGTCTGAAAACAGTAGGCTACAAGAAAAGACCTGGAAGAACAGAAGAGCTGTCACGGGTGGCAGGTGCAACCATCACCACCTTGCAATTAGTACATCACAACAGTACAAATTCCCATGGCAGAAGATGCTGCAAGAAAAAGCACAGCACAGCACTGTGCTGTTTTTCATTTCAAATACGTGTGAACGGCAACTCAGCAAACGTACTAGACAAGCTCCTCTGCCAGATGAGGACAGCGTGCTGAACAACCCCACTGCAGGGTCTCTGTTTGTAAACCTGGAAAACTGGAAGCTCTTCCAAATTCCAGCCAGTGCTGTGTTACAGAGCAAGCTCAGCTGACTAGCAAAAACCAGAAGTAGTGTAGCGTGTCAGGGGCAAAAGAAAGGGCACTCTCCTTGTCCTAACATGCAGCCTTTCTTCTGCATTTCTGTACTGTTTTTATCTGTTACACATCCCCACAACACACAGGCACCTTCCTCCTGACAACTACGCCATGGACTGGGGAAAATAATTCTTCCGAAATATCAATAGGACAGTCAAACTGAATTCTATATAAACAAAAAAAAAAAGAAAAAAGAAAAAAGAAACCAGAAGTTGCCAACCTTGCCAAAAAAAAAAAGATTTGCAAAATGTTTTGCCTTAAACAGATTAAAAATACGTCCTTGGTTAGAGGGGGAAAAAAACAAAAAAGTGAAGCAAAAGTTCAAACATAGGGATTAGTGTACCTTGTGTAGCTGGCCTGAGGGTTTTTCGGAAACAACACCCTTCCAACATCCTCTAGGGCCCTTCCACTTGCGGATGTTTGGCAGCGTCGGCTGGTTCAGCTCCATACAAAACTAGAGAGAGAGGTGGAGGAAAAAGATCAGCTCTGCAAGACTTTAAAAAGAACTGCATAAAAGCATGCAAAAAGACATCGATAGAGCACAGCGTGGAATATAGACCATAGCTTCTACTGAAACGTTAAGTAGTGCCCAGCTACAAATCTGAGGTTGTTTCTGCCTGAGGCCAACAAAGCTATATCAAATTGTCAGCTGCAGCATTTAAGCTCTGGTTTTTAAGCACTGCACTAGGCCAGTCCCAAAAGGGAAGCTTGTTCATGTGGAAAGAACAAAAGCCAGCCTTTAGCACATATGTGGGACACAAAACCCCTGCTTCCCAGGAAGGCTCATGCAGGAGGTGGTCGAGGATGGGCCCAAGAAAAGGGCTCCTTTTCTGCCAGAGTGCCATTCCTTGCTGGGGAGCCAGGCAGGGGGCTCTGGGGGCAGGAAGCGCCATGCAGCAGTGCTGGCTGCTCTCCAGTGACTCAGAGGGGCCAGAGGAAGGGAGGAGGCCAGCCTGCTGCACACAGCATACCCGCTGTAATAGCACCCTATGCACTGACTATGGCTGTGGGATGGCAGGTGCATTCTGTATGCTTGAGACTTCTTGTGCAGGCAGGAACTGGCCGCACGTCTGCACATACAGATCTTTCTGATGCTCCTCATAGACACCGGTCTTCCTGGACACTGCTGTACAGCCACAGCACTCAGACACACTTCCATTGCCAAGAATAGCATAGAATCATAGAACCATAACATTGCTCAGGATGGAAAAGACCTTCAAGATCATCAAGTCCAACCTCTACCTAACCACACCACCCTAACAACCTACCTGACCTCTGGAGGTCATCCAGTCCAACCCCCTGCTAAAGCAGGTTCCCTAGATTGCACAGGAAAGCATACAGGTTGGTCTTCAATATCTCCAGAGAAAGAGACTTCACAACCTCTCAGGGCAGCCTATGCCAGTGCTCTGTCACCCTCACATTAGAGAAGTTCTTCCTCATGTTCAGACAGAACTTCCTCTGTACCAGTTCATGCCCACTGCCCTTTGTTCTGTCACTGGGCACCCACTGCAAAGAGCCTGGCCTCATGCACTTGACTTTAGATATGAAATAAGCATTGATAAGATATTCCTTCAGTCTTCTCCAGGCTGAACAGACACAGCTCCCTCAGTTCTTCCTCATAAGGGATACGCTCCAGGCCCTTCATCATCACTGTGGCCCTTCAGGACTCTTTGGTAGTTCCCAATCTTTCCTGCACTGAGGAGCCCAGAACTGGACACAGTTTCTGCCATGCACAATGGTCCTCTGTGGTGGGAGACGCCTTTGGCCACGCTCAGTCTGAAGAGCTACCATCTCTTGACAGTGGGTAGTGACCATCTGCATGGATATAAGGATGATATATGGGCAGAGTGAAATGGACAAAGGCTACCACCTTCTCAACTTGCCAACTGTTCTTCTACCTCTTTTCTACCTCTAAGATACATGCAACCCAAAAGACGACCTTTTCCTATCCTGAAAAGCCAAGATACACTTTAGTTTTTCGCTCAAAGGAGAAAATGTTTGACACACTCTTTAAGAATCTTTTCTGGAATGCAGCGTATTGCAGGGGCTTCTGACTGAAGATCAGCACAGTAGTGCCTACACTACAGTGATACTACAGCAGGGCTCATGGTACAGCTTCAGGCAGGGCTGGGCTGATGGCTGGGGGACACTGTAACAGGTGCAGTAAACCACAGCAGTAACAATTATCATTCCTGACCACACTCTGAGACATCAACCAACGTAAATGTGGAGAATGAGTTTCCTAATATTTAAATTACTTAGATCTGCACCCATAAGGAAAGAAAGAAAAGTTAGGAGTTCTACTGTAGACTGACAAAAAGAGTTAACTTATCTCTGGGCTGCAGCACAAAGTGCACAGCAGGGCTGAGTAATGCTACAGAAACCATCCTGTTATTAAAAACAGCATCTGCAATCAAGTAGTTTGAATATTTTGTTTCCTCCAAATTGATTTTCCTTAACTTTGCTCAGTCAGAACGATGACAAATACGATTATATGGTTTGTTTGGACAAAGCCATCAGCCCGCTCTGGGTACAGTTTCAGCAGCTGAGAGCTTCCCCCACAGCAGCTGACTTTAATTCGTGCCCATTGTCCAGGGTGCGTGGGCACACAGGTTTGGAAGCTGTGGCAGTGTACTTGCTTAGGTCGTATTTTTTGCTGAACTGAGAAGCGAATTTCTTAAATCACGTTGTTCTGCCCATAAAGCCCAACAACAAACAAGATTACACTTTCCCTTGTACAGTAAAAATCTACAGACGAAAACAGTTCCCACTTTTGCAAAGTTAGATCTGCATCGATCCCTTTGAGGAGCCGTTTCTCAAGTGGTAAAGAATAGACTTGAATGAAAACTCATAAGGAAAAAAGTTCTAGCTTTGTTTTTTCTCACGAGCCTTTCAGCCTGCAAGTTTCCTATACAAAATCAGCTTTCTTTGTCAAATCCTGTACATAACTGAGCCAAAACTCCAGCACATACCATGTGCTATCAGCTTCTTCACAAGGACCCCTCCAGTCTCACGGTTGCTCACGGTCACATCCCTTGCCTGAAAAGTGGATGCATTACTCCTTTGCACATTTAGGAAATCAAACGTGACCCAGGAAAACAATGCCTTGGGGCTCAATAAAGCCACATATAATTATGCATTTCTGATAGCCAGTGATGTTTCTTTGGAAGATGCTTATTTCCAGACCAGAGTCAGAGCACAGGCTGCAAAGAGGGTGAGAAGACATCAGATGGAGGAGCCACAGTGTGAGCCAGTTATCAGGGCACAGTGCATCTTGTCTCCGTGCACCAATCATTGCTTGAACTTCAGAAAGGCACTCAAAGCAATTAACTGTGCATTTTTCTTCAATTACCACAGAAGCTTTCAGGCCAAAAGGGTACTGAAGCAAATGTAAACAACAATTTGTTTCTTCAAAGCAAAGGTGATGTTAGTGCTGCTTAAGAAAGAAGATTTTATTATGTTGGCCTGCAATAACAGAGGTGCATGTTGGCGCTGTGACAGTAGAGGTTGAACCTTCCCGCCAATATCCCATTACGTTTTGTTGTTGTGATGGCAGCAGAGGGGCAGTCTGACCAAATGGTACCTGACATGGAGGTGTGGATGGAGCAAAGGTGTGTCACTGAACTTGAATGCACATTACCCTTTCTTTTCTTTATACATCCAGGAATGGACTGTACTTCTACCTACCAAAGCAGACTTGAGTACCTGCAATCCTAATCCAGTCAACCACGTACAGGACGCAGTTAGAGCTGGAGCTCCCTAATCGAGCCTGACCTAGAAAGCTGGGGGCAGAAAAGTTAAAAATACTTCTGAGAACCTGAAATCGACACCTCTGGTTTCCACGTCAAGTATCCTGATTTGACACTGGTTCTCTTCAAGAAAAAGGGAGTTTTGTTTGCAAGAAGTCAGAGGCAGAGTTAGATAGTGGAGAGCTTTGTGGACGTCATATTTTCCTGGGCTAGCTGTTGAGGTGTGGATAAGAGAAGCTCAGGGAGCTCACAGCACGGCAAGGTGTGCAAAGACACAGGAGTCAGTGAGGCTTGGGCACTCAGCACAATTCTGCAGGCAGACAGCACTTCTCATCCCCATCCCCATCTGCACATGCAGGAGTAAAGGGATACAGAGGCCTTGCAGTTGTGTTTGGGTTCTCATGTAACCAAACGTAAGCATTGGAAGCATTATTATGGCTAAAGCCAAAAACAGACTCAACATTGGATCCTTTTTCCTACTGACAATAGTGTAGTCTCAGGCCTTTGCTGCTTGCTTGCCCTTCCCTGAAGCGCATCCGTTTCCTGTTTGCAGAAGCAGCCAAACCCTGATCACTCCTGAGAATGGTTCTGTGACATGGGGATGCAGGTGCTGATGTGTGGGATGCACTGCAGCCTTCTTTCAGAAGGACCACAATAACGGAGGGGAAGGGGGTGGCCCTGTGCAATTATGACTAATGCTTTATACATGCCCATTCGATTACTCCCTTCCAGGAAGACCTCATGAAAGATTTTGTAATACTTATCGATTGTGTTCTTCAAGCACTGACAGTACAAAAAGGCAAACAGGACCTGGCAGCTGGATGGAGGCCTGCCAGACAGATAATTATTGGCATTTTCAAAGGAGAGCAGAACTCCACGGACAACAAAGGTCTCAGACATATTGATGCATTTTGTTATGGAAAAAGATTGTTCTTTCTCCCTCTTGTGAATAACTTTACAATGAAGAAATAGTATATTTAAAGGGTGATTTATAGAAGCCAAGCTACAAACATTAGGAGAAAAACTGTGTGATGGAAGTTAAGATAAGGAACAAATCTACTGAAAATGCCACAGAGTTACTCCTGGCAAAGTTATCAGCCCATCCTGCCATGTTAGTGCATCCCGCACATGCCATGTCATCCAGACCCAGGGCAACACCTCCCATTCTGTACTCACTAGCTCATCCCTCCTAAATCAAAGCATTAAGATTGATGACTGAGTAAATCCAGCCATCCTCCATGCTCGTCGCAAACATTACCCAATGCATCTGTCAGACAGCTCCAGAAGCTCACTGCGGGCAGCAAAACAGAAGCAGAGCACTTCAGTGCTGACCATCCAGTCACAGCACTGACCAGTACCTCCCTTCCAACATAAAACTGCACCTACGGGCACCATCATCACTTCTGTGTATTTGCACACCATGGACAAACAAAGCTGGTTTGTTGTGATAACATGCATGCTCATATACAGTCTATGTTAGGAAATATGAGCTCCTTCCAGACACACTGCAATGCCAGGCAATGGAAGTTTTCTATTGCTCCACCTCACTATGGGGATCCAGCTGTGCAATCAATTCCTGTTCCCTCAGTGAGGTACAATCAGTATAGTCTGGAAAACATGCTGCTTATGCTTCTTACATAACAGACTTGTATTCCAGAGAGACATTCACAGAGGAAGGATTTCCTTTTTTAGCTCCTGAGTGCTTCAAGCACTACGTTATGGTCTGGAGAGCAAGCATCTACTGCACCACAGCTTCATCATCCAAGAGCTGCACGGTAACCCTTGTCCTGAATTCCAGACTGTGCTGCAAAGATCATTTCTAAGTTTAATGCAGAATAAAGGAAACCTCCTGGGTTGAGTTCCTCAGAGGAGACAGGATGAGGAAGGCTCATTGTCCAAGCCTAGTTATGTCCACTATAGGCAAGCAATAAAGTTGTGAAGACCGGGGTAACTCTGGGTATAAACATAGCTCGAGTTAGCAGAGGAACACTAAAGCATTATATCCTTTAAAACACTAAAGGATACAAATCTTTTAAAACAAAACACATCACCTTTGCAGGAGGAATCTTTACGAATTTGGCCGTGATTTGAGCCAGCCCATGGATTTGAACCAAAGTGGAACAGGAGGACCTGTTCTGCAGCTGCTGTATTACTCACCCATTGTACTTCATGAATGTGCGGGAAATAATTACGCTGATAAATTTAACATTATCTCAATTATCAAAAGTTTATAATTATTTGTTTCCATACACAAACCTGTTCGAATCAAAGCAGATTTCTTTTTTTTTTTTTTTAAATGAGACTTCACAGGATCAGTTGGGGAGTGGTAGGAACATTAGTTTGCACCCTCAAGTCATTTGTTCTCCTTTCTGAGTACTTATTTAGGAAAAGTTCAACAATGAGCTTCTACAGCGTTCTCCCAGATGAATTACATACAGCTCACCACAGTCACCTGACTGCTTAATTTCTTGTAATATCTGAGAGGAAATTACATTCTTTATCCTTGACAATATGATTGAAAAAACAGGCTGAACCCCATAAAAGCAGTTCTGTGTTCATCTTTTAATCACAGTGTTCCTGAGACAACAATTCAGATCATTCACTGGTGTGCCCTTCTAGCTTCATTCTAAACACTCATTATTTATACAAACAATGTCTTTTTATAGAATTTGAAAAGGAAGACATGGAAACCTTTGGAGCAGAGCAGCGAAATAGGTGAAAGAGGCAATGCAGTAACTCAAGTGCTGAAGACACCATTAAAGGTGGATATACGATGCTCAACTCAGCTAAATATTTCAAAATAGGGTATGAAACATCTTCCAGTCAGGTTGTCATTTAACAGGAAGTGATCATAATGCGGCCTTGGTGGAAATCTGTGCTGCCTTTTTGCTCTGAAGAACATCCATACTGGCCAGCTTGTGCACACGAGTTTAATTTCTCACATTTTTACCACAAGCTGAGCTTTCCCCTTGTACTTTACGGGACAGACTTATTTAGCAGAAGACGCTTCCTGAAGTCTTATTTTCTTGCTCTTAATAACATTATTTTAAACATAATACCAGAATTAAGGCTCAAGTGCTTATCAAGGATGGGCATAAAGCCTTGCAATTCATTCCTGAAGCCTTTTCAAGTGGGTGTTTTTGTCTGCATAAGTAGGCAGCATAATCATTAACAGCATAATGGCATGCTAAGGGAGCTGATATGCTATAAAGAACAAAAAAGAAACCCTCATGATTACAAGGGTATCTTTTTCATCAAACTGCTTTTCCAAGAGATGAGTGGTTGAGTTCAAGTACTTTTCCTATACTGTTATAAGGCAGTCTGCTCAACTGGTTGGCTCTGCTAAAATCACAGCCGCAGCGCAGATGAATTATTTACTTATTACTATGCTATCCCCTGTAAATGTTCAGTTGCTTTTCATTTATTTATTTTTTTTCCATCTCATTATTTCCAAACAAAGAAGACAAGTTTCATTTCGCCTTCACTTCAGCCATAAGGAAAAAAGCACAGAGCATCTCTTGGGGAACACACACATCCGCTTAGGGAAGTATTACTGAGATTATAGACAACAGATTTTCTTTTTTTGATTTTTTTAATATCACAAGCGTACTGCTACAGAGAATGCTTAAAGCAGCGACCAATGTAGAGCTCCAAGTCTTCCATGAGGGGTACTACTGAATGCTTAGCCAGAGCACATAGATGTACTTCACGTTGTACCATACCCGTGACAGGGAGGCTGGAACCTGGATGATCTTTAAGCCCCTTCCAACTCAAGCCATTCTATGATTCTACGAACACAGCTACCGCTTCAAAGAGCCACAGCTTGCACAGCAGATGGAGAGCTAATCTGCACATTTGTTTGAACTAGATATGAGACAGCAGGCAACCAGGAGTCAGTACCTTTCTGGAAACTCTCTTTTTCTTTTATTTTTAATCCCTGGGCCAATGGTTTTCTCATGCAACTAGGAAGCTCCTATCATTTTCCACAGCGGGGTGCAAAACCATACCACTGTGACAGAAACCTTACTCACCCAGTACACACCATGACTACAAGATCTGAAAGCTATCAGAACCTTCATGTAGGAGGCAAATAAAAGTCTGCCTGTGAAATACAAGACCCAAGAGCGATAAGAACCAATCTCCTGTTGACCAGTTAAAACCAAACAAATGAAACCAGTGAGCTATTTGCCATGATCTGAGTCTCCTTACCTGCACATAGCCTTGAGCCAAAGGAGAAGTTATAGGAAGATAATGTGCCAAGACAAAGAAAGAACAAAAGGGAATGGGGAAATCATGCAGTTTTGAATGTTATTTATCAAGGAAATCTACAGAAGCACAGGAGATAACTAGGTCTTGATCCACTACAGTGGCCAAGTTTACTCATTTCCACAGACGCAAATAAGGCATCAGGTTTTCTCTGAAACTTCTGGGAGAGGTGAAGATGAAACTGGATTGTGCTGATGTGCACCATAAGAAAGAATAAAGCAATGTGTTAAGAGAACGATTCTGACACAAAGGAGAAAGGAACAACACTCATTATGATGTCAGTTTGGTCACCTCCTCTATAGAGGCCTGCTCTATAAAAAGTAATTATCCACAGGGCATTTTACTTCCATCCATTCCTTTTCTACTGTTAGATTACCATTTTCCCTGGCTAGTTTACGTTTCTGTTTAGAACAAGCATTCTCTCCCACGATAAGAACATAAAAACATGGTAGAGAAAAGTAATGTAATACAACTCGCAACCATCACCAGTCTCAAACATTTATTCTTCCCTCAGCCACTGATTACACCACATTACAGGACACTGTGCCACCTTCTGTGAAGATATTTGTCTTGTATCCTATTCCATTATTTATTTCTTGAATATTTATTATTAGGAGGATTTCTTTCAGGCTGCTACCATTAGATAATGTTATCTCACCATTTCTGTTTTTGTTTTCTAAATCTCATATGCTTAATTCTTTTTCACACTTCTAGTTCTTAATTTAAAGAGTCTGATTTGACCCTGATTCCTCTCTGAAATATGACATTCTTTATTTAAAGGTTTGCATGAGTCATAGATGGTCTTCTGCCTTCACCCTGCAGCAATCCCTCCCATAGAGACCATGGGACTGCCCTCCAATCCTGACTAAAGCTCTGCTCATACAGCTGCAATCAACTCTGGCTCCCTATAGAGAGCGCACACATTACTTAATCCACATAAACAGACAAAAAAAAAAGATTTAGGATGACATTACAAAACTCTTGCTGCTATGACAATCTACTAAACAGGGAAAAAACCCACAAACATAAATAACCTTCCTCAGAACTGCTTCAAAATTGCTCCTGTTCTATAAGCTGGCTTTGTGTTCTGCCATTTTACAAAAGAAAGCTAGGAAAAAATGACAGATTAAGGACTCTTCATATTACTCACAGACAAAACTTAATCACATTTGCAATCTTACATTTTTTTCATTTCTCCTTGGTCTGGAAGTGTAAAGAATGATTTCACTGATGGATAAGATTAGCTTCTGTCCAGGGACCAAACTAGATGTCTCACAAGAAAAAAACCATCTGTTATAACAAGCAGTCTGAAAACCACTAGTTGTCACAGATACACAGCCATGCTTTGAGAGACAATAACAGGGCACATCCTAAAGGAGGGCATTGTAAGAGCCACCTGTGCCCTCCATGGCTCCCAGTAATGTGCACAGCATTGCTTCATAAGAAAAAAGATGGAAAACACAACTAGAAAAGACATTCAACCAAGATAAGCCAGAGATACAAGTAGGTGTGAGCATGTGCTTCCTGTGCTGCAGACCACATGATGGGGTACGTGGATGGGATAACCTGGAAGAAGCCTCCCATGTTGTAAGAAGTGGTGTCAACAATCCAGTAGCAGAACATTGTGATTCCCCTGAATCCCATCTGGTATGTCATTTCTGAGTGAGAGCAAAGTTAATGTTCATATCCATACAATAGGCTTCAATTGCATTTTAACTTCTACGCATCCCATTTACACCTGTGTAATGTTTGGGTTGAACTCGTGGTTTCTCTAACAGTTACTGTGATAGAAACCATGGCCTCGTGTTCCAGTCAGCCAAAACAAGTTTAGTGGCCTAAGTATAGCAACAGGAAGAATCCATTTGCCCTGAGGTTTCTGGACCTAGGGACTAGGTCTAAAAAGATTGCACTCCTGGCATTACCAGGAGTAACACAGATAACAAGAGAATGGAAAGAAAGATAAGTGAAAAACAGCAAGATGGCACACCCCACATCTCCGTTTCTTGCTCTCTGAAAGCTAGACTGCTACTGTAGGGAACATCCTAGCACACTTAAGTTTCACAGGGGTCAACCTCATTCTGAAAGGGACAGTTCTGACAACAGACAGTAAATGTAACTGCTTTCCAACAACTAATTCATTCACTGTCAATTGCCTTATATTTTTTAATCAGTAGTTCCAAAGCAAAGGAAGATTTTAAGAGGCTAAGACAACCCCTGTCTCATGGAAGATGCTGTGAGATGGTGCTCTCTGGAAGATTCAGCAGCAGGAACGACACAGGACATTCTGACTGAATGGGCAACAGCTACAGGCCAACTGATTCAACCTGCAGAGCTCAGGCAGCAGTCACAGATCTCGCAGTGGGGATGCCAACAGCCCTTCCCTGTGTTTCCCAAAGGAGACATTGATGGCAATTCACAGGCTTCTGCTGGCCTGACATGGCCTCAGGAGATCAGCTGTTTCACGTGAAGCCACATTATAGCGTAGCTACAACTAGTGAGTGCACATGGACATATTTACTGCCACGCAAGCAAGAAGCAGTGTGCTTGTGCTTACCTATGTACATGCAAAACAGGAGCCCTATGCTAAGCTCCTACAGACAACTTTTCACAAATCAACAACCTGCCCGGTTCTGAGAGGGATTTTATATGGAACAGAGATTACAATGGGTTTAATCACGATTAAACATTGATCTGGCTCAATCTACTCAAAAGCAGACAAAAGATAAATAAAAAACCTCCAGCAGATGCATTTCATACTGGAAATTCTGGAACCATAATTGACGTCATACTTTTTATGTTCAGATAATATCTGGAGGAAACAGTACACTGGATCAAGAAAACAAAAGCAAATTTCTAGTTAAAATTCTCTGTGTGCCGTTTAGAAAGGCAAACAGTATAGCAGGGAATGCACAGGGCAGCTCAGCATTTATAAACCCACTTTTCACAGTAGTTGAAATTTCACTGTTAGCTGCTGGAAAGAGAGAAGCATCCCCTCCTGTCCTGATCCCTTGGGTTTTACCCTGTAATACTGGAAATCACTCACCCTGTTTAGCACTCGAAGGCATTTCCCCTCAGACAAAACCCACTTCTGATTGCTGACAGGTAAGCTACCAATTAGAATACTAAATTCTCTCATTAAATAATGCCACCTCCTCGGTGTCACTCCAATTGTGGCTCAGGGATTCCTGAGGCGTAGTATGAAAATCCTACATGGCAGGAAGGCACTTTATGTGGCGAGCATCACCCACATACAGCCACCTATTCTTCCCTAGGAGTGACAAAACACAGGAAAGAGGCTTCCCATCCACTGAAGACAACTCCAGCCATTGATACTGTTGAGGAAAAAGTCTGAAAAATAACACAGATTCTAGCAAGCAAATGCTTTCAGTACTAAGCTTTCAATTTTATACAATGGGATAATGACGCTCTCTTCAAGAAAAGAAATAACTTTTTGTGTGAGGAATTAAAAATTATCTGGAGAAGCCTGGTCAGTGTTTACTCATTTTATCATCCCAACTCTTTGTGTCCACACCAGCAATAGTGCCCAGTGGATAAACATCTAATATTTGGTCAAGGGATGAAAGTGCTCTTCTGTACTAAGTCATCTAGAAGCTACATGGGCACATCTCCTGGTGCCTGACTAATGTACCCTACACTTCATAGCTACAGGACCTCAGCACCAGGTAAAGGACTTTCAACCCCTTTTTATTTGTCATTTCCAAAGCTTCTCCAATGAAGGTAAAAATCCACACACAGAGAATGTAAACCTACTGGTAATTAATTAGTCTTCTTACTTTCGTTTCGCTGACATCTTGGACCAACAGAAATTTGCAATCAGTAGCACAGAGAGAACTTGACATGAAACTTGTTATCTTGCAGCTTGAAAATCCGGCTACCAACTTCAACAACATTATCCCAGAAAAAAAATGACAGTTCACACCCCAACTCCTATCTTGCATAAGCTTACCCAGTGTATCTCTAATGCCAGGCTAGATAAAGAACTTCCTCCAGCAAGCAGCTGCCATTCTCTAGATGAATTCCACTCTTCTAAAAATTGCTGAGCAGACAGAATTACACAACCTGCATTTCCTAGGTGGGAAATCAGCAAACTGCTTGATCTTTGGAGTAAACTGAATGGTCCTATCTCATCTCAAGTATCAGCAGAGCTACTTATTTATTAATATACAGTTAGGAACATAATGGCTTACCATTACATGATCCCAAAAGAAAGTTTACCTTATAAAATGCTATTAGTTTACTAAATAGGAAGCTGTAATACAGATTATTCAACTTTCCACGATAACTAACTCTCAAAGGGAGACAAACTCAAGAACCACAGTTAATGCCTGGAGGGCTGCGGGAGGAAACTTTTGACAAGGATATTTTTAGCTTTGTGATTTTACCAAAAATAGCAAGTTTCACAGAGATAGCCAGATGCAAATGAACTACTTACAGGTGACTAAAACACAAAATCACAGCAAATGTCAAGGATAACACCCACACCCAAATTTAATTGCATGAAAGTACTGATTCGAGGTTGACTGCAATTAATGGGAACATTCCTGCCAGTTTCAGTTTAGTCTCCTGCTCTACACGTGCTTAAAATTTGTTTTTACTGGAATAAATACTGCAGAGGTATCTGCTCACCTTGAGTCTGCTACGCAGACCGTAGGCACAGTCTGCTTGGGATGTCTATCCCAAACTAAAAGATGAAGTAAGTGTTTCCTGCAGTGGGCACACAAAACATGCAGAAAAATGGAGGAGTCCACCCCAAAAGCACCATCACTACTTCCTTATAAACATGCAGGCTGGAGGAACAACAAACACAAATTGAAGTATCTCTGCTGAAATTAAGCAAAGGTGAGCTAATTTACTGCAGCTGAGAACATGGCCTCCAGATTTTTGTCAGTGATGCTTTTAAGAGAACACACCAAGTTAGCAGCAAAACAAAGAAAAAAGTATTCTGAAGACAACTCTTCCTACATGTCTGCTGGCATCAAGCACCAACGATTTCAATTGTTTTGGCATACTTGTTGCATTAGGAAATGCAAAATGATTTAAGTACTATAACAGAAACCAATGTGAAATGTCACCTGGCAAGGCGGCTCACTCTGGTTATTATCTAAAAAGATTTATTTTCAAACTACGACAACATCATGTTCTTCATGAGAATTATTATTCCCATTCCCCACATAAATGCAATTAACACTTTCCAAGTATTCTGGAGTTCTTCATCTGCAATTAAGGACTTCACCAAACCACACTGGGTAAAGTACTCAAAAACACCTTGGCGCAAGAAAGACCCAGAGCTGTGCTCCTGGCAGAGGGAATGAAGGTCCTTATGGGATGTGGCACACCAACACACCTGGCTACCCAAAATACTTCTCTCTGCAGCCTCAAACTCTTGTGGGAACGAGACTGTCACAGAGATAAGCTACCACTTGGCATCCTGGCACCTACGTTCGTGACTGCCCTGGGGAAAAGGCAGTGGCCCTTTTGAAGCACAGGAATGCCAGTGTGCCAGCAACACCATTCTGTGACAGCCAGGGTGAGCTGGGTTAGCAAGTAAACATGCTTGCCGTGCCATGCAGGTACCTTCTGGCACAGCCCGAGAGACTGTGGCCAAAACAAACACAAACAATCCCATTTTCCACCCAGAATTTTCTCCAAGTAAAGGTTACTGTTGACTTCTTTTGTGACCTAGCTGTTTTGTTGAGCTCAGTAATTATTTTCCTGTTTAATTAATGGTCTGCTGAGGTACTTACAGGTGCCAGCAGCACTCCACAGAGACAAACGCCTGATGAGCAGCACCAGGGGTCTGACAAGTTGGTTCAGAACCAGGTCCTAGATACCCTACCACTCTTTCTGCCTTTGCAACCCTCAATGAAAATACAACAAATTATGGTAGACTTCTGGCCAAATTTCCCCTGACAAACATCAGGACTTTGAAAATTAAACTGTGTTTTCACATAACACAAAGCTTCTCATGGTGGGATTGTTTTCAGTGGCCAAGGTGGGAAAAACATGTAAAAATAATAAAACATGTAAGACTATGCATAATGGAAAGAACATCATAGATCATTATAGCCAAGGAAATAATGTTAGACTAGAAATTGTTGTGCAATAATTTTAGGTTATTACGTTCATCTAACTTACAGAAATCTTCCCACGAAAAAAGAAACCAAGTGAAAATCAATCTTGTAATGAATATTAAAATATTATTTAATATTATTCTGTGTTCCTGCAATATCATGCAGATAAGTGATTTACAAATACAAAACTTAGCATGTGCTCTCAAGCCTGAACCTGCAAGTAGGCGGTGCGAGGAATCTTGTTCTAGCCTACTTTTAGCCTCCTGTATTTAACAAATAACGACAACTAAATTTCTTTAAACTTACATAATTCCATATTGTTGTTTTCCAGAGGGCTACACTGGTCTTTTAAATTCTTTAAGCTTGGCACTGTATGAAAGCAGGTATCAAATATTCAGAGCTCAATTTAGAAAGATCATTTTTCTGATGGCGAGTTGTTCTGAAGAGCTCCTTGCAAAGCTTCAAACAATGGCAAAAACAGCAATTCCCACCAGGCTGAGGTCACTTTTTCTGGCTAAGCCTTGTTTTTGGAGGCCTTGGGCCAAGGGGAGGTGCACGCCTGACAAAAAGGTGAGAAATTTACTGGGTGTGAGATGCCAGAGAAGCTGACTACTGCAAACAACTACGGTTTGGAAATATTAACCTGTTTTGCAAAAGGAGTGGTTGTGAACCTCCCAAGATTATTTTAAAAGTACCAGAAATGGTCAACTTGGACAAAGTGCTGCACCCCCAACTACAAGAGCTACATAGCTAGAAAGAGGTCCCATTTTATGCCACGTGATTTTCCACAAAGATAAGAAATCCTACTAACAGAGTGCTTTAAGAGCCCCAGTGTGTTACTACTGTTGTACTAGACATGGTTTAAATACCTTTTCCAGTGCTTCTCTATCAAGCAGCTCCTGCACAGCCAAAAGCTTGATGCTGTAAGAAAGAAAACACAAAAGTGTGAATCTCTCCACTGCAAGCATTACAGGAACATAAGTAACAGCAGAACTGAAGCTCTCTCTTTAGTTTCTCAATTCAAGAAGTTTATAGAAGTATAGATGAAAAAGCACTCAGGATATAATAAAATAAAGCAACAGAGAAACAGTGCTTCTTTGCTTTGATTTAGCTTTCCCAAAGAGATTTTCTGGTTTCTGCCTTACAAGCACATTTGAATCCACTTTACAGAGAAACTGCATTAATTGTTACATTTTTAATACCCTTAGTTGACACTGAAGGACCTTCTGAACAGTAAACACAGGGAAAGAATATAAACATTTCTATCATTTAATCAACTCAGTTCTTTATATCAACAACTTCAGAATAGTCATTCCCAGGGATTTACAGTATTACAAATGAGATAAATTAAGACAACCCAGCTAAAGAAATCTGAGGGAGACAGGAGGAAAACATGCATAACAATTTGAAGGTGTGGATAATAGAGACTTATCAACAACTATTCCAAAAAGGCCACTTGCTAACCAAAACTGAACTTCTTCACCTACTGAAGCTTTCCTAAGTTTACCTCCAGAGGCTAAAACCTGCACAGTGAACCATGTTCAACAAGTTATCCCAGCAGGATTTTGCTTTGTAAGACAAGTTACTCGGATAAAATCATTGTTAAACCAAGGTACATAAAAGAACCTTGTACCACATCTACACTTTCATCATCGGTTTAATGAGTAATTGTAAATCACCCCCATTCTTCTTCAATATCGGTTACTTGCACATGTCCCCCTCTTCCTGCAAAAGCCCCATCTTGCCCGGGCTAAGGAATTTCAGAATTCCTTCCCCACCAAGCTGAAGGTCCTCTGGGATGGATAGGAATCTGAAAGCAGATGGAACTCCAGAGACCTGATCTGATCCATATCTATAAATATCTAAGGAGCAGGAGGCAAAGAGACAAGGCTGGACTCTTCTCAGCAGTGTGTGGCAACAGGACAAGGGGAAAGGGCCACAAACTGAGGCATAGGAAATCCTGCACAAATTTGTGTGGGAACTTCTTCACAGTGCAGTGACAGAGCACTGGCACAGCTGCACAGAGAGGTGGTGGAGTCTCCTTCTCTGGAGACGTTCCAGACCCGCCTGGACGCCTACCTGTGCAACCTGGGCTAGGGAGCTGCTTTGGCAGGGGGTTGGACTCAATGATCCCTGGAGGTCCCTTCCAACCCCTACAGTTCTGTGATTCTGTGGGATGTTCAGACCACTACCAATCACACTTAGCTAAAATTAAGAGCACGTCAGGGAAAGGACTTAGTGTCAATTCCCCTTTGTTTTCAGTCACCGCACACTTTTAAATCTATTGTACGCTGAACTCATCCTACAGTTTTTTCCAATACAAAACAACAGCAATTTTTCCACAGATGGAGCCCAACAGATGCACAATTTAGGCAAAAACCTCCCTTAATGATCTGACCCAGTCCTAAAAACACTTGCTTGTTACATCACCCTCTTACTCCAAGAATAACTTCCTTTACTCAGGGTTACACAAACTTTTGTGTTGCAGTGGAAGAGTCAAATGATGCATATAAATATTGTTTAAATTATTCTCGTGATTCTGGGCAGTCACAGCAAAGAGCCACTACAGTAAAAAGCTCATATTCAATACAGAGCACAGACCTGTTACAGCAGTCTGCCAAAGGATATCATCTGCCACGCGCTGCTGCAAGAAGTTTTATCTGCCTTTCTGAACCTCAGAGCAATGTTGCATAATTCTGGAAAATCCACTGATACATTAATTATTTATGTCCATCCTGTAACAGCAGCCAGCAAAACTTTAGTTATGTCCTTCTATTATACTACAATGCTTTCCATTACAAGTATTCAGCCTAAAACCCTCAGTGCAAATGTCTTTTCACTTTCACATACATCTAGTTTTCAGACATCTTCAAAGGCATCACAAAAAGTGAGCTATAAAATAAACCCAAACCACCAATTTCCAGCCTGTAGAGCCTGTTATTACCAAGACAGGGAGGACTGGAGATGGTTCAGAAAACGGGGATAATCAGGAAGAAAAAAACAGAAGCAATGAGGGACCTCCATTTAAAAAAACTGTAAGAACGTGCACTACCCTGAACTTTGGAAGGAACCGAGGCTGATACATCACGGATATCACTATCCTCCAAATAACGTAGGCAGTGGTGATGCAGCCATGACCAAGGCCTGCCTCTGAATTCAGGGCTCACCTCTTAGCATTGGGTGCCCAGACCCTGGCCCAGTACATTTTGGAGAAGCACAGGGAAGGTGAGAGGAAGCAAGTCTAGCATGAACGTATGGAGAAATTCAGAGTGCTGACAGCCAGTGGGAGTTCTACAAAGACTGCTTCAAGTCCATGTGTACGCAGAGAAAGCTAGCAATTTGCCACCCCCTTTCAAAAGCTGTACAACAGCTTTGTAATTATGCAAATTACTTTTTTATTTTCTTTTTGAAGGCAGTCGTTGCCTGAGATTGTGAACACTTGATCATTAAAGGTAAAATTCATCAACTGAGGTTGCTGATGCTTCTAACAATTTAACCGATTTATTTCATGAACATTAATTGTGGACTACCTGACACTCAACAGCTGCAGAAGATGAAGTAGACAGCAAAAAAATACAGGCCCTGTTTTCAGTAGAGATCAACATCTTATTGCACAGACCTACCCACCCATTTACAGTCAAAAAGCCCCACAAAAATTCCTTAAGCTGGTGTGCTTTCATTTAAAACAATTTACACTGAGTTACAAAAAAACTAGAAATAAAATAAGAAGCATGAATCCTTTTCACTTTATCTCATCATATTTACAAGGATGCTGTACTCTTGCTTGCAGATGAGGAGCCCCTGTCAAAACATTCATATCCTGCAGAGGTGCAGCAAAAGTGAATTCTAAGCTGTTGCAAGATTTGCAACAACAACTCGTTGTTGGTGGCTCATGTTTGACTCTCACTAAGAAAGAACTTTCCTCTACTGTTCTAAACTTAGAGAGATTAATGTTTTCCAAGTGTTTTATGAAATCTCCTTGTTGTTTTCCACTCAGGTGACATACACGCTACATATATCACACAAGAAGCTTCTTTCCTTGGAGCACTGCCACTGAACCATTGCCTAGAAAATTGTGCTTGATAGCCAGTTATTTACTGCTATCTCTTATAGCAACTCCAAATAATGTTTCTACGTGATGCTTTCTGCAAGGTCAGCTTAGACATACAGCTTCTTTCAAAGGTGTTGCACTGGGGGTTTCACGCTTTGAAAATAATAAAAAAAAAAATCAGACTGTTTATTTAGGCACTCCATCAGCAATCCCACAAATTCCAGAAGCAGCACATACCCACATATACTGTTTGTAGCTTACATGTTTGCTGAGGATTTCAGAGCAGAAGGGAACATTGCTGCTTGGCAACTGGGGGACAGTTCTGATGAAGCAGAAAGGCAAAGTCAGTTACTAAAAGATTATGCTGAACACGAGCTCTTGCTATCTGTTCAATACTGCCTTTATGTGCTCTGTTTACATACCCCACAGTCTTTCTTTTGTCCTCAGTTGCAGTATGTGAACACTAACTCATGAAAAAGTAAAGTTGGAGAAAAACGAGTTCTCTAAAAAAAACATTTTGGTTACCAGAGCACGTGCTCTAATCCACCAGCTGTCAAGTACACAAGTAATAGATCTACTCTGCAAGTAACTGTACTGACACGACAAAAGTGGCCTTGGTTGTATCTGAAGCTATTCTAGAAGTACTTACTGACTCAGTCACTCTCCATGATCTATTTAAACAAAACTGCTGAAATTTAATATCCTTGCACCCTGACCATACTCAAAATACTTTAAAGCATGCAGTAATCAGAATGAAGAACTCTCCTACAGCAGTAAAAATACGCAAACATGATGTGCTGTCAAGGAAACACATGACTTTTTTTGGCTATGAGTGATGCATGGCATTCCCTCTGTAAGGGAATTCCTTCAAGTTTCCAGAAGATTAGTCATGGTGCTGAGCGAATGCCTATAGCTACACATTTCTGCTCCTCTGGCAGTGTTGCAATCCCTTCCTGAAAGTATTCTACTTACAAAGAAGTAGGACTGTGTTCCTCTCTTGAAGCCCATCAACTCCTCTGCAGGAATAATTAAAGCCTTTTCCATTACCACAGATACATTCCTTGCTGGTTGGGGCATTCCTGCTCACCACGAGCCATCATCACATATTTGCACTGCACTTCACTTCCATGCTTGAGTTGCCACTGCATACAAGCCCCCTTTGCTCTTGGAAAAGGGAATGTCAGTGCCTTCCTAAGAACCAGTCTCTGGCTCTGCTGGCTGGCTCCTGCATGTGGGTCCCTTACAGCATGCAGCACAGGGCAAGCAATGATCTTCTGTGGGCCTTTCTGCTTTCAACAGCATCCTGCACACCGAGCTGGGTTTCTCATCTGTCAGCAGCGTGAACTGAGATCTGATCAGGTTGCTCAGAGCTCCATTCAGAGTCTCCAGTGACAGGGCCTCCACCACATCTCCAGGCAACCTGCTCCAGTGCTTCACTATCCTTGCTGTAAAAACTGATGCGCAGGGGAGTCAGAAAACAACAGTGGAAAAGCACAGTTCAGCTATGCTAACAGTCCTGGATATCTTGGGAAAGCCAACTACTGAGGCTCTCCCCGCTAGGAGTGATCATGGTGATGGATTATGGAAGTGGCTGCTGCAACTACGTGCTTATTGTGGTGGCTGGGGGATGGAGGCATAGCCCAGTGCAACCAGCTGCTGGCAGTGCAACGTTAAGGATTCTGATTAACTGCTTTTTTAATTGTTTTAAATGTGGCCAGAAGCTGAGGAACTGAGCGTGTGCTTCTTTGGTACATACAAGCAGGGTGGAGAAAGAGCAGCCAAAAAGTGACACGGGGAGGAAAACCAAGACCGTGCTTCTCAGGCCAGGACTTCAGGCAGCTGCAGACCTCCAGCAGCAGGGAGACCAACATCCAGCTCCATGAGACGCATCCTGGCACACAGCTGAGTACCAGCTCCAGCTATGGCGCTGGGCAGCAAGCCATGCCACTGCCCAGTGCTAACCACAGTGATCTGGCCGGCAATGAGCTCGGCATCGTGCCTCCAGCTGTGGTGACAGAGAGGCCACGTTAATGCACACATCATGAAGAACCCTATCATATTTTTGCTAGCGTGTTCAATCTGCAAACTTCTCTTTTCCCTCACAAGTTCTAACAATTAAAAAAAAAAACAAAAACAAAATAAAACAAAACAAAAAACCAACAACCAGACAAGCGTAAAGGCAAAAGCAGACAAAACAACAAAAGCAGACATTATGACTTTCATCTGTGTGAACTTCCTCCATCCACACACATGAAGGCTGACAGGGAACTAAAATCAGTTTCTCCTTTTCCACTAAAAGCATCTGTGCCTTCTCAATCACTCCTTAAATGGAGGGAAAATCCATGCTTGCTGCCAAGCCAAATGGCTGCTGGGAGCTACCAGAGAGCTCATGGAGAATGCTGACAGCCTTGGATGGAGGCACCACACCATAATTCCGGAAGACCATGCCAGGTAATGACACAACAAAATGCCCTGGAAGGGTTCTCAGGAAGAAATACATCTACAGTAAGCTCAAAGCAAGTTAAAACCTGGGGGGGCACATTTTCTTATATATTTATATAAAAGAAAAAAAAAATATATATATATATACACACACACATACATATCTATTTAGGGGAGCTCTCCTGCAGTTTCCTGTCTTGGATGAAAGCAGCTGTTCCTCGATGTCTAGTCACCACTGATTTGCCTGCATAAAGGTTTAAAAACAAAAGGCACATCAAGGCTCTGCAGCTGGGAACGGAACCAGGAGTAAATGGAAGGAACAGAGAAGTTGAAATCCATCGGGCAAATACCCGGCATAATGCCAGCCAGACAAAAGCTGTTCCCTCGATGTTTGCATTCATGGATCCTATTACATTATGTGAGTGGCTGGAGTATTTGTTATGGAGAGAAAGGAAGCTGTAATGGAACTAAAATGGGGAAAACATGAATTATGGATGCTTAGTACTGAGCATCAGAGGGCGAAGTGGCAGTGTTATCCAAGCTAAAATACTGTAGGCAACTGAAGTACTTTACTACTTCCCCCAACCCCCCCATTTCAGCAATTCCCTACATTCCATGGTGCTTTCCCCATCGTTTCTTGCATGCAGCTCTCTCCCTCTCATACTCTTTCCAACACCTGCAGAGGTGGGGCCATCATTTTGCAGGACCAATGGCCTCACGTCTTTGCCTGGGAAGATCATGGAGCAGATCTGCGTGGTTACCATGTTAAGGCACATACGAGATGAAGAGATGATCTGAGAAAGCCAGCATGGCTTCACCAAGGGCAGATTTTGCCTGACCGATCCGGTGGCCTTCTATGATGGAGTGATGGCATCGGTGGACAGGGGAAGGGCGATGGATGTCATCTACCTGGACTTCTGCACAGTCTTTGACATTGTCCCTCACCACATTCTTCTCTCTAAACTGGAAAGGTATGGGTTTGAAAGATGAACTGTTTGATGGATTAAGAAATGGTTGGCTGGTCGCAGCCAAACAGTTGTGATCAATAGCACAAGGAAGTTGCAAACCTCTTGGAACGGGTCCAGAGGAGGGCCACCAAGATGATCAGAGGACTGGAGCACCTCTACTCTGAAGAAAGATTAAGGGAACTGGGCTTGTTTAGCTCGGAGAAGAGAAAGCTCTGGGGAGACCTCATTGTGACCTTCCACACCTGAAGGAAGCATATAAATGGGAGTGGAAACAACTGTTTACATGGGTTGACAGTGATAAGACAAGGGGAAATGGTTTTAAACTAAGACAGGGGAGATTCAGGTTAGATGTTAGGAGGAAGCTTTTCACTCAGAGGGTGGTGACGCACTGGAACAGGCTGCTCAGAGAGGTTGTGGCTGCCCCATCCCTGGAGGCATTCAAGGCAAGGCTGGATGTGGCTCTGGGCAGCTTGGTTGGCGACCCTGCCCACGACAGGGGGATTGAAACTAGATGATCTTTGAGGTCCCTTTCAAACCAGGCCATTCTATGATTCATATCAAAGTTCTGATTTATGCTTAACTGATGCTCAGGCCTCAGCACTGCTATGTTGTTGCAACAGCGGTGCAATGACTCATACTCTGGTCTGCGGGTACTCCCAAAGCACGAGTGCACAACAGAAAGTAAAGCTGCAAGAACACCAAACTTCTCCTTAGCACCCTGGAAGGCATGACCATGAAATAATCCAAACCACAACCAACAGTAGCTGAGGTTGGCAGGGACCTCTGGAGTCATCAGCTCCAACTCCTGCCCAAGCACAGACACCCACAGCAGTGTGCCCAGGCCTACAGTCCACGTGGCTTTTGGAGATCTCTGAGGAGGAGACTCCACAGTCTCTGGGCAGCCTGTGCCACTGCTTGGACACTTGCACAGCAAAGAAATGTTTCCTCATGCTTAGATGGAAGCTTCCAGATGTTTAGATGGAAAACAAGCCCTGCACATCTTCTTTACTTCCTCTCAGGATCACCCATTCTGAGCTTTCTCCAAAGGGACAAAACCTGTGCAGCTACAGACATTTCTTACATCTGTAAGGAGAGTAGGGCCAGATCCATTAACACCAAGGCAGGATGGCTTGTTGATGATCCAAACCACTGCAGAAAAGCCTGTGCTCTATTTTATAGCGTTTCTGTTCCTGGTGGTAACATATCAGGGGCAGAAAATACATGACTACTCTCCTTAATATGCCGCTAGAACAAAGATGAGATTTACCACAAAATTAAGAACTCCCAGATCCACTGTGACTCTGAAGATACTAACTTCCATTAGAACACAATTCCTTTCTTGTCCTGAAAAGGTGCCTTTGGAGCAGTGAGATGTTGATGCTCAACACAACCCTTCTGTAAATTCTGGAACTTATTGTGGAAGGTATTGACAGTGACAGAAGCATACCTTCTCCTCCAAATACAGGATTGTCTCTCCGACATTACTCTTTCCTTTTTTCAAGAAGGAGAGAAGAAGAATGGCTACCATCTATTCATTTCCACTTGAGAAAAATCTCCCTTTCTGAAGATTCTCTCAAACTTTTAAACTAGAGGATGTTACAGAAGGAGAATCCTTTTGGGTGCATGCAAAAGTATTCAACTTTCATTCATTATGTTCACACATTTTCTATCCTACCTCAGTTCAGGGTGCAGAGTACTGAAAGCATGAGCCCAGAATGAACGGCACTTTCTGGAAACCCTTTGCTAAGTTGGATGCCATTCTGCTGCCGACTTACCCTTTCCTATTCTTCTCCAACTGTGTCTCTGCAAGCTGGTGCAGTGCCAAGACAGTGGCAGCAGTTATGAAAGTAAGTGTTGTGGAAGGCTTCCAAGGTCCTCGGAGGGGATGTTGGTTGTTAAGGGCTGAGATACATTGCACTTGACTGAACAGAAGCAAAACTGATTCCTGAGATGCAAAGGTTAATTAGACAAATGGCTCAAAAGGATCACTTTGTTCTAACTCATTATTTGTTGATTTTTTTTTAATTTAAAAAGAGATTTTTGAACTGACTAGGCAGCTGAAAATAACCCCCAAATCCCCAAATGCATGAGATCAAACCACAGAGGGCCTGAGACTGCCAGTAATACAATGATTATAGAGGAGCAGCCCAGTAAATAAAAGGCAAGCAAATCAAATATATGTATTAAAAGATACAGAATACTGCTTGTATTCATGTATCTTCATCATTACCTTGTATTCATGTATCTTCTAACAGGAATTGGGTGCAGACAGTGGCAACACAGCTTAACTTCCAAACTCATTCATAACTCAAGGTGGGCAACACAGAAGGCTTTTCCATCACCACTTCCACCCACTCCTTCACGCATTATTCCTGTGCCAAGGCCTTGACTACACTGCAACTCAGGCAGCAGAGGAGAACACTACTGTAAGTTAGAAAAGCAATCTGATGACAGCCATATTTACTCATAAAAAATACACACGTCATTTCAAATCACTTGTGACAGACAGCAAACAAAAAAAAATCCACCAAAAGATTGTACTAAGAAAAGGGAACGGGTGGTTCTTCATTTCATTTGTAGTGTGGGGAATTGCATTCTCCCTCTTCCATATCACATTTCTCATAATATTTAGCTAAGAAAAATAACATCTCCATTCAAACTGGTTTGTCTTATATCCAATGGACTTCAAATTAGAGAAAACGCTCTGTATAATGCTCAGAGTTTTAGGATGACTACTGTCAGAGCAAGCCTGCATCCTCATAATCCTGCAGGAAGACAGCAGCTTACAAAGAGTGTTGTGTTTGTGGTACAAACACATTTCTCAGATTTCTTCTGAGTCATTAAAACTGGACATGGGCAAGTTACTTAACTTGCACTGAATTATGCAAATCTGTCTTAACAACGGAGAAGGCCAGGATTTAACAGAAAAAGTAGAACCCCATAAAATCAAAGGTGACTTAGAGCTTCCAGATAGAAGCATTATATGATAATGTGTGTCTGCCATTTGGCTCTTTTTCTGGATCTTCTAAATCATTTCTGATCCTGGTACGACCTCCTTGTTCCAGAAACGGCACCTTTTCCAACTCAACTCTGCTGGAAAATCTGACTAGTCCTTAATTAAATCACATAGGCATGTTTGGGAGTGAGCATAATGCTACGCTATCATCCTGCCACACAGAACAAAGCTATGGATAAAATTTTGGAGGGTTGGGATGCAAAGCAATTAACAGGTACTATATTTGAAGCATTTACCTTTGTGTTTCTGCAAAACAGAGTAAAACTTGGGAATCAATAAAATGTGATTTAAGATATGTTAAATATTATGTTAAAGTTCCTATTGTCTCCTTATTCATGCTCAGAACCTAAATGCAATATTACCTTGTCATACATGTACATACTTGTCCAAGAGATAGGGGTTTGCCATTTAAAAACCTTACAAAGGATTCCACTGGAAGCCAGGTCACCCTGCTAAATATGTGCCTCAGAACAACACTGTAGTTTGGTGGTACATGACCAAGACTCAGCTGGTGGTATCAAGGTGCTGGTAAAGCTCAGTCTGGCATTATATTAAGAGTATTGAAGCTTCCTGGCTGTATCTGAATACAGAACTTCTTTTATAATATACTCTTAACAAAGAGATTGAACCTCAAAAGTTGACGCACAGTTTTAAGAGGCTGGCAGGGTTCCACAATTGAGTTTCATATGAGGATTTTATTGAGAAGACTATATGCCAAAGAACTGGTTAAGGAGTGGAACAGCTAAACATCAGGGATTAAAATACAAGAATGTATGCAAGAGCTGCTCAGAGAGACACTGGGAAATAGCTGAGGAGAGGCACTGTGAGAAGAAATCTATACACTGCACTAGGAACCATTCTGGCTTCTTCAGTGATATGAAGGAAATGAAGAGTAAGATATGGGAATTAGTGATCATAAAGGAAAGTGTTGACACAAACAGTACGGAGGTATTCCAAAATACATATATATTTTTTTTTTTTCTATAGGTATGAACATGCCTACTGCAAGGCAGTTTACTATTACCAGCGCCCAGCAGATATGGGTATATATAGCATAAAATAAGTCCACAGACCTAATCAGCAAGGTCTCATCCAGGTCATGTCAGGCACGACTAAGACAGATAACTGTGGATCTGATTCATACAATTCTGCCTTACAAAGCTCAGGCTAACACAGCCAAGAGCACAAAACTCAACACATTTGCACACGCAAACACAGGCCCCAAGAGCTGCACGTACATCCTCCATGTTTATCCACCTCAGTCAGCATGCTGTGTGTGTGCCACAGGATAGAGAAAAGCCTTGCCAAGGTGACCAAGACCTTGTCACCACTGCCAAAGAAAAGGTTTTCAGTATAGCTCTACCAGTTCACCTGACAAAACAACGCTCCTACAAGTTCTACCCTGCCAAAGCCCCCAGTGCAGGGTGAGCCTCACAATGTAATGATTCCACTTTGGAGGGGCTTAACATGTCAGTCAGCACATCTATCCACAGCACAACAAACACAGATGGTGGCAGGATTGACTGCTAACAACTGGTTTGCTCTCATTATAGTATCTATGCCATATGGTGGAAAAAGGACGTGATAGACAAGACTTCCACAAAACTGACACTTGGATAGCCCGCTTTGCTATAAAAAACCAGTACGAATCCAGAGTAATTTGGTACCCAATCTTTGAAGCTGTGTGAAGTACTATGCATCCTCCTAAAACCAAGGTCAACTATGCATTTCAAAATGTGAGGAAATTGAAAACTGTGAAAAGAAGTGGGCCAGAGGGAATAAAGGCAGAAAACCCAAGTCTTGGATATCAGCAAAGGTGGTACTCCTCCATTGCGAAGGCACCCAAGTCTGTCACTTTCAGGCACACCTCTGAAGCCAACAAAGACAGCTCACAACTGGAGCTGACATCAAATCGTAAGGAATTTTGTTCCCACAGATGCCCCACACTTAGGTCACCAGAAATGCTAAGATCTGTGTTCAGAAAATAACTATCCACCAATACTGAGGTTACGTCTGTCTCCAAGAGTAGCACAGAACCACAAATAAGAAACACTGGTCAGAAAGGACCATATGAAGCAGCAACTCCCTCAGCATTGTGACTATCATGGGGAACTATTATTACATTCGCTATGGCTTTACCCAGCTGCATCCTGAGCACCTCCGAAAACATAAGACACCACGTGCCCCAACATAACTTCTTCAAGTATTGCACCAGCCTCCGAGTAAGGAAGCCAAGTGCCCACTAAAACAAGGGTTATTTCACTCCTGGGCCACGTGCTTCTTGCTTGACTTCATAAGGCTATTGCTGGGCCAGGCATGTTTCTCCAAGACCAAGATTGACGGGTTACCATCTGCCATACAGCCACTGCCCCAGGTTACACATTATAGAGCATAATACTGTATTACCCATTATAAAGGAAAATAACCCTGTGCAGCAAACGCACACTGCAACAATGGTCTTTACTGACACAGGAATAGCTTCCTCTGACTAGACAGATGGGTCAAATAACGTATTCCCCTCTCTCCACTGCAACAATTCTTCAGATTCTTCAAAGGTCAGAAACGCTCAGCAAAGAAGCCTAGAAGTTTCTGCACTCCTCTCTCCATTATCTCATGTAATGGGATGTCCATATCACCATCTCACCTGGTGCCTCCCAACCTTCCCAGCCTGGGAACTGCTGTCCAGATTGAAACGCTCTCCATGGAGGATTCTGTGGCCTTGTAAAACTTTTCACCGACAAATACTACAGGAAGGATGTCTCGCCCACCACAATACTATGGTCCCACCACACCTCAGGAATGTGGGGGTGCCTAAGCCTTTATCTGAGCTTCTCCTGAGTGCCTAAGCAGCAAGCTATTTTCTGGCATGGACTTATTAACATGCCATGTTAAAAATTCCCTGGAAAGAACAGAGCTGACAGTGTCTCCCTTGTTCTAATATGTACTTAGAAAATAGCACAGCTGAATTATTTTACATTCACTTATCACAGTAATCTTTTTGTTCTGTTATCTCATGCTTTGAAATAAAGAGCCTTGTGAGAAAGACCTGTTTCTTCTCCTGAAGAAAAATACGATGTTTATCACACGGTGGGTACCAGTGACATCTTTAAATTGTCAAATATTTGTATGTGGAATAACAAGTTCCAAACAGCTTGCATTGCTAGCAGTAATTGGTGATACCATGAAAGCAGATTAACTGTCCTTCAGTCAGTGACTGCAGAAAAGCCTGCGAACACTGAGACACACTGCAAATGTTCTCTTGCAGTTGAGGAATGTGTGCAAAAGCAATGCAGCTCAGTTTCTTCTCAGTCAAAACAGCTGCAGTTCTCCACCAAAGCTCAACCAGAGCTCAGTGGAGAGCTGTCTCCAGAGCCTTGAGGAAGAACAGCAGAGAAACTAGGACTGCGTGCAGTTTCCAGAGCAATTTATGCCAGTTCAAGGGCATCGGAAATGACTTCTCCACTTCTTTATGACAAATACAATCGTTATATTTGTCACCACAATAAAAAAAAAAGACTAAGTGCACTGCCGTGTCAATCTCTGAGCGATCCAATCTGATAAGCTATCTCACCGTGCAAAGAATCAAGTGGTGTGGCTGGACCTTTCCAGAGGAGCAGAGCAGACTGCTAAACAACATAACCTAAGCGCATAGCACTGCCTGGCACCACATTCCCCACGCCAAAGTCACATCCACCTTCCTGGAAGAGCTGGTGGCCTAGATCCACGTCCCCATACGGCAGCAGCACATGCAGAATCAGGCACAGGAGCACATCACAAGGTAGATCTGTCCCCATGCCACTTCCCTGCCTCTGAGCGGCTTTCCTGCTGGAGTGCTTTTAAGTTAGAGCCCTCATACGCTACAGATTTCCTAGTGCATTACCAAGGGGGCAAGCAGATACAGGTGGGCAGCCAAGGCACAAACCAACTTTCTCTTACAACTGTAGATAAAATGCTTTAAGCAGTCACTGCTCTCATTCAGTAAGCTGCGTTCAGCAGTCATTCAAGTGAAGCCAATTTACTTTGCAGACAGGCAGCTTCCAGATTAACCTGGATCAGCTCTGGGCACTTTGAAAGAATAACAGACAGCTATGGGGAGGAGCTCGGAAACACATTCCTTAAGCGATGCTGAGAATATGCTTGAAGCTGCAGAGAAGACCCTTGTCTAGTGTCACATCAGAGATGGAGATGTGACAGAGTCATAGCCTTGTCCTCTTAGACCACTTCACTTTTCAATGCCTCCCTTGGAGATTTCACAGTGCAGGAAAGTATACACATTATGTAAGTACTAAGTATATAGTGCAAATGACTCCCGCTTCAGATATAAGGAAAACCATAATGCGTTATTCATTACTTTAGCATTTACTCTTTGCTGTTTGGATCATGGCTCCTATTTTTGTAACAGCCTTCCTGCTTATTTTTATTTTAAGTTCCAGACAAATATTTCTTAGCTATATTTTTCTACTACAATTTGGGGATGTAAAGGTTGGTTAGTGGGGGGATTTGTAAAGGTGGTGGAAGCAGGGGTAATCCAAAAGAAGCCTAAAGCACTTTCCGCAGTACTCAAAAATGGGGCACATGGAATTGAAAACTTGTAACTGCAGGGAGAAAAGAAATGGAGCTAACCTTAAGTCTCCTTGGAAGATTTAGCCACCAGCAGTTGTTACTTGTCCAGCAGAACCAAGTTTATTTAACTGGGCAGGTTTAGCTGACATTCAGCACATAGACGAGCTCTGCAGGGTTAGAAGCACAAGAAAGCACCAGGAAACATCATGGTTTTCCTAAGGCACGCAGCAGAAGTTTTAGGCTGCCTCCTTCTCAAAGTGTGTCAAATCAATCCCCAAACACTGAACAGCTACAGCTTAGTCTTAAAAGGTCACGCACTATTTAAAAGTAAAAAAAATTAAAAAAAAAAATTAAAAATGAAAACCCAAAGCAGAGCACCGGAGGAGCCGCACAGGCTGTGAGGCATTTTGCTAAACGTGTGATGCTTGTCACCTCCTTCGCCCTGCTCACTCTGCATACGGCCAGTGCTTCAGGTGCTTTGCTGCTGAGTGGATCCAAGCTGCTGTGAACTCCAGGCAGAGAGGATTCGCTGAACTGAAGTAACCCTGCCGGCAAGGATCCAGCCAGACATCTTCAGGGTTACTAGGATTCATGCTTAAAGAAGAGAAACGCTGTCTCTCTAATAAAAATAAAAATTGCTGAAGGCAGATGTCTCAGCGTTCAGTCATATTACGTGGTTGGGATTGCGCTGCCACAGGATTTAATAAGAGGAAGTTCTCTTATCTCCCTTGGTTAGGCAAAAAGAAAAAAAAATCAAAAGCAGAAAAACACAAAATATGTATTTTCAGCTTTAAAGAGAAAAATAGCTGCGACAATACAACCTTCGTAGTAGTTATTCCTCTTACTAAGAGAGGAAAGTGAAGTGCTTGACATTATGCAAGTCTTGGCGGTGTAAGAAAGGTTACTAGAGTTTACTGGACTTCTAATAGGGATAATTACAGCACTTCTGCATAGCCCATATGCACCAAAAAGGTGATTTCATTTGTTGTCTTATTTATTCCTCCATGACTAAATTCAAGGCTTTCTACCTCCAAACTAATTCTCATTGATGAGCCAATTACCAGCTCTCCTTACCATTTACTTTGACGAAGCAAAGCATTTTTATATAGTCAGGCAATATATATGAGGCTACCAAAGCTTCACATCTGGGCAGCACATTAATTCCTTCAATGGGATTTGCTGCTGTTTTACAACATCAGTGGCTAGGACATCCAACAAGGAGGAAAATCTTGATGTCTCATCCAGGAGCGTTCCTGGCGTATCATTTTGGGGAGCCTGTCCCCCTATCAGGCTGGCTTCTCCTCAAGCATGATTCTAACGAGGCCTGGGATTTGGTGCTGGCAGCAGCAATGTTCTAACACGGACTACGTGGAACCTGACATATCATGAGAACAGAAGTAGGAAGAAGATGGCAGGCCCAAGAGGACAATCCTTGGAGAATATGGCTGCAACTCTGTCATACAGCAGACCTGGCTGTAGCCTCTTGGGTGTTCACAGATTTTTCACTATTGTAAACAATCTAAAAATTATTCAAGTGACAACAGCTATGGCCTATATATGAGATACATAAAAATCATCCCCTCCCCAAGGCCTTAAACCTCAAACACAGGAAAAGACCAGCCAAGTAGCAGAGCTTGTAGGAAAAAAAGAAAAAAAAAGGCAAAAATGCCAGCATTCATGAACATGAAATAAAATGCCACAGGCAAGACTACAATTCAGCATCTTGCTCTGAATGAGGTCATCGTGAAGCAGCACCATCCTCTGGGAAAGAAACTCAAGAAAGGAGCACATAGTGACAGGAAGAGGAGGAAGACAATGGTCTACTTTGGGAAGGAAAGCCATAAAGAGAAAAGGCAGTTAGCATCCCCTTCTCAGGCAGCAAGAGGAAGGGATAACAACACATCACATGTAACAGGATCAAGATGCAGTCACACCAAGAACAGCTTTCCCAGAAAGCAGTGTAAGAAAGAAGCAGAAAGGAGAACTTCAGACTTTCCTTGCACAAACTTCACTCCTAGGACTGAAGAACAAGTTAACAGTTGGGACACACAGATAAAGCACAGATAAAGTGAAAAATAGGATGACTGATCACTGAAGCATGGCCTCCATGTAGGTGTTTCTTCCCTGCAGAGGGCTAGGGGACACAGTCCTCCTTCCTCACAGCCCCGAAGAACAAAGAAGAGGAAGAATCAAAGAATGGTTTGCGCTGGAAGGGACTTGAAAGCCCACCCAAGTTCAACCCTCTGCCGTAGGCAGAGCTGCCTCCACCAGCTCAGGCTGCCCAGAGCCCCATCCAACCCAGCCTTGCACATCTCCAGGGATGGGGCACCCACAGTTCCTCTGGGCTGCCTGTGCCAGTGCCTCACCACCCTCTGAGTAAATAATTTATTCTTTATATCTAATGTAAACCTACCCGCTTACAGGTTGAAGCCCCTGGTCCTACCTCCTGCCCTCCCTTCAGATGGAGTCTGGCCAACCATGCAGGTTAAACATGCCAACAGCTATTAGCAAGTTGCACCCCTCCTGTCTACACAAAGACACCTGCGCTATTTGGTACCAGGCACTGCCACAGGATTATGAAAGTCTAAGACAACTGAGGTCTTTTCCAGATTTATAAGAAGCAGTTATTCAAGTGCATACATAGCCCCAGTGGAATTTTGCTTGGTCATAAGAAGCACTCAGACAAATCCATGCCCTGCAATGAGTAAGCAGAGGTGACAGCACCAACACAACGCACCATGCAACGGGAGTTTGGTAACAACATGAGATGAGCCAATACTCAGTTGGGATCAACAACCCAGCAGGAAAATGCTGCTATAAAGAGTTAGTCAACATTGCCACCCTGTCAGCTCTGTGCTGAAGAAACCTCTCACATGGTGTGCAAACCACCTGATTTCCTATGTGAGCAGAGTTGGGCGTTGGGCTTTTTCTTTCCTCCCTGCCCACCCCCATGCCAACACACAACGATGTTCTGAAAGGTTTTCAAGAAGGGAAACACCCATCACATCTGCAGGATGTGAAATGCAGAAGGGATGTGGGCTGACAGGGGGTGCAGCTGAGGCAGAACACAAGATGTAGCCCACAGCAGGCATCTCTGCATTCAACTCACTGGACAAGGGATCTGGCTGGGAAACATCCTGCTCCTCCCTGTTTCAGCATGCTTTGAGCAGACAACAGCTTTTTCTCTTCCACCAGGCCGTGTTGCAAGGGAGGAATGTGAGAGGTTTCCGGTTGTGGATCACAACAGTCTGAACAATTGGTACACATAGCTTCAAGTTAATCCCCTTATTTTTCGGAGCCATCTTCATATTTATGAACTTTCAGCACTGGCAATGCCCAGCCCTGCAAAGGTGATGGCATACAGATGTGGAAACCAATTCAGGGATCCCAGTACAGCTGACTGGTATCCATGGGTAAAGCTTATCCCAGGTTCCAGTAAATAGGAAGAGAAATCCCAAACTAAAATCAAGCTGCTGAGCTCCTTTGTCACACCTCAGACCACAGCTGTAATTCCACCCCAGCCTCCTCTCTCCTCAAATTAATTCTTTTAGCACTCCAAATGCCCACAGCTAATAAATCACATCAAAAAGGGAATGAGAGGGAACAGAGGCACAGCACTGTGTACGGGAACAAGTTCTAACTCCGCCTAAGCTCCTTCACTGCTTGAAGACAGGAAAAGAGGAAGTAACTGTATGTGGGATAAATTCCTTTATCACCTTTTATTTGCTTTGTCTCTTTGGGCGAATGCTTCAAGAACTGTATAAGGCCTTCTGGAGCAGTACCTTTCACTTCTGCTGCCAGGTGGGCTGGCCTGGAGGTCACTTGAGATCAACAATACAACTATCTCGATATAATGAGATTATAAACAACAATCCAAGCTTCCAAAGTTAAATCTCTGCACCGAAAGATACCCTTGTACAGTCACGTACATATTTTCTATTTCAGCATCCTTCTCTTTCTCACTGAACTAAGGTTTGGGAAGAAAAAAGGCTGGTTCAGTATAAAGCCCTATTCTCCCTGCTCTATTAACCTGCTTTTATTTCCCCTGGTTACATGCACACAAAAAGAAATTGCAAACCAGCAGCAAATCTCCCAAGTGACTGCAAGCAGTGTCAAGAAGGAAGCATCCCTTCCTCACGCTGGAAAGCAGAAGGCCCACAGTGCCAAAAGTTTCTGCTCCTTGATGTCAGGCCAGCAAGCAGAAATGCTGAACCCTGCTCAGAGACAGCCCCAGTAGCTCAGCATCACTGTGAGAGGAACCACTCATACCACCATCACTCCATGCCACTGCCCCCTGCCTTGGCTCCTCGCTGTTTCGGGGTTACGCTATTCCCATGAACTGCTGCTTGTGTTTCTGCACAGAAAGCAGTCGAGAACATGCTATCCTCCATACACACCATACCCTGCAAGGAGGAGGGGGATTAGGAGGAAACAATATCTGAGTGTCTTCAGCGAGCTGGAAGCGATCCCAGCATCAAACTTCACAATGACACACAGGAAGAAATTCTGAAAGCTTCCCAGTCAAACAGTAGCCCTGTGTGCCAGGCTCAGGGGTGTCTGGACATAAGAACGGCCTTTAAAGCATAAGGACGCAAGAGCACTGCACACAGACAGTGCCTGTGAATGCAGACAACAGTGGCCTGAGCTCAGCTCTGGCTTTTTTTCTGGCATTCAGTGCTAATTGTGCAGTCCAGCTTCTTAACCTTATTTAGGTCAGAAGCTTCAATACAGTATAGCCTTAGAAACAGTAATCTTCCGTGGGGATTTTTCCTGCCTGCTTGGGCAGAAGCAGAGCTCCCCAGGTTATTACATGCAAAGCACAACTGTACTTCAGAAAGCGAGGATGGGAAGATGCGGGCAGGACCTCTTTCTTCTCCAGCCTGAACAGGTGATAACCCCACAAAAACGCAGCAGTGAAGTGGCAAGGGAGGTAACATAGGCACTCCTCATGAGCAAGGGTGACAGCATTACACTCTGAGCCCCGGTAACTGTTTTACCAGATTGAATACTGGACTTAAAGCAACACAAACACATCTGGTGGTTTTTCTCAGTGGTACTCAAACACATGCAGGTCTACAAAGTGCATGAAGCAGAAATTATAACCATTTTACAACAATGTTCTCATTCCCATTTCTTCATTAGTCTGAGGATAAACTAATCACTGCTTCACAGAAAGCACTTCAGGTTATTTGGAGATGTGTGATTTGTGCCAGTTTTGTTACCGTGACTTCCTCCTGAAGTTGTGCCATAAAACCAACTTGTAAAAACAATCAAGCTCATAATTTAATATCTATAGGCAATAACACTGTACTACAACATTGAGATTACCATGCATCTCATTCCTAAGGCAAAGAAACAGTACAGAAAGCAGGAAGAAAAAACAGAGCAGCAGGGAAACAGGCAGAAGCATTTGACGGTTTGCAGCAGACAGGAGGATGGAAGGAGGGAATAAGCAAGCTGCAGAAAGATATGTCATTAGGCAGCATTTGTCAGGTTCGATTTGTTTCCCTGCTGGAGTTCAGGTGGCACTGAGATGAAGAGAAGTTCAACAATTCTCCTTTAGCATCCAATTATTTCAGTAGTGGGAGAAAAGTGCCACTGCTGGCCAGACAGCATTTGCTGCAGCTGCCAGCCACCTCCACTCCTCATCCCTGCTCCTCACTGAGGCAAGCACAGCAGCCCACATCCTGCACAGGAAGAGTTGTATGTGCTTTCCACATTCTACTTGATGGGTTTGCTCACATCAACCAGTCTCAACGAGTTCTACCAGTCCCAAGCTACCACTATTTCTACATTTCCAGATCACCCAAAGTAATGCTTATTTCACAAGAGACAGTGCTCCGAGCTTTGGTAGCATGTTCAGAAGCAATTCAGTTTTGAGGAGCAGACCTGGGAGGTACAACTGGAGCCAAACACCAGCAGTAATAAAAACAGAAGTGACAGCCCCTGTGCTTTATCAGGACGGAGAATTGAAGCTAGTGCAAGACCTTTGCTCCCAGACATTATATTGCCCTGCAGCAAATAAATATACATGCAAAGTTTACGGACAGCATTTGATTAATATTAGGATACAATTACCCTGGGAAAATCTCACAGACAGGAAAAAAAAATAATCCAAAGCAAACAAATAACAACAACACAAATGAAAGTATAGACAGCTGGCAAACCTCAGAAGAAAAGAAGTTTTCAGGCCATCAACTGACATTCCCAATGAAAAACATGCACACACACCTAATGCTGCTCTGTCTCCAGGTTCCAAACAATCCCTTAAAATGCACCGTTCACTACTTTTAAAACTAAGCTACAAGTTGTTGTATGGACAACTCACACTTACTCCTACAAATACCAAAGCTAAACCAAGCTGTATCTACACCGTGAAGACAAATGCCTCCGCCTTGACAGAGCAGAGATTCTTTCAGTACTTTCTATTTTTAAGAGACATTCTTACTAGCACTCCACTGTGAAGAGCTACTAGACGAGAAGATCCTTCTGATACCAATTCATCAGTCTTTTCTCCCTGAGCTCATATCTCTGGGCACTATCTTTAAGGCAGTAAGATGCAGATGAGGTAGCAATTGTGAAGTGTCACTGCTGCACGGCAGAATCAGAAAGGCTCAACTGAAGACTCAAAAAAAAAAACTCTGGAAGGTTGTGCTGTTAAGCTCCTAATGTACATAGTAATTCATTTTAAACAAAGAACTCTTGCAAGTTGAAAATAATTCCACGTCCAGCATATCGGGAAGTTAACAAGGCCTTTTTCTTTGAAGCCTTAAAGCCCATCCGAGGAGCAGAAATCAAAAACATAAGGACTTTCTTCCCTTGAAGCACTGGTCCAGGGGCCTCCTGTATTTTCTTCTGCAAAATAAAAGGAAAGGCCACAATTTTCAATCAGGTTTTACCTGAAACTTGAGCTGTCTTAAAAGGTTCCGATTTTCAGTTGGCCTGGAGAGAGGCTTCAGGAGAGGAGACAGAAATACTGCAGCATATCTTGGAACAGCAGCAAGATTAGAGTGATGTGGGGGAAATACCACAGATGATCAAAGGAAACTAAAAGTACTTGGCCTCACAGGCAGGTGGGCGATATCTCAATTCAGGCCTAATGGCTTGAGAGCAAAGGTTCGATCAAAATGCAATTGGGCTAGCTGGAAGCACTCAAGGTGTGGCAGGGCAATTTAGAGGCTGTGAGGCCAGTGCAAAGGCTTTATTCAGTTCAGTAGGACAGGAGAAAGGGTGATGAAGGGGGCATGTTTTGGTTAAAGAGCAAGTTTGAAGGTCAGTCAAAGATAGAGGCAATTTCCTTTCAGCTCACTGAGACTCAATGGACAGATTACTGCATATCTTTTTATTTTCACTTGCGTTTTGCCCAGGTTAGGTGCACAGATGTGCAATTTAGAGCTCAAAAAAGCAGCTGTATTTCAAACAAACAAACAAAAAAGGCTGCTCAGGGAAGCGGTGGAGTCACCGTCCCTGGATGTGTTCAAGATATGTGGAGATGTGGCACTGAGGGACATGGTGGGGATGGGCTGACAGTTGGACTTGATGATCATGGTGGTCTTCTCCAATCTTAATGATTTTATGATTCTAAGAAAAAAATGTAAAAAAATGAAATGGGTCTGGAAGCTCCTTGCCTCAAAAGTTGAAGTGAGTCAACTCACAGCAAAGTGCAAGTGGTCTCTGTTTAAAAAAAAAAAAAAAAAAAAGAGAAGGGAAACATCACATGCTTAGATGGGACTTTTGCCTGAGCACTACAACCTTCATCTACAGGTGTTTTTACCAGAAATTTTACAACCAGAAGCACAGAGCGGATGTTATGCACGTATCTATTAAACCCATGAGCTCCCAATGGACAACTGCTCGGCCCCAGAACTTCTATTCTGTCCCTTAAGCCATGATTTCCTTTCCTGTGCTAATACTTTCCACCAGAGAAATTAGAAGTGATTAAAACAACCAATTGAGATTTTTTTTAAGTAACCAAATGGTAATCTTTATCAAGAGATCCCTCTGAGATATGTTGGAAACAAGGCCAAGCTGCCTGCCAGTAGCATCAACCCATTTATGACACCACAGCTTACATCTTAATCCAACCCCAAATTTCCACTAGCTGGATTCAGGGCCCTCCATACATCCTTGGCCCTCAGTACTTGCACTCAAACCTCGCTCATCCTGTTCTGCTGCAGAAAGTGAAGGTGTGATGCCATCCTGCATGTTGCTTAACAACCCTGTTTGCCTTGGGGAGGCCAGTGCAGAGGACAGCTGGCAGCATGCAGTTTGGGCTGCATCGATTATGAACCAGGAATTTAAACACAGTGAGAGATAAGGCAGGGAGTAGGACAAAGGAATAGCAGGAAAACATGCTTAGACAGATAGCAAAAATTACACTGCTTTTGCTGCCAAAAGCATAGGCAAACTCAGGCTGGCCTGTATAAAAGCTGCAGAAGAGGAATAAGGCAGTCACTTTATGTGCTGTGATCAGTATATTCGGCAGCAAACCCACAAAACTTCCCTTTTGTGCATAAAAGCAACAGATTCAAACACTCTGCAGCTAATTTTTCAATATACATTAAAATCACTTCTGGGATAGCATTCTGCAGTTCAGTGGCATTACGTAGAAATGAACTTAGTCTTAATTACTCGAAGAGAATATATACAGAGATCAAAACAGGAGTCCTAAGTTAACATCTGTTGTGCATACAACAGCAGGTCACCACCAGTTCAGCAGAAAAGCTGGCTAACACTGACACCAGCCAAGCCCCGGAGAGGTCACTGACCGCCAGTCACTGTGAGCAGTACTCAGAAACATCATTGAAGAGCAGGACATCGCGCGCCTTCTGTGACCGCAAGCACATGCTGAACAGACCAACAAGGGAGAAGTGGGGAAAAAACAGAGCTATAAATAAAAAGGAGTCAAAGGAGAACTCCCAAAACAAAAGCGATAGCCTCTTTACTCTGTATCCAGGAGAGGTTTGTGCTTTCCCACCCCCACCTTGTTAAGCAAAGTAAGGGCATATCATTTTCACAAGACTAACAGCATACTGCGAGCATAAGGGATTTAGGCCAGGAAGCCTGCCACCACACCACAACACAAAATCCTTGTTGATCAATGGTTGTTCGATAGCCCATTACAAACCAGCTCAGCTGTGAACAATCTGGACAGCTGCTGTAGCTAAATTTGTAGAGTAGCTAGACAACTTCACCTGAAATACTTCAAAGAAGGGAAAAAGGCAATAAGACAATTTCCCAATTCCTTCTCTTCCCATTAAATTTAAGGCAAGAACTGCACCCAGGAATAGAATTATCTGGTGGGACTTGTCCCCAAAAGAGCAGGAGGGCATTACTGCACCACGTTAGACAGAAACAGGACAGAGAGACAGCCTGTGCTGTGTACAGCAGCACTATGCAGAGGAGCCCAAACCTGTTCCAGGCAAGCTGGCTGGATGCTGCAAACAGCCCAGCTGCCTCACCAGCCAGCTCCTGGGGAGAGCCGTGAATGGAAACAAGGTCAATTAGCTCAGCTGGAGCACAGGAATAGCTCAGAGTGATCCTTGCTCTGATACTCACCTGAATTATTCAGAATAGAGCTGGGTGTCCCTGCACAGCCCTGTATAATTTCATGCAGACTGCAATAGATCATAGAATGGTTTGGTGGAAGGACCATTAAGATCATCTAGTTCCAACCTCTCTGCTACAGACAGGGATACCTCCCCCTAGATCAGGTTGCTCAAAGCCCCATCCTGCCTGGCCTTGATGAGGGAGCATCCACAGCCTTGCTGGGCAACTTGTTCCAGTGTCTCACCATCTTCACAGTAAAGAATTTCTTCCCATTATTTAAATCTACCCTCTTCCAGTTTAAAACCACTTCCCCTCATCCTGTCATACCTGCCCTTATTGAAAGTCCCTCCCCAGCTTTCCTGCAGGCCCCCTTCAGGTACTGAAAGCCTGCTCCTCCCAGAGCCCTCTCTTCTCTAGGTTGAACAGCCCCAGCTCCCTCAACTTGCCCTCAAAGGGAAGGTGCCCCAGACCTCTGATCACCCTCATGGCCCTCCTCTGGATCTGTTCCAACAGCTCTATGTCCTTCTTGTGTTGCTCCAGAACTGGACGCAGTACTCCTGGTGAGGTCTCAGGAGAACAGGTTAGAGGGGCAGAATCACCTCCCTCGACCTGCTGGTCACACTCATCTTGATGCAACCCAGGATACAGCTGGCCTTCTGGGCTGCAAGTACACATTGCCAGCTCATACTGAGTCTTTCATCAACCGACACCTCCAAATCCTTCTCCTCGGGGCTCCTCTTACCCACTCCCTGCCCTACCTGTATCTGTGCTTGGGATTGAAATGACCTAGTTGTAGGACCTCGCACTTGGCTTTGTTGAACTCCATGAGGTTGACACGGGCCCACCTCTCAAGCCTGTTCAGGTCTCTGTGGATACCATCCCTTCTCTCTAGTGTCAACTGCACCACTGAGGTTGGTGTCATCTGCAAACTTACCAAGGGTGCACTTAATCCCACTGTCCATGCCTACAAAGATGTTAAATAGCACTGGTCCCAACACTGATCTCCGATAAATGTCACTCATCACCGGTCTCCTCTTGGACATTGAGCTGTTGACTGCAACTCTGAGTGCAACCATCCAGGCAGTTCCTTATTCATTGAGTGGTCCATCCATCAAATCCATTCTTCTCCAATTTGGTGACCAGGATGCCATGCAGGACAGCATCAAATGCTTTGCACAAGTCCAGACAGATGATGTCTACTGCTCCTCCTTTATCTCGTGATGTTGTAACTATCGTAAAAAGCCACCGGATTTGTCAGGCGTGACTTGCCGTTGGTGAAGCCGCACTGGCTACCACCAATCACCTCACCTTTATTTTCCATGTACCAGCAAGCCCTGGAGCATGGTCCACACAAATGTGCAATACTCGAGTAGGAGGAAGATAACAATACAATGTGGACTATCTGCTGGATTCATCCCACTGCAGATGGAGTGTGTTTAATAACCAGAGTATTTCACTATTAGCGTCTATAAAATATATTCTCAAATGTATTTTTTCATATTAATTAACTTTTCTTGTTATTACTAATGCACTGTTCAACTTCTGGAACATCTGCCCACACATGGGGCACAGTCAGGGCAATCATTTTTTTCCAGTAAACTCTACATTACCAGCCTCCACCAGTAATACTTCTTTCAATTGTGCAGGACTTAAGTCTTGCTCTTGCCCTTAAAAATTCCCCACTGTGAGGATGGAAATGAGCAGCGCTCATTCTCCTGGCTACTCTATGACACTTGCCATGTCTGAAAGCAACACTGGTCTGGAGCAGGGAGTGGATATGATGCCTAGGAGAGGGGCAGGAGGAGAGGGCGAGCCCTGGGCAACAGGAAGCCATCCCTACCTCTGGTATGGGGGCTTAGGAGCTCTCACCTGCACCTTACTGCAGCCAACAAGCATTCAGACACTGTCACCAGCAGCACCATCCTGCAAGGGACCAGTGCTTGAATCCCAGCTGGCACCATCCCCTCTTGCAAAAAAATAAAAATTAAAGAATCTGGAAACAAAGAAGCTACTGCATTCCTATTTTTAACCACCATTAATAATGCTGTGCCACAGTTCTCAGCTCCATCACCCTACCACACAAAAGCACTGAGAAACGACTGCAGCCTGTCGTAATTATTTCACAGCGACACTGTGCCTTAGTATGTCAGCTTGCACCTGCACAGCCACCGAGAACAATGCCTCTTAAAAATAAGTAATAGACATGCTATAATCTGTGTCCTATCAACTTCTCCCTGCTCATCTGACTGAGCCTGGAGATCACTGTTTGGGCAGGGTTCCCAGCAACTCCAGGCAGCACTAATTGCAGGCTGGAGCTGCAGGGCCCTCCTCATACCGGCACACAGGAACTGAGTTCCGGCAGCAGGAAGAGTGCAGCTGAAGCCCTAGAACCAGCCTCCCCAGAACACCCTCACCTCATGCAGCAGGAGACGGCCCCAGCAGCGACCCAGGCCGGCACCTGACCACAGAGATGGTCTTCCCCTGCCTGGACAGGGCTGAGAGGGATTTCACCCACACAGTCCCACAGATTTGCAATATTTAATGGCCTTGTTCCTGGCCCCCTGCTTTGTGTTCCCCTTTTCCTGGTGAGAAAATAGCAGCAGCATCTTCAGCTTTCAGGAGTGCTCCTGTTGCTCTTTTTAAGCCGAAGCCACTGCTCCTGAGGCTGTGCTCTGAGCTCCAAAACTGCAGAAGAGTCAGACAGCGATCTAGATTTCTTCTTACAGGATGCAGCCCTGCACACTGGCACTGTTCTGCTTCCTGCAGCTGGGCTGGGCAGCACAACATGTCTGAAAAGCTGAGCAGGATGAGGTCACAGCCACATGGGCCCCGAAGCAGGCAGCAGAACGCTGAGTGCTGATCGACTGCCACAAATCAGCCGATCCATTCGATATTTGCAGTGTGGGATACAGCAAGCCCTGCAGAACCTGCAGGAGTGATTTGGCAGCTCTGCTTTACTAAAGTCCCTGCAATCCATAACTTGAGGCCAATGATGTGCAACAAACGGGCAGCAAAGCCCCGAAGGCGCAGAGTGAAACTATGCAGACATTAAGTGATGCCAGATGTATCAAGTATACACACTGGAAATTTTATACATCTGAAGTAAATGCTTGCCTCCCTGATCCGTCCTGTTCTAGTCAGGCTATCTGGGACAAACTGCAGTGGCACAGGAAGATTAGAATAAAACACAGGAGAAAATTTGGTTTTAGTTTATACTGATGAACAGACCTTTAGCTATAGCCCTCCTCCAGACACATTCTTATCTTTAAAGGGGGTAAACTGGTAAAAGTGGCTGCTTAGTCACAGCCGCTGAGTTGTTCAGAGAATTAATTCAGATGCTCAAGCATGGAAGTAAAGCAGATGCCCAGATCATCCTTTAAAAGTGACCCTGCTAAGCTCATATAGGTGGGGGGCAAAATGACAAGAACCACACTAACGACCCAGTTCTGCCACACCATTCTTTGCATCCTCAGAAGTATCAGAAGGTGCAAATGGATGGCATGACTTGTCTCCGTACTTCTAGTGTTCATAAAAAAAAAATCTCTTTGCAAAGTAGCCCTAAAAGATGCCATCTAAAAAACTTCTTTATTCTTGCATTTCTTCCTGAGGTAGCGAGAGGCAGGATTTCCTACATGTTACATAAGGAGGGGAGGGTGTATTTGTTCTTTTGCAGTTTAAGACTTATTAGCACAGCCGAGTTATTTGAGTCAGGCCTCTTTCCTGCTCTTTTATTGCAGGGGAATTATTCTTGGCAGGGGCCCAGCACAGCATTAGCCTGATAGAGGAAAACCAAACAGACCCAGAAAGAGAGACACTGAGCAGAGATACCTTGGGGCTCTGCTGGGTCACTGAGAGTCACGGTGACAGAAAGAAATAACAAAGGAAGCCTGGTGCAGAGCCTCTGAGGCACACAGGTATGGTCATTGCTGCTACTACCGGACCCTGCTGCAAGCAGAAGCAAAGTTGTGCATTTGGGGACAGGTTCCCCTCCCGTCATTCTGACTGCATCAAGCCAAACTGAAAACGGCCAAGTGGTTACAGAGCTAGGGGCAAGGGGCTGATGTACTCCACAAGGGAAACAGAGCCAAAAGAGAGAAACTGCTGTAAGTACAAACCTTACATTGCTGCATGCGTTTGTTACTCTATAGAAATCAGCACAAGGCATGTTAAGGCTTTATTGCAGATCCTTTCTGTATCAGGAAGAGCTAACTGTGACAAGAAGGACCAAGAGCTGCACTCCATGCAACATGAGCCCAAGACCTAGTACTCTGATGCCCCACCATCTTCCTACCATATGTATATTTTTCATTTAAAAAACAAAATTTGGCTTTCAGATCCTCTGTCAATTTGCATTTACTCAATTGACAAGCATGACTACCAGAAAAGAACAACAAAAAAAGAGGTCCTCAAAAGGTTACCGCTCAGTATTAAAAAGTGTAACTCAAACCAGTCAGAAAACCTCCCTCAGAAAACGTGCTGGGAAATGTGCACAGCTAATTGCTGCCCTTGGCTACCAGCAAGTTTTCAAATAAGCAATTAAACTAGAGGATGCACCTCTAGCATGGCTGTGTGCATCAGCTGGGACTGCACATACCTGTGTCATGTTTTGTGCTGCAGTCACACGGCAGGCACTCCTGGCACATACGAGCTACAGAGCAATCATGGATATCGTGGCAGTCACAAGTGCAGGTTATAGAATCAAGACTCACTGAATATCCTAAGTTGGAAGGGACCAACAAGGATCTCAGTGCCCAGCTTCTGGCTCCACAAAGAACCACCTAAAATTCAAATCCTGTGTCTGAGAGCATTGTCCAAGCATTCCTTGAACTCTATCAGCTTGGGGCCATGACCACCGGGGAGTCCATACCAGTGCCCAGCCACATTCTGGTGAAGAACCTCTTCCTGAGGCTCAGACCAGGAGGCACAGGCCTGAGGCAGGTACAGACTGAGAATGGAATGAGTTCTTCCCCCCACTACAGACCTGAGGTAAGAGAAAAACCCTCCTGGTCCTCTCCTGACCCTGGCCAGAGAAAACATCTTCTCTGGGGACTCTCATCCTCCCCATAAGAAATTTTTGTGCATTCTATTTGATCTCAGTAGCCCACTATGATCATGCCACCCTAACGCTACATTTTCTTGAGGTGAGTATAAACTGCTGATGACATATCCCCAGCCCAAGGGCAGATAGCAGCTTTAAAAAAGTGCCACATTTGCTGTACTATACCTGCAAGAAATACCATGTGTTTGGGCAATTTCACCCACATTTTATACTTCAATCAAATTTGTCATGCTCACCTCCACATTCATCATGCTAACCTCTTCTAAAATTACTCTCCAGACCTCTGAATGAAAATACCTCATTCCTCCACTCCAAACAGACATAAAAATAGATCCTTGCAATGTAAGAAAGAGGGTGAGGGCATGGCTGTATTTCTCTATTTTTGCACTGCAGTGATGCATTTCAAAATAGCTTAGCAGTAGTAGTCATACTTACTGATTTGGTATACATTCCTCTGCTATTCTTAAGAAATTTAGCACTTTTGGGAACGTGTGGAATATTTTTTCCCTCCTTCAGCTGATTACTCCATGTGAAGTTTGACCTTTTCTTGCCTTTTTTTTTTTTGGTGTGTTTGTCTTAAATACATGAGGGCACTCTTTCTTTCCCTTCCTGCAACACTGCTCTTTCAGAGCAAAACTGCCCAGGGCTTGAAGAAAGCCTCATCCTCCAGCCTCACTTGGAAATGAGTAGCATTCTTTCCCATTGCTAATGCCTGAAAGAAGAAGCCCAAGAGGTCTCAAGTTACGTGAAGTGGGGATGAAAAATAATAATAATAATAAAAAAACAACATTTAAAAGCAGAAAAAAAAAACAAACAGCCTTTCAACTGGCATGAAAGCCACTGTACAGAGATCTACAGCTCAGATTAAGATTCTTCATTGCTCCTTACACATTATTTGTGGCTATCTTCTTGACTTGCTCTTGAGTTTAGAAGTGAGAGGAAGCAGGCTGTCACAAAGGAACCACGCTGCCACCAAGCAGCCCCTGAGACTGCATAGGGCTGTATTACTTACCTAGGTGTGGACAGCAGAGCACCAAGTGCATTGGCAAGCAGGCAGCACTCTCACAAGCTAAGCTGTTAGGCTAAAGAGACTTCAGATCAACCAGGAAAAGCTTGCTGCTAAAGTTTCCAGCTACTGACCATCCACTGAGCACCTTAATCACACACCTGAAGCACAGTGACTGTGTTGGGCTGAAGTGCTGGGAAGCCCTGTGCAGCACCGATGCACTCCTGACTAAAGGAGCAAAAGATGAGTTTTCCCTGCCAATTATCAACTGAAGGCAATTCACCTGGGCAAAGATTAGCTTGCAGGCCATTTTATCAGCTTCTATGGTCTGTAGCTAGGGGACCATGGACTTTACATTCAGGGGAGGCAGTTTCTGATCTCAGCAAAGCCTCTTACAGAGGCAAAGCTTCACGGACCTCAGCAGCACAGAACAAGTAAGAGGAAATTCCTTCCTGCTGCTCCCTGAGGTGCTGAGTTAGACTTTTCCCAATGTATACTTTTTTCTTTCTTTTCCTGCATTGTGTTGTTTTTTCTGTTCCCACATTTATTTTCCCAGGAACCTTTCACAGACCGAGCATGTACACCACTGACTCTTCCCAGCTTATCAGAAGCGTGGTCAAGTACTGAAAACAACTGTATTGTTTTTGTACAAATACTGGTATCTGAGCAATTAAATGGAACAAGAAGAAAAAACTACTTGTATTGAGCTCTTTCAGAGTTTCAAAGAGCGTTCAAATCACTCAGTACAATTGAGTACCTGCTTGGCTACCTTGGAGAGAAAGAAAGTAACACGCAGGCTAAAGTCAGAAACAAAACGGTTGCACATCACAAGCCGGAGGAAGGCAGCACAGAGGAGAGGCGTCCCTGACTGGGGACACTAACAGAACACCGGATGCCAAAACACTGTTACCAGCTTTCCAACGCTCCTGACCTCTGTGACCGCATGGACAACAGCCATCATTCAGCATGGCACTCAGTTCCAGGGAAGGAAAGGGCCCTTGGCACCACAAAGCTTAACAGTTTGTCAGCTTTTCCTTTCCCTGCCGTAATCTCGTATTTAGAAGACTAAGAGTCACCCTACTAATTTCCAGCTGGGATTTTGAACAGAAGCCAGAGAGAAAAGCAAGTTTCCCAATGCCACAAATTAAACAACAGATCAGCTGGGGCAGATTTAACATGTGGAAAGGAGAGGGCAAAGTTACAACAAAATCCGCACTGCATTCTTACAGAGAGTTTAGCAACAAAGTTCTTTGGAAAAGAGACACCCCAGCAATGCTGCGTAATTACCTTACAAAAACCACTCTTGGCTTTGCAGCCATGAAACAGAAGTACCAGCCTACTTCATTTCAAAGGTCAGCTTTGCCACTGACCACATCACAAGCAGATCTTGCTCGCTGTCCTTATATCCAGTGAAGTCTGGGCTGGCTGCCTGAAGAGTTTCAGCCCTGCCCAGAGGGGAAGAGGCAGCCGGACTTATCAGCATGGCATGGGGACAACCCAGGCAGCTGCTCCACACTATTCACTCCTGCAGATGAGCAGCTCCTCCAGCTTAGCAAATATCCAGTGCCTACTTGCTCATTATTGACGTGTGTCACCCTCATGAGATGAGCTGTGGCATTCCATGCTCATTACCCAGCCCAAGCCATCCTGCATGCTCTGAAGTCTTTTGATCTCACCCCCCTAATGTGGAGTAGCCCCAAGGCAGAGCAGACTACAACCCCAACACTGAGGTTAAGGAGGTCACAGCCCCAAACAAAACTTTTTCGCTTCAGGTAGCAAAGAAAAATCTATGACTTGTTCAAATGGCTCTCACCTTTTGGAGAACCAATCCTCAACCATGGCAACAACCCCTAACTGGCCCACTGTGACCAGCCATACCTGATAAGCATAAATACACATGCACTTCACCATGTGTTTTACCACCTGTCAAGGATTTCAACAGCTCTCTCAAGAGCCAGTCACTATACCCCCCAGCATCAGGACTCAACCAGGGATCTACCACAAGGAGTGGGAATGGAAGGCAAGAAGGTACTAGGATCACAATGGGACAGGACACTACAGCACCTGATCCCACAGTAATCTGGACAGATGCTGCCTCTTACCTGTTCTCCAGCAGCGTCATGCAGATGACCTCCCGCACACCTGGGTTGTTGGCTTTCTCAATGGAGCAGCTCTGCAGGTTCCACGTAGCAACCCTCAGCACAGGTCTGCCATCCCTCAGCCCCCCAAACATCTCCACAGAGGGGCGAGTGGAGATGATCTGGGTTGGGCCCCCAGGGGGAAAATCCAAGTCCTCACTCTGGAGGCTCAGAGAAGTGGGGCTGGGATGAGGCTTGGCTGTGAAGTTGAGGCCACCATTGGTGTTCGTTGAAGGGGGTCGGGACCTCTCTGCAAAAATCTGATGCCGGATTTTGTCTAGGAAGGAAGAATTGATGCAGTTCATCCTCACCAGGTCCTCGATACTTTTGAAGGGCCCGTGCTCCTTCCTGTAGTCCACGATGCTGTTGGCGATCTTCTCGGTGACGCCGCGGATGCTCATGAGCTGCGCCGGAGTGGCCGTGTTGATGTTGATCTTGGTGGCGGACAGGTGGTGCTCGGAGGCCGGATCCTTCCGCAGGGAGCTGGGCGAGTGCTGCGCCGAGCTGCCCTTACTGCTCACGCAGATCTCAAACTTGACCTGCTCCAGCTTGGCCGCCCCCACCCCGCTGACCAGCGCCAAGTCCTCCACTTTCTTGAAGCCACCGATGTACTCCCGGTACTCCACGATGTTCTGGGCCACCACTCGGGTGACCCCGGGCAGAGTCATCAGCTCCTCCTCGGTGGCCGTGTTGATGTTGAGCCTCTCCTGGTTGACCAGGATGTTGCTGAAGTTGCACGCCGCGCTGAACTTACGGCTGTGGCACAGATCGGCGGGGTCCCGGGGGATGGAGCGGTGGCAGCCCAGGTTGCCCCCCATCTCACCGCAACAGGGCGCTGCCGGAGCCGGGTCGAGCCGAGAGCCCGGGCCTCATGGACCCCGCGGCGACCGCCGCTGCCTGGGGGGACAGAGCCAAAACGCGCTCAGACAGCCCCTCGGTACCCCGTCCTTCCTCCTCCGGGAGCCACCGACGCCCCCCAGCCGCTCAACGGGGAGAGCCGAGCCGAGCGGAGCGCCCCTCACCCGCCCCCACCCACCGCGCAGCTCACGCACCGCTTCCCTGCCGCCCCGGGCACCCAGCGCTACCCGCTCCCCGCCGCCGGTTCTAGTGGTTCGGCGCGAGCTCCCGCCCCTCGGCGGGCAGGCGGGGCCCGCAGCATCGCACCGCCTCCCGGGGCGGGTCCAGCCTGTGCCCGGCCTGGGGCCGTGGCACGGGGTGAGGAGCGGGTGCGTGCGGGGCTCAGTGTCACCGCCTCGCCCCGGGATCCTTGTGTGGGAAGGGTAACGAGAGCCCCGTCGGTGACCTGCGCTGGCTGGCTGTTGCTTCGCCGCGCTTTCACGCAGCGGGGTCTCAAACCGGAGCGCTCCGCGGGCTGGAGCTCCCCGTGTACTGCTCCTCCTGCCCGTTCTCCCCGGTCCGCTCCGTTTCCCTAACACATCACCGCCGTCCTGCCCCGAAATCCTTCTTCTGTACGTCTGAGCTGACTGTGAAGAAAGTCATTTTCTGCCTGCGCTGGTGAAGCCGTCCAGTGTCAGCCGGCTGCAGCGCCGTGCTGTGCTGGCAGCAGAGCTGGAGCCGAGTGAGCTCGTGGAAACCAACTCGGCTGTGCCCACACAGGATTGACTGCAATGTCAATGAATCCTACACATCGTTGGTGGGCGTAATTAAAAGGAACGGGGAGGAAGACTGAAAGAAGGAGCGATGTATGCTTGCAGATGCCAGCTACGCAGCCCGGTGCTGACAGTACACATACATCCCTTTCACCCAGGTGAAACATGGCACACAAGTGTTTTCAATGTGAAGACTCCTCACTGGCCCTCTCATTAAAATTAAGCGGCTTGCAACAGTGGCTTAAACATGCACTTTCCGTGCTTAAATTAGTGAAAGTTATCTGGGTTCACCTGAAATAAAAGGCTGAATTCGTGCAGCTTCTTGGATGTAGGGAAGGGGAATGTGAGGTGAATAAGGGAGCGGGAGCTGCATCGGGCTTTTACCTTGCACATGGGCACTGCTGCTTTGACATTTGCACTAGATATTCTGCTGCGGATCACACATTTCCCTTCTCTTTGCCTGAGCAATAGAGTTAGCAAATTGTCATTACTGGAACGGGTATTTGCTGCATTAGGGCACTGGCTCTTTGCTGACTGCTGGAGCGGTGATAGTGCTCACTTAGGTGATTAAATGCTTCCCGGTCTGCTGGAAAGTGCTCTGTGTGCTGCGATAACAGTGGCCAATGCAGCAGAAGTCATGCTGGGCCTAATTCTGCTGGGATGACACTAGCGCAGAGCTGGAAACAATTAACCACTCAAATGAGTATTCTTTGTGAGGCAATATTATTACAGTAATAGCTCCACAAGCTGTTCTCTCAACGGAGAACACATTCTTCTGCTTCCTACCATAGCTTGCTTAGAATTGATTTAGGCTCATTAAATAAGTTTTGAAGCTGAAAAGTGCCAAAATCCATTTGCGGTGTGCCCTGCACCTGCAGGCAGTGCCAGGTTTTCTGCATTTTCAAGGTAAGCAGAAGCATCTCCAGGAAGAAAACAACGTGCATCACTCTTGTCCAGCACTTTCTATTATCAGCAGCTACTTGGCATGTTCTGAGTTTGCAGCATGAAGATAACAGCCAGGCTGGACACAGCTGCAGTACTTATGAGGAAGCAAAGCACAGAATGGTGCAGTGGGTGTCCCATCACCCAGCCCCAAGTATGATCCATGCTAACGGAGTGCAGCAGTCTGTAGGGGAAATTCCACTCCATCAGCCCTTTAACCTGCTTCTTTTTGGCAAGACTACAAAAAGAAAAGTTGCACGGAGTTTGCTGAACTCTGAGTCAACTTATGACACATTTTAGAATTTTCTGGGAAGTGTCAAAAGATGTGAAGATGTACAAGCTTTGGTCTATATTTTAAAAGGTAAGAAAAGAGAGGAGAAGAAGGGAAGGGAAGGGAAGGGAAGGGAAGGGAAGGGAAGGGAAGGGAAGGGAAGAGAAGAGGTTAAGTGTCTTGACATCAGTGTTAGGCAATCCATTAGCATGAAAAAGCTAACCACCAGGTGCAGCCAGTAAATGACTGAAGAAACAATAGCAAAAATTACTGACAGCCAGTGCAGGCAGCAGAAAACAGCTCTTGTGAAATTCACCAGGTAGATGTTAGGGTTTATCTTCAACCCAATCACAGGCTCGGTGATTGATCATGGCCTGCTGCTGCAGGCTGTCAGAGAGCCTCCCCCCACTGCTCACCACCTCACGTGACAGGAGGCCACAGAGCTGGGTTTCCTGAACCTCCATCAGCCCGAACAGGTTGGAGGGCTCCAAGATGCCGTGGGTGGCTTATTCCTCTGGATCTGCAGCTTATTGCTGAACCAAGCAGCTGGCTGCTTGACAAGACTGGATTAAAAACTTCTCAGCGCTGGCAAAATCAAGTTCTGCTGCACTGAAGATGCCAGGCTGAGGAGCACCTCAGCAGGCTTCCATTAGGAGGGGAGAGGGGAGGACTCCTGCAAATGGTCCTCTGTAGCAGCCATCACCCATTGTACACAGCACTTTCACATATCACTGTATGGCATAGCAAAACCCAGGGGTGGGGCAGTGTTGGCTCTGGGATTCTTCTTCCCTAGTAGGAATGGTTCAAAGTGGAAAGAAGAAAACAAACTAAACTTTTCCATAAGAAGGAGGTTCTCCCACACCTTCAAATGAAATGTTTAAGAATGATATGTAATTGCCTAAATCCCAAACAATGGACTAGATGAAGATACTATTGGTGCAGCTACTGCTGAGTAATGTCTTTTGACTTAAATCATGTAAAGAATCAGCCTGGAGAGCTCTATGTTTTACATTCTTGTCTTCTCAGCATTTTAAGATGGCCTTAAAATCTCGGTCTATCTACAAAATTTCCAACATGTGTTATCAGTGTTGAGAGATGCTAAACCAATAAACTTTCATGAGGGACAGGAGCCACGAAGTGTTGCTTGATGCCTTCAGTCCTCAAGCAGCAGCTGCCATGTGATAGCAGTGCCTTACTCAGTTCTTGCTTACACGGTCCTTGGGAGTTGGGGGCATGGCACTTAGAGCAAGCACACTTCACAGAACTCAAAGGAAAATTCCACGTTTGTGGCTGTTCCTGAGCTGTTCTAAGTAGAAGTTTCTTGCATTTCTCACCTTTTTATTAGGTATCTTTCTCAGAGAATGAAAAGGTGTCTAACTGTGGCGTGCTTGCAAGAAGCTGCCCGGGGAGTGTTTTTTCAGACCTGCTACACTGGGCTCTTAATGGGCAAGGATCTGAAGAGGAAACTGAATAACTGCAATGTTTGTATTTTTATTAAAAGGAGTTATTAAAATAATTGGTTTATTTCTGAGAGAATAACCTGAGAAACATTTGTAACAGGGGCCTGAGGCAGAAGACAGTGTTACTGAGACAAGTAATAACAAGTAGAACCTAGCAATTTCAGGAGCAGTGGAACTTAAGAAGTCTGATTTCTGATGTGTCTTTCCCCTGCTTATTTTCTGATGAAAAATATTAATGTCACGTATACATCAGTCCCTCTACAGGGTCGCTATCTCAGATTTCTCTGTTCTACTTGGCCATTGATTTTTGTAATAATTGTATGAAATTGGTATTTTGAGGCATTTAGCCTCCATATAAAATTTACTTGAAATAAGCCCATGTTCCAATAAAATCCTTGGGTGGGGATGATAAGCAGAGTAGCAGAGAATACAGTCACATGAATGTTATTTTCTTATGAATGCAATGTCTGTGGTGTGAGTTCTTTTTCTTGTAAGACATTTTACGTGGCTGCCAAATGTTGCAAAAAGATTAAGTGATGTCATGGATGCTGGGTTGCCAAGTTACGAGTGTCACATCCTCCAGAAATACTACACCAAAAGGGTGAACAGAAGTGACTCATATTTATGCCTTAGTTAGGCCTTCATTTTGGTAGCTATTTGGTCTGAAACTCAGATCTCTCTCTCCTGCAGGAGTTCTTAACCACTGGCCCACTATTTTCTTTCATTAGTGCATGATGGAGCAGCTCATCCTGGAGGGAAGTAAGAGAAAGACGCATTAGGGAGGTTCTCCTACAGACCTTGGGATATGATTTATATTTTCCTTAGACAGCAGGAGACTTTGGTTCTCAATCCCCCAAGTACAAAATGGCACTGCTAATTACTCGGGTATTCCTGGGTCACAGGGCCCGGAAAGGAATTCAAAATGTAGGCTTTCCTTCACCCCAGGCCAAGTCACCAAGGTCATATGTACAGAAGCTGGCTTGCTTCAGGCCTCCAGGAGTGACAACTCCTGAACTTCCCCGGCAAGGGATACAGAGGGCCTGTTTCACAACTAATGTTTTCTCTGAGGCTCCGTCAGGCAGATCTCTTGTAAGAAAGTCCATAAATCACCCTGTTGTGATTTTGGCAGGAGAGAGAGTCAGAACTACTGACTTGCAAGCTTGGTGTCTCAGTTCACTGTCACCCTGAGTAAGGTTTCAGTGATTCCTCCCAGAGTGGTTTTTCAAAATGTGAGCGAGATTGTATGCATCTCAAGAGCTAAGCACATTTAATGCCAGAAATAATGATAAATATTGAAGCTTATCTCCCAATCATTTTGTTATTTCACTGAACAAATTATTTCACATTGTTTATTGTTTATTCATTACCTGTAGGTACTTGATTGCCTTCTACTAAATGAAGACTTAAAACATTACTATTAGTTTTCTTGTTAACAGATTTTTAAAATATGGTTAACAAAATACATTTTATGTTTACTTTCGCTTTTTCAAAGAGATTCCAGAACACTAGTTAATCAACTAGTGAAGAACACTAGTTAATCAACTAGAAGCAGCTCCTTATCTGAAAGTGATTCTGCAGCCAATGTAGCACCCAATGCAATTCTGATCAAACTTATGTATTAATTATAACTTTTGCTATTTGGGGTGGGTGTTTCTGCGTTGTTGTTGTTGTTTTTTTCTGTTGGTAGGAGCATTTTTTTAGTATAAAATCAGCTCAGTCTCTACTTCTCATTCTAGTTCTTTAGATCCTGAAATATTTTCAGACGCCAAACTTGGACTCAGTTATGCTAACTTTCCTTTTATGTAAGGAGCAATCAGATCTCCAGGTTGTTTGCTTGTACATATAAGACTCATTTGTTTCCTGCCTCTGTCTCTACATGTGTAAACCTTGGTTTGTTAAGAATAAATAAACAAAACAAAAAATCCACAAAGTAAAATCATTTTTTTCCTTAGCCCCAGAGTCTCAGATGAGATCTGTAGAGGACAGAGCCCCAGTATAAATGCATCACTCTGCTCAGTGGCAGGTAGTTTGTTTATGAAACAGTAAATACATTGTGTAAGAGTTTTCACACAAAACATAGCATCTTGCTTATATGAGAATCTTTTCCATTCTCTACACAGCTCTCTTGAGAAAATCTCTCTTGAGAAAGTCTCTCACTTTACAAGTTGTGCACCAACAATTAAAATGGTTTAATGACCTCAGCCACTCCCAGAAGACTTTGAACTTCTCTGGGGAGCCTTCCAGACAAGCGACACCTAGCTACATGGTCATTACAATGTCTTCTGTGAAGGTTTGATCTAAATCCCATAGAGACAGAGGTAGGATGCCCAGAATGATTCAAGATGTGAGCGTGAGGACCCATGCTGTTGATAGAATTAAGTGATATAGTTCTCCTTCTGAAAGTCAGGACTGCTCAAATGCAGACATAAAGGAGGTAAGGAAAGCAGGACTATATAGAGGTGTTCTTCCAGAATCAGGTCCTATGGGATGGCTACTTAGAGAAGACAGGCGTGCTTAGGTCACCAGCATTTGGTGGAATTGGTGGCAGAGTGCATGTGGAACAAATCTGAGCAATACTGAATTACTAGGATGAGAAGGTCTCCAAGCACCTGGAGCTGGACAGCACTGATCAGGAAATGAAGGAACTATTAAACTTAACTTAGGTCTCTGGAAAGATTGCGGCATAAACAATCATTTGAAATACATGGAAGACCATCAGATGTTTTAAAAAAAACATCAAGATGGCTTCACCAACCTCACTTTTTTCTTTGATAGATCAAATGACTGGAGGGACAGGACAGAAAAAGAAAATAGGTGACAGGATGAAAGACAGTGTGCTTACAAAGGCTGTAGGAGGCACTGACTTGGAGGGCCAGCAAAGACTGTGGCAGGTGGGGTCAAGTCTCAAAGCAGTCTTCACTGATCAGAGGGATGATCCAGAACTGACAAGCTGAGCTTTGATAGAGGCCTAGAAAAGAACAGTCCTCAGTATCTGTGCCCACAGATTCTGCAGGAGAGGCTCACAACGTAAACAGGAATCAGGAATGTGTCCTACTGGGTAGAGTTGTTTCTAGCTGATCTCATTAATTCTGACATGATTAAGAAGATAGCTATGCAATGACACAATTACCACCAAAAACACGATGCTTAGAGCCACCATGCCAGAGAACTGGTGAGTTACTAACTAGCTGCCAAATACTGCATGAAAAAAAAAAAACAAAAAAAAAAAAACCCAAGCACCTCCCCAATAACCCATCCCACAAATCCCTGGGCTATTTGAAGTCCAGGTCCTAGTCCTTGCTTTCACCCAGTAGTGTATACTCTGGTGAACAGCTTAACTGGAATCGCAGGGACTGTGAAGTGCTGTTGAACATGAATAAAACTTGATGAATGTAGCCTGAGGTGAGGAGTTTGTTGACTAAAGAAGGGCTTAAATACATAGGACATCACAGTGTTCTTTCTATAGTGCATGACATTACCAGAGAAGTCACATCCACAACTCCAACCCTATTTCTAGCCAAGAACTGTCTACTTTGGGCAGATTTTTCCAAAGTTTGAAGAGCCGTGAAAAAAACAAAGACCAAAAAAAACCAAAAAAAACCACCATTGCCATCTTCCACAAGCTTTTGTGTGGAGTGCTTTTGTTGTTGGCAGAAAGCAGGACATTCATTCCTACTCATCTGGTACATTTTTGAGCATGACTCCAATATAAAAAACACATGGTAGATATAATATAGCTCTAATTTCTACACATTATTCTGAGCACTATAGGACTTAGGTTTTTCCTATGACAGATTCTCAGACTTTGCTGTGGCTCAGGAACAGCTCCCAGAGCGTCCTGCTTTAAAAACAGTACAGCTACATAATGTGAAACCAGCTTCAAATGTTTCTCCCAGGTGTTCCTGAGCACACAGTTGATTAATTCTGTTTTCACCCTGTCGAGAGCCATGTCACACACACACCCTTGCCACCTGGTACAGTAGCCACATTCTTCCCCTGTTAGTCATAGAGCACGTCTGCCTTTAACTTACAGTTGCAGGTAATTATGTGCACGGGGTGCTCCTCCCATGATTCAGGAGTTCCTGTCTCCTGGTGCTGCAAGGTGTCAAGTGTTTCTACCCCGTCACCTTCCCGGTGACCTCAGGGGATGCATGACTCCTAGGATAGGACAGGAAGAAGACTGTACACTCAGGATAATAAGCTCGGAGAAATGGTTGGGAGAGTGACTGTGCCTTAGCTGACTAAGGCCCCATCCCAATGGTGCCAGTTGCTGACATGGACTGGGTGAGACTTACCTATCACACTGTTAGATCAAGCAGGTGTGAGTCACTCAAACTAAGCACACAGATGCTGTTAGATGCAGTACAGCCTTCGTGCTGCTCAGGGTGGGGAGTTTGATTCTCAAAAAACCCAGGTATCACTTGCTCTTCTATTTCCTGCAGTTTTTTCCATTGCATGTCGCTGTTCATAGGCATTACTCCTAATAACTCAGGACAGTAAGCTTTTAGACAGTCAGGTTAAAGGACTACTCAGTATAGTCTCCAGTTGACGTGGAGAACTTCACTACAGAGAATGTGTGTCAAACCTGCAGGTTTCTGATGCTTATTGGCTCAGCTCCATGAAGTCTTTGGACGCAAGCCTGCCATTGCACCCTGTGTATGAGGATGTGCCATCTGCATTGCCCTCACTGAATCCAACTTCAACTAGAATGAGTATGTAGCTGGAGAGCAGCGGGTTGTCCAACATGAGGAAAGGTGTCAGCATGTGGCCTTCATGGGGCATGGCTGAGATAGGCAGCCATGTATACTGACAGTTGGCAGAGACACTAAATGGCATCACATCAGTTGATCTTGATACCATCTGGCTTTCAAAGGGGTAATTTTGTCGAAGTCAAGCACTCAGTGGCTCTTGCTATCTTTGTGGTAGATTGAAGAGAAATGGGGAGGGAGTTTTGCTCTGTCTGTGTTCTTTTGTCCTCACTGCTTTTAGATAAGGTGACACAAATTTTCCAGTTCCCTTTGGATTCAAGCTGGTAATTGTATGAGGCACAATGATGACTTTGTATCACAAGAACAAATGATAAAAGAACTGTTAGAAAAGAAATCCCTCAGAGCAGGGTAGGCACTATAGTTTCCCTTTCCTTAAGCTTTGAATTTAGTTTGGTTTTACCAAAGTGTAGGTCCTGGCAGGAGTAATTTGGGGTACACTGCCCAGTAGAAACATTTCACCAGCTTACTGAAGGATATTAAAACCTAGGTGAAAACTCAGAGACAAGTTCCCTTGAGTGTCTGCAAGTCCCTCAGTAGCACCAGATGCATTCTTCTCTTTGGATTTCAGGAAAAGTTAAATTCCAAGGAAATCAGATTAGGCTTGATGCATAGAAACAAAAAGGCAGGACAAGTACTGATCTTACCTTAAATCAAACAAAAGGAAAGAAAACAACTAAACAGCAGCAACAGAACAAAAGCCACTTACATAACGTCCAAAATAGTCTCTCCCATTCTCTAGGAATTTCCTGGTACATTCTCTAACTCATATTTTTTAATTAAATTGTCCAACAAAATTGTATCAAGTAGTTTCACTTTGTAGAATGAAACATTCAAAAAAAGTTAGCTGTAATCTCAATTTAAAGTGTTGTATTAAATCTTAAAATAGTTCTTAAGAGAAGGGCATATCTCAACAAAACTTAGTATGTGATTTACCTCTAGCTGAAAGTGTCAGCACAGTCAAACAGTGCAACACCTTGCACTAGGGCTTCTTGAACCTCATTAGCTTCACACGGGCCCACTTCTCCAGCCTGCCCAGGCCTTCCTTTTTCTCCAGTGTATCAACTGCACTGCTCAGCTTGGTGTCATCCGCAGACTTGCTGAGGGTGCACTCGATTCCACTGTCTGTGTCATCGATGAAGATGTTGAAGAGCACCAGTCCCAAAACCAACCCTTGGGGGACATTGTGACCGGCCTCCACCCAGACATCGGACTGTTGCTCACAACCCTTTGGCTGCAACCAGCCAGCCAGTTCTTAATCCACCAAACAGTCCATCCCTCAAATCCATAACTTTCCAGTTTAGAGAGAAGGATGTGGTGAGGGACCATGTCAAAGGCTGTGCAGAAGCCCAGGTAGATGACATCCATCGCCCTTCCCCTGTCCACCGATGCCATCACTCCACTGTGGAAGGTCACCAGATTGGTCAGGCAAGATCTGCCCTTGGTGAAACCATGCTGGCAGTAATGTTTCCCTGTTTCCAGTCACCAGGGATTTCACCTGGTGAAAATGATGTTTCAGATATGATGGACAGCAGCTCAGCAACCACTTCAGCCATCTCTGAGAACCTTGGGAAGCATATCATCTAGACCCATGGACTTACATACACTCAGTTTCATGAGAAGGTCTCAGACTGTTCCACTATTATAGTGGGATGGAATCTGCTCCTCTCCCCCACATCTAGAGGTTCAGGGTCCTGGCAGGCATGGGGAGCCTGACCACCACTGAAGACTGAAGCAACGCACTTACTGAGTATCTCAGCTTTTTCCCTGTCTGTGGAAAAAATATTTTCTTAGCAAAAAATAGATGTTTTTTTGTTGGATTGTTGGTTTGGTTTTGTTTCTCTTGGTTTTGTTGTTGCTGTTATTTTATTGTTAAGATTGCTATGGGAAGGGATGTGTGTGCTTCAGAGTCCAAATGATTATAGTAGGATTTACCTTCAGTCACCTATTTTGTAAAAAATATCATCCTTTTCAACAGGAATTTTTCCCCTTAACTTTGTCCTTACTTAAAAGACAGAGCGCAGATACTGTGAGGGGCTCACAGTCACTGCACAATATACTCCATTAACACAAGAAGTGACTATTGCTTCTGTTTCAGGAGATGTACCTTTTCACCATTTGGAAGCACAGAGCATAAGAAAAGTAAAACAAGTTGATCTCCATCTCCTTCAGTGAAGAGGATCTGCTATCACTGGGAAGAAAAAACATAAAAATTCTGCTCCAAGCCAGTTGAAACTGTCAGTTCTTCCTAGCATGTAGTTACTATGTTTAGTAGCATCTATATTAAATAATTAAACTATGACTAATTGCATTAATAGGATAGCCCTGTGATACAGTACATCACTCTTGACAGGTTTTCAGGTTTAAAGTGTCCACTGTTTGTTCCATAACTGTGTTCTTCTGCACTTTCCTGGCCACATTACAGGCTGGGCACACATGGACTGGTCCCTGGCATCCTTTTTGCAAACAGACATTCCAAAACTTGAGGAAGCTGAAGGAAAAGAGGTAAACTCCCACACTTCTGTGAGGCTTTCGGAGCATGAAAAATGCATGCTGTGTTTGTTAGAGGCTGAAGTCACATTAGCATTTAATTACATTAACATTTAACGCATAAAAATGTCAGGAAAAGGCTGAGAAAAAAGGATATCAGAACTCAGGCAGATTCAAAGCACGCATGTTTAAATGCCTGATTTGGATTCCTGAAGAACCATTTCCTCTTTTCTTGCCATGCAGTAAACAAAGAACTAGTGTGTTCTATCCTAAATGCCCCACAACCTGCTTTCTAAACAAGCTGAGGTGAATCCAATTTCCAATTACTCTTTCCAATTGTTTTTTTCCTTGGAATGTTATTTGATAATGAAAATTGCAATGGACGTTGCAGAGACCATGTTCTTCTGAAGTCTCAGAACTATCAGACATGCTCCATTTACCCTTAGCACCTGCCTGAGCAGAAATTTGTGGGGAGGATAGATATGCGTTCAGGCCTGGTATAGCAGCCTGCATCATGCCAGCTCTAACAGCAGTGACTAAGAGAATCTGTGTGTTTGGCACCGTGGTTCTTTAAGCCACATAGCAGCTATTGGTATTATTATACTCTCAAACCTGAGTGAAGTTATCTACAAAGTATAAACTCCACCAGATACACTCTGTAAGACACCAGAAATCAGTGCAGCCCCACAACATCCTGTAGAAGATCCAGTGTTCCTTGGGAAATACTGGTCCAGTGGCATCATGTTGCTGTAACTTTGGGATTTCATAGCAAAAAGAACTTTCACGTAGAAAAACCATGAAGACACTAAAAGCTCCAACCTTTGTCTCTTCACTGCTGCACCCAGCCTTATTGCTTCTGTCATGAGACCCCAGGCATCAGAACAACTGTAATCCAGAGCTGTTGCAGCATTTCTATGGTAGAGAGATTTCAGGTTTTCAGTTATTTCACTTAAGAAATTATTTGATGGTAATGGGTATTAAGGAAACTAAAGTGCATGATAGATTTGGGAATAAGTGTTTTTCTGAGTGGGGCTAAGGACTGCGTGGCTTTCATGATCCTTCTCTCTTTGCAGAAAGCCCCAGGAAGGACTGCTTGCAGAGCAGAGCAGTCAGAGGACTGAGGCAAACAGGGCAAAGGAAGGTGGATCTCTGGAAAGGGACAGAGATGTCACTGTAGCTTCACAGAAAGCATGCCATCTCCTCTTATTTTTTCCTAAAAGCAAGATTCACACTCACTGCATACATCCCCTGTATTTCCAGGAAAGGGCGTGCAGGAAGCAAATCCTTTGGAAATATAAACATGAAGGCATTTCTCTAAAAACTGATGATCCTGGAACATGGAACAAAATGCTTAGAGATTCTCGTGCTGCTATAATATTCAGAGGAGCAGATCTGAGACACAGAAAAACATCTGGGAATCATTTGCTGGAGTCCCCAACACCAGCAGCCTTTCTTTCTAATCAAAGCACCTAGAATCATCACAGAAGTCTTTCTTCATAGCATTCTAGTTACAGCTGGAAGTGCCATTAACTTCTTTTTAAAACTGAAAACCTAGAGAAAAAAGTGAAATGCCTGGTCACAGAGCCTGACATATCTCAGGTTTTTGCCTTACCCCATATGTTACATGCAGATGATGCTGTAAAGCCAAGCCAGACAGGAGAGAAAATGTTGAAAACTATTTGTTTTGAAATACAACATCCAGACACTGCATTTATTCTGCATGCAAAGAAAACATTTTCCTCCTTCACCACCCTCCCCCACCATGATTTCCTCCCCAGCTCTCAGATTTCCCAAAGCAATATCCACAAATTGGAATTTCTGCACGGACACAAAAACAAAACATTACTGCAATAGCTTTTGACGTGGGCATGTATTGCATTTGAATAATTCTCACAGTTTTATTTCCAAACCATGAAATCTTCACCACCTGACTCTTAGATTAATATATTAAGAAGATAAAGCTATATACCGTAAGGCTTCTCAGATAAAAAGCTTAGCTATGAGAAGGCTTCTTATTATCTTTTTTTTTTTTTATCCTTGACTATGTCAGAGTGAATTGTAGCATCTAACTCTTCAGCTAAAACCTCCGTTCAGTCCTTGCTTCTTAATGAATAGGATAATATTCATTTTATTTTGGAGTTTAATTTTAGATGAGGTGACGCAACAGAACTGAGCGCAGGCACTGCATAACGGTGTCCTGCTGTGTGATAAACGACAGAGGACAACTGAGTAATGCAGAGGCAATTAAAATAGGAATACCTCTCTGGAAGCTGGCACCCTATAGCCCCATGACAGAGGGGAACTGAGCAACCGACAGCCTCAGCTATGTTCATGCAGTATGCTGCTCACATATAGCCATGCTGCAGAGCCTGAGGGAACGGTCCAAATGAGGAGAACTCTGGTCTATTCCTTTCACAGCAGAGGGGTCTTCCATACAGCAGCCTCCCCTTCTTCATCCATGGAGTCACTCAAGATCACGGAGTGTATCCAAATAAATTGGAAGACCTTGATTTGGTGAGAAATCACTCTCCATGCAATAACACTTTCAAACAGTTGCTTATCTTGCAACACATGTTTAGTTTCAGTGTCTTCACTGGCTTTGTGCTCCTACATGCACACTTATGATATGGTTTTTTTATTGCAGCAAGTCCTCTTTCATCAGCATGCTTTATGCCAAGCACTGCATGCAACAGTTACTGGCAGTGTCCTCTAGAAGAGATGGTCTATGCCACAGCTATGAGAAGAAAGAACTGTCAGACATATGGATTAAAATAAATAGATTATTGGCCACGTTAGAGCAGGAAAAAAATGCTAAATCTCCTCCAAGTTTAGATTGCAGGGCAGGAGAGGCATTTGGCAAAGCCTGTTTCAGAAACACATGCAGGCAAAGACCTGAGATACCCCTGACTCCTAGTTTCATCTCTGTTAGCTAAGGTGTCATATAGTCTCAACTGTGACAGCTTTTAATTTATCTCACCAAGGCACTGTAATTAGTCATAAAACAGAGCATTATAATTCATTCTGTCAAAGCTATTTTTGTTCACTTGGAGCTGTTGTTACAGACTGACATAGTTGGACAATAGTTACAATGAGCCTCTACTGTGATATTATCTTGACAGAGCTAGAGGGACTGTATTGTAGGAGAGGGTGAAATACAGGGTTCTGCCAAGCAACGTGGCATTGAGAAAGCCTGCCTAACCTGGGGAAACAAGGAGGCCATGGTCTTCTTTCTGGTAAGCCCATATCAATCCCCCTAAAGCTGCCTCGCTGTAAGGCTGGCACAGAGTCGGAGAAAAGGACAATAGTGATGCTCCATGCTGACAGTTTCCCATGGACAGACCACATGGGCAATATATGGAGGAGAAAATGAGTAAAAGAGGAAGATATTTCTGATCAAAATATTCACATTTTGGATAAGCTTCTGCCATAGGCAGCTGGTTTTCCTGTACTCCTTTTTATGGTTTCACCTGTAGTTTTGACTGTATTCAGCAACACAGTTCCATGGAGCATCAGATATCAGCATGATGGGCGACAGTCACCTATTTACCTTGACACCAAAGGAAGAGCTGTAAGATATGCTATCTTTACTTACCTTCACTGAGCCAAGCAACGTCCAAAGTGAACAAGAGGCTTTCTGAACATCATCGTTATCAGGGTGCTCTAACAGGAACTTTTCCATAGTGCTTCCCATCTCCCTGCCTTGTATTGCCCTCATCATGGGAACCAATAATGTGCAGCCCCATTTCATCTTATGGGCAGCTCTGTCAGGGAGATGAACCCCTATGGCCACACAGGGCTACAAACTCGTGTTCAGCACACTGGTCTCTGTCTCAGCAAAGCAGCGCCCACACAGCCATGAGACAACCAAAACAAAATGAGACATTTATCTCCTCCTGATCTGTGCTAAAAATCTTTTGCAAACTGTTCCTAGCTTTGCTCTCAGAAACTGCTCACAAGCAGTTGACAGCTGAGGCTTAAAAACCACACTGATTAGAGATGGCCTGGGCTGAGCTGGAAAATGTGATGCTCAAAAAAGCCAGCAAGCATCTAGCATCCCATGTTGTTAGATGTTTTCTCATAGCACTTAATGAGCTGGCACAGTGCTGGCTGTCGGTGGGAGCTCCTCATCTTGCTGAGACTGCCTCATGAGCTGCTCTGAGCACAGATAGCTTCCCTGCCATCCATCCTGCTGCAGTTAGCCCTGCCTGGGAACAGCAGAGCCTGTTATCATGTGAATAAGGAAAAAATTACACTGAGCTGCTGACACCAGGAGAACTCATTGCCCTGCAGTAAACAAGGTGGTGATAATTCTTGCAGCCCTAATGGGGACTGCTGAAATGTCAGTGCTGGTAGCTGCCCTTTCCCTGCCAACAGGATAGTTAGCCCCGGGAAAGGAAACAAATGACTGAGGTGCTCCGTCTGGCAGCCACTGAGCATCTCATTAGGCTCAGCATCTCCAGGTAGGGTTTTTAAGCAGCCTGGTGTTGAATGGCAAGCTGCTAAGCGGGCTCCTGTGGCATGCAGCACCTCTTCCTAGAGGGAAGCTTCTCCTTTAAATGATTCCAAATCCCTGACAAATAATGGCTTCCATTCTCAGTGCTTAGCTGTACTGTTTGGGGCTAAGTAGCCTGCCTGTATTTATAAATAACCACTTTGTTTATCAATTATTTTTAAGTATTTTCAGGAAAGGGAAGGAAAAAAAAGCTAGGAATATTGCTATTGCCTGTCTGCTCTCATTAGCCAAGTAATTATTTCACTATAACTCAATTGTTTCTTGTACTCAGTTCAAGATAAGACAGCAGCAGTAACAACAATAGCTTATGAAGTTCCTCTTCCTTTTCCCTTCTTTCTCCAGGGCTATTCATTCCTGCCTCTGTATCACTCCTCCCTCCTACCTAAGGCGTACATCTTGGGGTCTTTACTACTGTGAATCAGCGCTAAAAATACTTTTCTCCCCTCTGTTTGTTTTTTTTTTAAATTGTCTTTAAACCCAGTTCAGCTGACATTTTTTCCATGGTGGGTACACGGTAGAAGCTAAATGAGATTTATCTTGGTTTTTTTTTGAGTTAATAAAATTGACAAACACAGTACGACCTATTAGTGAAAACTAGGATACTTTAAAACCCACATCTGTAAATGCTTGAGGCTGCATCAAAGCCAATGCTTTGAACTATGTGCCAGCTTCTGATGCTCTTCACTACAGCAGTGGAAATAGGAGGCAGAAATGTAGAACCCAGGCATACAAGCATTCCATTACAGGTAGGAATGCTACAAAAGTATTCACGTAAGTTTGAGTTTCTGAAAAAAGACCACCTTCCTTCTGCTTGGACATTGAGTGGACTCACTGGGCAAGATGAGCAGATAACCAGCTCTGCCCAGCAGGCACATAGAATTCTGGGGCTGAAAGCAACCTATTGTCTTCATGGCTTTGCCATGGCCAAGGGTACAAGCAAAGCAGCTCTCGTTCACTTTGGATTCTCCATAGTGTCCCAGGCTTCCTCTGAGGGTGTACCATGACACCCTGTGGAGTGGCAAAGGCATCCCCAAGAGATAGCAGCTTGAGGAAGAGAACTCTGTGGGTGCATCTTACCATGCTACCTAACTCTCCTTTTACTGATATATAGAAGAACAGAACTGTGTTGAAAAAAAAAAAAAAAAGCAACTTGACCCTGATACTACACTCAGTCAGGTAATAACCCAGTCATGAAGAAAGAGAGTACTTTAATATAGATTCCCTGTCAACTTCATCAATGCTAATCCCTCAGCCAGCATACGTGGAACTGTAGGGTTTTCAGATTGTATCTTAGTTTAAATGTAAAGCTAAAATGATGAATGCTCCTGCTCTTTTACCCAGAGATGGATTTCAGAGCTCAAAGAGTTCTCCTTACGTAGGGTGAATATCCTGAAAGAATAGTACCCACACAGAATAATGAAGGTGGACAGTATATTTCTGTACAGCTTATCCAGATGGTTTAAAGACACCCCATAAATTAGGAAGGGCTCACCTGCCACTGATGGTTGGGGCTCACCTGGAACTCCACACAGGAGGGATCTCCAACAAGAGACCCTTCCCTGGTGTGGTCAGACCTTAAATGGGGTCTGGGAGAGGTGGAGCCAGACTCCACCCCTTCTGGTCACGCAGGTGCATTGCCTTCACCTGTGCTTCTGTGTCTGACTCAGTGCTCACCTCAGGTGATTAATCAGTGGTTCAGGCCATGATTCAGCAGTTCCCATACACCTTACCAGGGAGAAAGATGTACATTTCTCCTCCTCCCGACATGTCTACCCTCACTTATACCTTGCTAAAGGAACAGCATGGAGCTGCATGCCTTCTGCAACAAGGACAGAACCTGACTACTTCCTTTACTCATTTACATTTATTTTTATTAGTTCTCCACTTTTTTTCAGTGAAACAGTATCCACCTCCCTTCCTTTGCACCGAAGTTTCCGTGTTCAGGTAAAAAAGCAGGTGGAGCAGCAGGACCAATGAGTTAGCTCCAGTATGGGGAAACCAACTTTGGCTTCACCAAGACTAAATACCTGCAAGGAGCGTGGGTTAATCATGATAATCAGTACAGCCTTTCTCAGAGAAGCTGGGATGTTTTGGGAATGACACAAGAGGAAACACTGCATGTCCTCATTAATGTGTCCTGGAGTGGAATAACGGGCAAATAGGCTGCTGAACAAGGCCTTCTTAAAAGAATATTTGGAACTTACCAGATCCCTCAGAGGTGGCTTCAGCCCTATCTCTATGCATCTGCAACCATCAGGGCCATGGGGTGTTCCCATCAGTGTTCATGTCTTGATGCGTTATATGTCTGCATTGTTTCTTCTGCAACAAAGCTCTCCTTGGTGCTACACAGTTTCTTAAGGAAAGTGCTGGACCTTGAGAGTGTACTGGCATTGTTTTTGACTCTGCATTTCCAGGAAGAGTTAATATCCAGTTGGGAACAGCTTATCTTGCAAAGGAACAAGAGGGGCATATGTCCTTGACTGTAGGAATCAGTGCCGTTCAGTCCTTTGCACTGAGCCCTGCCTTGGCAGCAATAAAGGACATTATTCTTCATGTTCCAGAATCACTGAAGTTGCCTTTGTTTGCAGATTTTCCTTCCTGCTCGGTGACAAGAAGACCTGCAGAAGAAAAACTGGCTCCAAGGCAGCATCTCGTGCCCTCGAGGCAGGAAGAGCTGCTTTTCCCCATCTGTCACTGGAGACTTTCCGAATGACCTTGGCGTGCGGAGGGGTGACAGTCATTCAGACCCAGCTGCCTCCCTGTTACAGCAATGTCGTTTCCAGATTTACTGCAATGAAAGTGGAGAAAACCAGCATGGTGTCCTTCCTAGAGCGTGCATGACTAGAGCGAAACCCCCAGAAGTGGGATGGCTGCTGGTTTCCCAATTCTTGGGCTGAATCTATTTAATCCATCCCCAGATCTCTTTTCAGACCTGCAAACACAAATCATCTCCAACAGGAGCCTGTAGCATTTTCAGCATGTCCAGCAGTGCTGGACAGCAGCAGGATTATCCTGCGGGAAAAGCTGAACTTGTCTGACCTAATTTCAAATCCCCTCAGATACTATAAATTGAAAGTTCATCTCAGGTTCACGTATTTATCTGCGCAGAGAGAAAACAAAGAGAAGGCACAAAATGCAGGGGATAATGTTACTCAACACATGAAACAAACCAGATGAAAGTGATCCCGAAAGTAGAAGCCAAGAGAGTTAAAAGAAACTTTCTAATAAAACCATAATAATCTGTGCTTTGTGAAGAACATGTATGGGTTCTCAGAAGGAAAAGGAGAAGTCATTTTATCCCTGCATCATCATCTGTCTTCAAATTAGAGTATGCTGTCACTGTAGATTAATGGGCCACCATAAAATACAACAACGTGAAAGATAAGTAGATTTGTAAACCTCTTCAAAAAGAATTTTGAGCAGTTTATAAAGCCTGATGTTCCTACCAGGATTTGAGAAGGTTACGTCAGATGAAACCAGGCTATTGCTGCAGAAGGCTTTCTCCTTTCTTTCATATTTTAAGCAATATTCCTGACACTATTCCCCAGCAGCATTTGCAGTCCTGGCTGCTTCTCTACTGGGTCCTGGCGTGGAGCAGCCTTGGCTGCTCACCTGCTCTCAGGTCACAGCTGACATGTGCAGCTTTCCATCCATATTGGGTTTTGCAGGTGGAAAGCTGCGCTATGTCAAACGATGTGCAAAAGCTACACAGCTGGTCAGGGACAGAGCTGGGTATCAAATCCAAGGCTTTTGTGGTCCAGATAAATGCTTCATAATTTGTTGCATTTTTTTTTCTTTGCGTATCACGAAGAATTATTATTTGATTAAGTGGTTGCTTATAGTGAACTTTGAACATTTTGTCAATTTGAAGAAAGTGCAAGATGTTGAACTAGATCTTGCTTTAATTTGATTTTGAAACAGTATTGTGCATCTTCAAGCCCACTTTCCTTGCAGAAACCCAATATTACTTGATAAAAATCTTAGTGGGAAATAAAATTATACTACTAACAAAATAAAATAAATTGTATCTTAGCAAATATTACTCTTGATCTGTCTTCCTCAGGTTTTTATCATGATTTATGCTAGGACAGTAAAATGGATTCATCAAGCACTTCATGTCTTGCACAGCTGGAGTGCTATGGCCTGGTCTGTGATTAAGCATTTATTGATGTAACAACGTTTAAAGTGCATTTTCCCATATTAATCTCCACAATAAAGAATCAAAGGAAATGCAATAACAAATATTTTCTAATACATGTTGTACATCGTGGAGAATGGATGCTATCTGTAGGTTGTAGGCCAAAAAACCTTGTGTGCAGGTGAGATCTCCTGCACAGATGGGACTGAAATGAGCCTAGACACACCTGTGACCACAGGTTCACTTCACATGCTCTTTTGTATGAAAACTGGAGTAGTAAATGAACCCTACCAGATCCCCTCCACTCTTCACTTGGAAAAATGCTGTTGGCAAAACACAGACAGCTGGGCAGATCTGGAATTTTAGCTCTGAAAATCCCTCTGCCTCACTTGATGTTTCTGATTTTATCTTCTGAATTGCTAAGGGAGCATAACAGCTTCCTGACTTATGGTGCAAAATTCTGTCGCCTTTTCTTATCAAACTGGTGAACAGCAAAGGCCACCTGGGCTTTGAGGACGGGTACCTTCTTTGCTCAGACTTGGAGGCAGGAGGAATGTGAAATCCCATCAAAACCTTCCGCTGTATGGTTTTCTAAAGCTTATTTGACTCGTACAGTTTCCTGGACCAGCCCCTGAAATCTGCCTCAGAGAACTGAGTTCTTTCCAGAGGGAAGTTAATACTCTTAAAGAAGAGCCCATGGTGTTCTGGGGAGGGCATAGTCTCAACGCTGTGGAGTATGTAGAAGCTGTGTGTGTAGAAGTACAACTATAAAAAAAATGATCATGTTATTACTTCTGAGTCCACCACAGCTTGAGGGAGAGCCAGCCAGCATGGTCTCTTGGGGAGGACCAACCCTGCAGCATGCAGTGGCATCTGGGGCCATGCGGTGACAAGGCCAAGCACAGGCTAATGGGCTTTGGTGGTTCCCTGGATCTTTTCCTCATAGGATGAGAGCTGCAGAGAAGAAACCTGCTCATTCTGTTCAAAGATAGCCATTAAGTTCCCATTTAAGAACTTCTTCTGGGGTAATTTAGCATTATGTGTAAATGTGGATTACTGACTTTGTGAATATTTTACGATTTCTATTAGTCATTTATAATTTTAGAAACTGAGGCCATAAAAAATTTAAGTCATTTTGCTTCAGTTCTGCCACGGAAGAGATCTTTTTCTCTAAATTACATTTCATTAAAGCCTTGTACATCTGATGAAAGGAACTGGAGTGAAGATAAAACAGAGATCTGCCTGTCTCTAGTGCTTTGCCAAAATACGGGTGTACCTGAGTGTATATAGTTTCATTAGGAAAACAGAAAATTCTCTTCTCTAGATCTCCTCTCAGTGCTGATTGCCCTAAATGTCTCCCTTTTCACTTACTTTGTTCCCCTAGGGCTTATCCTTTTCCTACATAAGAACATACCTTTCAATTTAAAGTCATACATTTGCATACCATTATATATAAAACCCTAGTTTTTCTAATGCACATGTATCCCTGTGCTGTACATTTTCACTGCTTTGGGCATGTTTCAGCACAAGGACAACACAGAGATGCTTCTGTGCCTGACAGAGAGCAACAGGAATGAAAAGGGCAGGTGGCAAGGACAGGGCACACGGTGCAGCAGGCGCTCCTTGAGCTGAATACAGACTGTGGGTTGGCTCCCATCTGCTTTATAGGTAGCCCATGGTGCTCCAGGGGCCAGATGTAATCCCATAGCCCAGTGCTGGGCTGCTCCAGGCCTGGAGATGGAGATGAGCTGCAGGCTGCCTTCCTCCTGCAAGGGCATGATGCCCAAAGAGAGTCCAAAAATCCAACTGGCTCGTGGTTTCCATCTTGCCCAGCCTTTCATCTGAGCACTTGCTGGAGTTGGATTGGGATGTGGAAGAGATTTAAATAGCAAGACTGTGCTGCTTGGGGTTAGGATGATCCATTATAACGGAATCACAGAATATCCCAAATTGGAATGGGACCTACAAAGGACCACAGAGTCCAACTCCTGACTGCAGAGAACCACCCAAAATTATGTCTGAGAACATCGGGCTGCACCCACTGCCCTGGGCAGCCCATTCCATGCCCACCGCCCTGTGGTGCAGACCCTGTCCCTAACCCCCAGCTGCCCCTCCCCTGACACAGCTCCATACCGTTCCCTCGGTCCCTGTGGCTGTTACACAGAGCAGAGCTCAGCGCTGCCCCTCCGCTCCCTGTGAGAGCTGCAGCCGCCATCAGGCCTCCCCTCAGCTCCTCTGCTCTGCACTGAGCACACCAAGGGATCTCAGCCGCTCCTCATAAGCTTTGCCCTCCAGACCCTTCACCATCCTTGACAGTATGTATTTCACCTGCGAATGCCGATGACCCCCCTGTTCGAGAGGCAGAAGGACAGTTTCAGATAGCAACTCATTGGGGTTCTGGCTGCTTTTGACAACACCTAGCTGTTCTCTTGGTGCTCTGGAGTGCCACAAACATCCAGCTGGCCCATATGTTTGTAAGGACCTCTCACATTTCGTACCTCGGCTGCTCTAAAACACAGAGCAGTTGCATGCAGGAACCCATTAGGTCGTTTTTTCCCCTGTAATGTTATTGCTCACAGCTGTTGGAAGTGCACACACTCCGGCTTCCAAATATAGTAAATATGCATTGACTGTATAGCTGCCACCACACTCCCATTTTTCCAGTTTGCTTTATATCCTCCAGGCTCTCATTCTTCCTGGAGCTTTACATTAATTTCTTAAACAGACTGGAAGGCCTGGGAGGCCTGTGATGGAAAGTCAGCAGTTTTTCAGCTCGGCAAATATGAAGTGAGGGAATACTTCAAGCGCTGCTGGTTATACTTCTGAGGTGCTCTCATTCCTTTTGTTTGACATTCATGGTCGAAGGAAAAACTTTTAACACAGGGACAAAGGGAAATGAAAAATTAAAAATTATTGGATTATAAATCTCTACTGGTTTTGCCCAATCTTGCAGGACTTTTCCTTTTTAAAACCCTTTACAGCTTACACTGTTTTAAAGGGAACCTCATCAACAAAATGCACAATTACAGCTGCAGTTAAGACTCACGTTCACCCTTCAGACCTTAACCAGACATGACTTTTCTACGGAGTCGCTTTGAGTGACTTCCCATGGCAGATCTCAGCATACAACACCACAGCCAGATCCTGTTGAGAAGCTGAGAAGTATCTGCTAGCTTCCCTGTGCTCAAGTTTCCTCACAGAATTTGCACCAAAAGTCTAATTTTGAACTCTTGAAGTTAGCTGGTCAACAGCACAGGGTCAGTCCTTCCAGACTCTATTTCCCATAGTCTCTAGCAGGGAAGGTAATAGATAATAGAACTTCTCCAACTCCTTATTTCATCATAGTTTCACTGTTGGTCCAAAACATTCATGTGACAGCTTTGAATTAAAAAATAAATATAATTAAAAAACCAAACAACTGAACAGCAACCTCGGGGGGGAGGGGAGGGACATAAACACACCTCAAAGATCCATCCATCTGGGAATCTTTTCCATTTATGCAAATGGATATCATTTATACTAGTAAAACTGCCTCTGGCAGAATATTTGTTCTGTGTGTTTTAGACAGTCTCAATTATATATCAAAGTAAACCTCTGTAGATACGTATGTAAATTATGCACATTGCTTCCTTCCAAAGACTCGTATTTAAGTAATGTCCAGGAAGAAAATGCAAAGCTTATGATATTCCAGTAGATGAAAACATTTACTTAACATAGGACTGTGGATGACATAGGCCTTTAAAATGTTCCCACACCACATCCTTATCTCTAAATTGAACGGAAATTGATTTGAAGGGTGAACTATTCAGTAATTAAAGAACTGATTGGATGGTCACAGCCAGAGGGTTGTGGTCAGTGGCTCTATGTCCAGGTGGAGGCCAGTGATGAGTGATGTCCCCCAGGGATCCTTCTTGGGATCAGTACTCTTTAATGTCTTTATCAGTTATATGGACGATAGGATTGAGTGCACCCTCAGCAAGTCTGCAGATGACATCAATCTGAGCGGTGCAGTTGATACAACAGAAGGATGGGATGACATTCAGAGGGACCTGGCCAGACTTGAAAAAGTAGGCTTGATAAATGCACATTTCAAGTGCAATTCTTTGCTTGTGTAAAGTGGCAGAACTCCTCTGGAGATGATGTAGTAACAGCTGTGTACTCAAGGGACTTCATCCAGCAGACGAGCCTCGTAAATTTTAACAGAACGTGCAGGAAAAATGTAATGTGAAAAGAAAACGTCCATTTTCTGTTTTTACTTTAAAAAATGGGGCTGCTGGAGATGTTGTGCCATCTCCCCCAAAGCCATCCAGAGGACCTTGCTTCAAATTCTTTGCCTCCGCCTTCTTTAGAGAAGAAAGTATCAGATTAACCACTTTCTGTTCCCAATTCCTACATCTGCTCAGTGACCTTAGCAAAGGCATTTCCCCTTCTGCTGCTGCTATATCCACATCTGCAAAGATAAATGATAAAGAAATGTGGCATAGGAATGCAGAGCACCTCAGGAAGCTGTAGTGTTGCAGCAATGAAGACACTGGTGGTGTTAATCAGCACATGAAGACTGGACAGTAAATGAACATCTCTGAAGAACTGTTGCTTTTTGCAGTGTTATTTCTCTTGTCATCCAGCATTTTCTCTCCAAAGTGTTTGTGTTTCTAGCAGGAAAGTTTGCATCCCCCACGTTTCTGAGAGATGAATTTTAGTTCTATAGTAACAGCATGGAACTGAAACGCTCAAGATGCTCATATTTCATTCTCTGTGCGTGAGACCTTTAAAAATATAACCTGACAGTGACAGGAAACAGCTAATGGAGAGAGATGTTCAGCTCGAAGCAAAAGTTTTCTTAGCAGCATAGACTGGAAAGAGGGAAAACACACAGCATGAGGCAAAGGAGTCCTTTGGGAGACTGCAGAGAGCTCTCTTGTGCAAATGCTGTTGGGATATACACGATGATGACAGGTAGCCAAATGCACAAGCTCTCAGAAGAGCCACCTTGCACTCCCAAGGCTGGAGAAACAGCACTACCCTCAGCCAGGGGGTACAGCGGGCACATGCTCTCACCTCCTTTCCCATCACACACGTCCTTGGTCAGATCTACTTTGATTCACAGCCCCTTAATAGAGAGGATCAGCAATGGGTGGAGTGACATTTGCCACAAATTACCTTGTGCCTAAAGGGAACCCTGGGGGCCTGGGTTTACAGCTAATAATATCACCTCCTATTAACCTGCTTGCTGTGCAGAAGAGGTTTTAGCAGAGAAATCCACCTTGTTGCAAGGGTTTCATCCGATGGCTTCTCTCCTGCATTCTGCAGCAGAAGATAAAAATAGGAAGGTGTGAGAGACATAATTAGCACTGCTAACTTTTGCTACCATCAGTCAATTAGGATGAGTAACGACTGCTTAATTCATTCAAAACAACATCTCTCAGGAAAGAAACTTTAAGCCTGATTAAGAATGAAAACTAAAAGGATAAGAAGACCATAATGCTTCTGATGCCCTCCAAGCCACCTGCATGGGATTTCAGCCAGCAGTGCCCTGCACAACACCTGGTGATAGCTGCAGGGACTTCTGCAGCTTGTATGTTGTCCATATGGAGCCCTGCATTGAGAGCTGGATGGCGGAGTGAAAGGCAGGCAACATGATCCATGTGTTAATCTGGCACAGGGAGACAGCGAGCCCACACTTCTCCTTGCCACATGCCTTCATGCCGACGACTGCTGCTTTTGCTGTGTTTGTCAGGGCAGCTGGGCTGGCTGAAGAAGCTTGTAGGCAGCCACTGAGAGCTGAAGCATTGCTCTGCTCCTAGTGATCTTACCCATTTTGGTGGGAGTTACAATGCTTTTGAGAATCCCAGCAGTGACTATTTGGCAAGTGAAAGCTCCCGAAGCCTTAGAAAAGTTCCTGCTTTCCTCTTCTCTCCATCAAATGCAGCAAGAATTAATTTGGGAAAGTGTCTTTCTGGACAGCACTTGGGCTGCAATGGACAGAGGGACAGCTGGATGCCACCAGAAAAAGGCTGAAAAGTTAATTCAATTCTGCTCTGCCTTGGTCTGCAGCCACTTAGAAATGCTGGAGGTGTTTTAATCCAACGTGAGTAACATTTTCCACTTACAGAACAAATCCAGTTTCATACTACTTGAAAAAAAATAGAAGAAAAAAAAATTTAAAATGCCTTAGGTATTTTCAGAAATTATTTGGAGGTTTTTTTTTTTGTTGTTTTTGTTTTTTTCATTTGAAAGGAGAGACACTTAACAAATGAGATGTTGTGTGAAAAAATTGAGTCATCTGTATTTACTGAATCCAGCAGTAGGGCAGATGAAAACGTTGGAAAGAGCTTGCCAAATTTGTGCATCCTATTAGATTTTGAGTTCGTTGCTAGCACACTTCAGAAATGGGAAGCAGGCAATTGCCATGGGTGTATTTGACAAACAGGACTGGTGAGATGCAAACTCAGAAAGCCCATTTATTTCTGAGACATGCTTCTTGTTAGGCCACATTATAGCACGGGGTGGGGGGCGGGCTGGCTTGTGCAGTAATGGCCAGGAAATATTAAGACATGCCCAAAGGAATATCAAACTGTCTCATTTTTCAGCTTTGGCTCTGGATTAGATATAGGCAGGAGTGTTTTCGTGTTTAATTGAAGCGCTCCTGTATTACCTCAGTGACAAGGCATCACCAGCATGAATCATGTCATTGTTCCATGTCTTAGTGCCAACTCCAGACAAAGAGATAGAGGTGGCAACCAAGCCCTATGTGCGCTAGCCACCAAGACACATTCCCAGCCCCTGCAAAACATTTTGCCTGAATTCAAGAATCCAAGTCCCTGTGACGCATCGTTTCCACAGCCAGGAAAGTGTGAAAGCTGATTCTTTACAGACACATACCATTTTAAAATACACAAGTCTGAAGCAGGGGATTTGTTTTAAATCTTCTTCAAAGTCCAAACTTCTCTCCCACCCAGAAAAGCAATACCTGTGCAGGATAGTATCGTATAGGTTTTAGTTCTCTTCCTTGCTGGTCAGCTTTCTGCAAACCTCATATACAAAGGCAGGACAGCAACAACAAGGGGCTTTAGCTAGATTATCTGCTTTTACCCCCAGGGAAACTCCTGGAGGTTTAAGCTATTGTTTTCTCCTGCTTGGCTAGGGCCACGGCTAAGTCCCTACATCCCATGCAGGCAGTAAATAATATACTATTGAATTTATGAGCAGTAATTTAGTACTGGCTTGGGACTTTCCCTGGTCTTCAGTGGAGAAGGATGAAGTGTGAGGTGAACACAGCCCAAATAATGTCCCAAACAGATATTTCCCTCACAAAGCACTATTAAGACACCTAATCTTCAGCATTTAGCCATAAACAGCCACAAGAGCTGAGCTTCCTCCAGCGTGTGCCCCATCATTCATCTCTGTGTGCAGTTTGCTTCCCTTACCTTACCTACATTTCAGTTTACCCCCTGATTTTCACACAGTACTGGGGCTCTGTTGTGCTGGGTTTCTAAGTCACTGATGCACTGAGGCACTGACAAGCTCCCCTTGCAGAAGTCATTTGTTACTGGATGACATGCAAGTATATGGATACATTTTGTTAGCATCATTTATTATCTCTTAAAATATCTGTTTATCTCTATGTCTGTAGGTGTATCTATATATAGCTCTCTGCATTTATCTGCCTGCTTGGCACCTCCATCAGCCTCCTCTTAAAAGCAGCTCCAAAGCCCCCAAGCCTCTGACCTCCCACCCATGACTCCTTCCCTTTCTCTTCATCTCTCTGTCCTCATTCCCCAGTCTCTAACCCCTCTGTCCCCTCCAAGCCACCAGTCCCCTGGATAGAGACCCTCAGCTGGGCTGTCTGCACAAAGGCAGCTTCCTCCTCCCACCCACAGATGAATGAGAAAATATAGTGCTACCCAAACCCTACAACAACATGAAGAATAGCTTTTATGTATTTTTCAATCCTTTTATCTTTAGAATGCCTCCCTGGTTTTTTAATAAACCTCACAGTTCAACCTGTGTGGGTGAACTAAAGAAAAAGAACACATATATTATCTGCAGAGAGCATTGTCTTGAAGCATAGGGAGCCTGTATCTCTTAGATCCTCCCCACTCACTGATGGTGTGGGAAAAGGTAGCAAAATGTTTCAGAGTCTGCCTGCCCTCCCCTTCCCATTTCTCCCCCCAGGAGTGGGCAGCTCAGCTCCCCAGGCACTATGTGGCTAACAGGAGGAGGGCAGAGGGCATCCCAGCTCCCGCATCTGGAACTTGGTGAGCTGAAAATGCAGAATGCCCTCCCTAGTGTTGTGTAACCGGAGCCAGCTGTACACTGGGATGGAGCCAGAGCACTTGATAGAGCAGATCTGGGTAAATGTCCTAAGCCCTGCACTGGGGAGGGCTGGCATAGCTCAGTAGGGCGTTGAGGCATGCCCAGGGGCTATAATTAGTGAGTCACTAAGTGCCCTGGGCCAATGGACCAAAGCAGCTGGTATCCCCTGCTATAAGCAGCAGCAGGGTTTTATTTCAGACTGGTCCATTCCCCAGACTGGGTGTCCTAGAGGCCGGATGGGCTTTAGGGTGCATGTGGAGGTGGCTTCTGCTTTGGTTCCCTTTGCTTATCTATATGGGAGAGTTTCAATTAGTTCCTAAACACCATAAAGAAATAAAGAGGGGCAAACTCATCACATGACTCATTTTTCTGGAGTCAGCAGCCATTACTCAAAGTGTCAATACTACCCTTTGTGCTTTTCTTAGTCAGGTTGTGAAATATATAGAGCAACAAATAGCTGTTTTGACTGGAAATAGATTTCACCAGGGAAACGTTCACCACTTTTAGCACCCGTGTGACCCAGGACAACAGCAGCAGTGTTGGCCACAGGGAGAAGCGATGGCTGAGCGAATTCTTTTAGTGGTTTGCATAGCTGTGGCCCCAGATGGCCACCAGCACCCCTGAGCTATTAATAAGGACTATTTTGGAACAAATGTTCATTTTGCAACCAGATAATACTATTTTATTAACATTGTCGTTGTTAATCACCAGCTGTGAGGTGTTTCGAATCCCTCTTGTGTTGTGCTGCGGTGCAGACGTATTCTGACCAAGAGAGGCAGTGGTGCAAGGCAGGGTCACGAGTTGCCTCTCTGCACTGTCTTACCACTGGGAAGAATCTTAAGGCACCTGTCTGCCCACTTGGCTCCGAACCAGAACAACCTGCAGCAGCAATTCTTCTTGCTCATGATAAGAGTTAATGCTGTTCAATTACCCAGGTTAGCCCCCTCAGGCATTGCTGCTTTTCTTCTTGGTGCGTGCTGCAAATGGGGTTTGATAGCTCTGAGTGGCAGAGCCAGTCCCAGCTGAGTTGGGCTTCAGCCTACTTGTTGCTTTTTATAGGTTGAGCTCTGGCAAAGCGATGCATTTTACTTGCTGAATAAAACCACAATAAAAAAAATAAAAAAGGGAAAGCAGAGAGCAGCATCAGACCCATAGAGCACCCTCAAAGCTGCTCTGAAACTTTTGCTCCTTCACACAGCAAAGCAATAGTTGGGTTGGGGCTTCTGTTTACGTGCTAGTGTTCTCACTGACTCCTATTCCCATCTAAATGTATTCTCAAAAATGATCTTTGGCCTCTTAGCCCTCACCAGCATTAGGAGCTATCAGAAACAATAGGACAAAGACTAATTGTCAGCCCAGTTTTTCCCCCACCACCATTCTCCACCAGGTGTAATGTGCAAAGGGTAAAACCCAGCTCTCATCGGGACGACAGCCACCATTTCCAGCCCCATCCCAGGCACAAAGCAATGCTGCCCCACGCACCCTGTTCCAAAATCCAGCTACAGAGAACAGCAGAGCAACTACACCATGCAAAGGGCTGCCTGGCTGCTGGTGCTGCAGCATCTGTGAAGCCTTTTGTGGGTTTGGGGAGAAGCCAAAAGCAGGCTTATAATGGAAGTTCAGCCACAGCCTTCAGCATAGCTAGGCAGCTCTGGTCCTGTAATAAAACCCAAAGCACACGTGAGTCTACAAAACAGCACCGTGAGTTCTCTATTCCTGTCCACAGTATTTTTAGCAGACGGGCTCATTTTTAGACGCTGTGTTGATTTTTTTTCTATTCCAATAGAAAGTAGTTGTCAAAACATGGAAGCTGCACGCAGTGCGATGAGCAGTTGGTCAGTTCTGACAGATATCTCTGACATTTCAAAACTATAAATGCTCAGCAATCACATTGCTGGCATGCTGCGAGATGCAAAAATGTAAAGCTGTTACCTATGACAAACATTTCTTCACTGAATCTATCCCAGGACTGAAGTGAGGAAACCCAAACAGGAGGGAAAAAGTCAGAGTTTGTCATGCAGACAGCTTAAGGGAAAGGAATCCTAAGCCTTGAGCAAATGTTTGTTTTGCATTGTGGCAAAAAAAAAGTTTGTTTCCTAAACACAGAAAGATTACAGTGCGATCTGCGCTTTTGTTTAAAAATACTTTTCCCACTGTCTGGGCTGCAATGTAAACAGGGTGCGCTGACATTTTGGCCCTGCTGAGCCATTTGCCACGGCAGGCACGCGCTCACAATTGTAAATCTAACCCTCCTCTCCAGAGTAGATCCCATTGGCCGTGTGGGGCTGGTGCCGTCTGCTCTCAGCTTGCTGGATGTGGGGAACTGTGGGGACAGGAGCTCAGTGGCTGCGGTTAGTGAGGCTGAGGACAGCAGCCAGACCAGAGATGGGGACATGAGGGCTCCCAGCCAGAGCTCACACACAGGTGCCTCCTTGTGCCACTGGGTTAAATCCCTCCTGACCACCCCTGCTGGGCATGGAGCCGGTCCGATCCTCGGGTGACTCATCCCAAAAATGTCAAGAAGAGACCAAAGCATTCATCCTTGGCCACTGTTCAGTATGAACTTCCAGGATTGCGAGGGGCTGTCTCATTTGCTTAATTTTTCTCCATTAAGATATGTGACAGTGATCTTGCAAGCCCCTTGGGCACAAGCACCATCTTTGCCAGCGACAGGCAGCAGCCGAGACACTGATGGCCTCCCAGGATGAAGTAATTTGACATTTAAACAGGGAGATGCTGCTGGTGCTGGACCCAATCTACTGCTACTACTCTACTACATTCATCTGTCAAAAGTTGCCCCCGTTTAATCTTCTCAGAAGACGCGTGTGCAATCTACGAGAAGCCTCTGCTATTATATTACCAATTTTCCACACGCTGCCAGTGACAAGGCCACGTCCCGTAAGTGACACTGCCTCGCTGCCTGACAGGAAGAGCTAACCATTTCCTTACAACATGCTTTATGCAGTGCAAGCATCGTCCCTGCAAATGCTGCTGCCACAGGTGCACAGTAATAAAAATGTATTTTTCCTCTCTGTTTTCCTGAGGTCTGACCTGATACAGCAGGTGAAGATATGCTTGACTTTAGGATGCCTGAAACCAAGGGGACCCCAGTTTCTGTAAGGCTTGTCCTTTCAGGGCCACAAGTCCAATATGGTGGCACCTACAGATGGGGGTTCTTGGTTTACTAAGGTCCCAAAGAAGATTCCTTAGGGAAAAAAAAGAAGGTTCTTGGCAGTGTCCTTGACAGCAAACACAACCTTATGTGTTATGCCTATGACTTGGGTCAACAAACACGTTCAAGAGCTTCTCCACTCCAAGATTGTATTCAGGCATGAGTTACATGCAGATCAACAGAACCTGAGTCTGTTCCTGCATCCCAAAGGGATGATGTGAACAGCAAAAGGTGCCCAAGTGTGTGCAACTACAGCAAACTGAATTACTCATTATCCCACAAGCCTGTGTTCCTGCTGGGATTCTTAAAATTGATGAACAAGTTTATTGTCTCCAATGGTGGTGTCCAATCAGTGTAAAAAAGGGTTCAGGGAAGCTCACTTCACTCCACTGTCATCTCTTCAGCAAATAAAATTCCCAGAGAGCCAGACGGGGTTTTATGGAAAAGCCATTTGCCAATGATAAGTACCTGGGCTGTGGGAAAAAATTTATTAGCATGTAACATCTATGAGGGCTAAGGATGAAATTAATTGCTTAGAAAATGGATTCACAAAATGTAATAACTTGTTTCAACTCAGTGAGCATAAACTGTCTCTTGAATGAAATATCATCTTCTATTTTGTTTACTTCTTCCTGGTTAATGATGACCAAACATGCTTGTTTTTCAATATGTGGCTAACAGCTATAAACACTATAGTCCCTTGAAGCAAATCTCAGCGTTTCAACCCGAGTCGACGGGGAATGTAAAGCTACTGCTCATTTTCTTGCAAGTAGCTGGAAATCTTTTGCAAGATTTATCATCAAGATATTCCTGGTGCCTCCTCTCTCAAAAGCTGCACTGCACTCCAGCATACAGTGCTTCGGTTGCATAAATATTTGCATAACAGATCTTTTGTTTTCTGCTGCTCAGTTCAGTGTGCAAAGATGGTCTGTAGTGTAAACACACATTTGCTAAAACGCAGCAGGTGCTGGAAGAAGTGAACAGGGAAAAAAGACATACAGTTTCCTAATCACTTCAAAGCTCGCCTGGGTGTCCCATAGACATATGGACATCCCAGCACCAATGGAAAGAGAAGTATCTGCTCCTGTAAGTCCTAGTGAAGGATAAGTAATGCCAGCCAGGGTGGTTAGGATGCCTTAAGTGGGCTGACATGTCAGGAAGCACACCTGGATTTCTGCTGGCAGACTGTGGTGAGCTGGCAGGTGCCAGAAATGTAAGATGAGGAGGCAGTGGCAGCAGAGGGCAGAACATTTGACCAAGGACTGTATTTACCACTTCAAAACAAAATGCAAGTAGGTAGGCCCAAGCAATACCCCATTTCTTTTCTATCGAGCTTTCAATTGGAACAACAAAAAAAAATTATTTTACTGGAATAATCACAACCTGGTTGGAACTGGCTTTATCTCAAGGAGGTGTCACAGCTGTAGAACTGTGGCCAAATTTCTCCCCTTAACCCAATGTGGAGTTCATTTGTGCATGACCTAGGAGCTGTACCACATCAGATTTTTGGGTTGAGGTCATTCCAATCCAAAAAATAAGAGGAGTGGAGGGTCTGGACATTGATGGAAGTCCGTCATCACCCCAGAGTTTCCAGCCCTCCTGCTGACAAAGGAGAGCTCAAAAACGTGCTCTAATCCCCTAAAGGGGGAAAGTAAGAGCCAGGCCTTTCCTGTAGCTTTTTCACTGAGATGAGGATTGTTATAGACCAGCCACATGGTTTTTGGTGAAGTATGGGCTGCCTCACGACTTTCAACACCAGGAATTGGCAAGGCAGCAAATGCGAAGAAGCTGGCATCCAAACCTGAGAAATGAGTGCCTTTTCCCTTTCCCTGCACCAGATGTCAGCTGGGACACACTGCAAAGCTGCCATCCTCCAAACGCCCTGCAGAAAGGCCCTTGCCAGCTTCCCCCCAGCTGAACCATGCATGCTGAGGAGACATCTGTGCTCCCAGCCCTCCGTCCTCCTCCACACCCTTTTTCCACTTGCCTGCTTGTTTTGTGCTGCAGGGGTGCCATGGAGAGCAGACAGATGAGGACTGCATTAAAAAAGGCTCAATGAGAAATCAAGACAGGGAGAAATAGCTCCAGAGGATCTATACCAGCAGGGAAATATATATCATTTCTGATTAAATAAAACCTGCCTTCCAGTCAGCTTCAAACAGACAAGTTTCTTCCTCTCTCTTCCTTGCTCTAGACTTGGTTCTACTGGGCTGGTCTGCTTCCAACATAGAAGTTTCCTTCAGAGCATCTCCTCCCCACATGAAACACACAGAACAGCGACCAATGACACAAGGCTGTAAGACTTAGGATTATCAGAAAGGTCTGGGATGTACAGGGAGCTCTCTGCAACCTACAACTAAGGTGGGTTTAAGGGGGTGGGATTTCTCCAGGCTGATTCCAGGAAGGTCATCTGGAGTTTCAGACCTGTCTCTGAGGTGTTTTGCCCAGGGGAGGGCAAAAAGAACTCTAGGGGTCAGAGAATTTAGCCAATAACCATTGCTGTATCCATATACCAAATGCAGCATGAGACATTAATGAACAATTCAACCACATTAAGCCAAGGAAAGGGGGGAAATCATCTGCCTGAGCTCACCAAGCATGACACTGAGCAGGAGTCATGTTTAGGAGGAACATCTCTCCATCAGTTATGGATGTGCTGGAAGAGGTAACACAGCTTTGCTCCTAGGGTCGCTTTTTCCCATGAGCTCAAGGGCTTTGCAAGGAGTGACCTCCTGCCCAACGTAAGCTCAGTTCTCACCTTGCAGAAAAACCAGATGCAGACAAAAAGGCCCTTCATTGCACAGCAAGAGCAGGTCGTGGTCATGGAGAGTTGCTCTGAGTAATGAGAGGAGATAGTTTGGGTTAAATATAGTCCCTTTCACCTCCACTCCACTGCGCAATTGCTGATCGAGAGCAGCAAGGAGAAAGCAGAAGCAGAGAGACCACAGGGGCTCTGGAGATGGGCTTGTGCTGGTCACGGTGCCTGCTGCCAGCCACATCTTGGCTCCCATTTTCAAAAGAGATCAGTGACTTAAGAGGATGCTTTTTTATGGGAGTGCCCAGGTTAAACGCTGCAAAAAGATCAATGTTGCAGAGAGTACTTAATGTTTTGAAAAAGCAAGATCCTGGCAGGGTGCCCCCAGCTGCCCATATGAGCAAACCTGAACGCTTTCTTTTCCTTACTTCATCGCTGGCTATCCAGCAAAGATCAGCTGAGGAGTGCACACTCAGAAAATTGAAAACTGGTTGGGAAAAAAACATACAACAGCAGCAGTGACCACTTTTCAAAGCAGAAAGCACCACTATGTAAAGAACATATTTCAATGTCAGCAAAGAAACTCAGACAATTCCATTAATTAAAAGCATGAGTGCACTGACCCACTATCCCGCTCACATGACAGCCAACAGCTGTTATTGCTTTAGAACAGCAGCCAGCAGTGGGCCCTGTCATGCAGAACACAGTACGGAGAGCCAGGAGACAAGAACTACTAACCCTTCATCACCAGCTCTCCTGTGTTGCTTCTCCATCTGTGAAACGTGCCTCCCCTGTCCTTCAGCTGCTTGCAGAGAAGCACAAGATTAGCAACTGCAGAGAATAAGAGCAGTAATGGTGGTGACACAGGTGGATCTCCCTTGCACGTGACTGAGGCACTCCTAACACTGGTCAGGCAGGTAGTGCACAGCTTTTGAAATAAGGGCTGTGTGTTTCAGCACAGACTTGCAGCAGAACAGGCTTCCACCTCATAATTTTAGGCTTACAAGGGTCTTTGCTCCCCCTATATGGTTTGCAGATCCAGTTCTACAGAATCACCTGAGCTCTGAGAAAACTCTCTCTGCAGACAGAGCCAGCAGCCAGGCTCTTTGCATCTGGCCTTCCCTGTGCCATTGACACCTTCCCTCTCTGCCTGCCACCAGCCTCTGGCTCTGGTCCAGGACTGCTGGTGGCCTGGGCCATCTCCTCCATGCTCCCAGATGCAGCCCACAATGGGGAATGTGCAGTTACCAGCTTCAGTCCTGGCTAATGTGGGCTGAAAGCACAACATGGACTCTTGCTGCTGCCACTGTGGCCACCACGATCCCAGGTGCACCACAACACTTGTTTGGTTTTTTAAATATTTATTAATCATCGTGGGGTTCTTTTGTCTCCAAGAGGCCAGAGGCAATGAAGCAGCACCTCGGGAATCCCTCTGCTTTCCTGCTCTGCTGACATAGCAAATAGCACAGAGCAGTGTCAGTGACTCTGCTCACAAAAGACAACTGTAATACCCTCTGGAGAAACAGCTGAATTCTCATCTCACACCACATACTGACTTGTTTTGCCATAGGATTTCACACAGGACACTCTCCCAGCAGGACTGTCCACGGGGTGGGATGTGCAGACATGCTCTTGCTTGGGGAGGTGAGTGGGTATACTCCAGCTTCCCCTCTTTTTTCACGGATGGGTTTACAGAAGCATCCGAACCATGGCTGTGAATAAGAGCGATAAACAGGCAAAGTGAAGGCCAAGTCAAAGCAGGAAGACATGGGCAAATGGCCTTGTGGGATTCAGGATGGCGAAAAGAGGAGGCAATAAGGATAAAGCTTCAGGATGGACAGAGCCTGGAATCAGGTGGTACAGCAGGAAGTAGGAACTGGTGTTCACCCTGGCTGGAAGCAGGAGGCCTAATTTTGCCTCACAAAGCCAGGGTGACTGCAGCACACACTGCTGGGTCTGGCAGTAGGTGAGCACATGTACGTGTGCGTGTAGAAGCGTGGGTGGCTGGGGCAGGTTTCATTTCCCTGCTGTAGATGCCGAGAGAAGCACTGAAGGTATTTTTGGGAAGCCCAGTGTCCCTTCAGCATGCAAATCAGCCAAGCAGCCCAGCAGTAGCACTGGGGCCTATGAAGAGGGTCCCCAGAGAACTTGAGTCACACAATTGCAGAATATTCTGCGTTGGAAGGGACCCTGGAGGATCATCCAGACCAGCTTCTGGCTCCACGCAGGACCTCCAGAACCCTGTCTAGCCCTGGGCAGCCCTCTCCTTGTCCACTGCCCTCTGGTGCAGACCCTGTCCCTAACCTGCAGCTGCCCCTCCCCTGACACAGCTCCATGCTGTTCCCACATCAGTGGTCCTAGCTCTGCCTGACTGCTGCCAGGCCTTCATGAATGGGGAAGCAGTAGCAATTTTTTATACACCTGCAAGTAGTGAGCACTCCTTATGCTAGCGGCAGTTTCCATCCCATGGATAAAGATGTCAGTATCTCTATACAGTATCTCAGTGCTCAGAAGAGGCTTTCAGTGAGCAGGTACTCGCAGCATCCTCAAACTTCTGCGCAGTGCTTTCCCTGGGGGCATCATTGTTTTCTTCCCTCCATAGCTGGAGGCACTTCTATCTGCCAATGAACCACTGCTGTGCTCCCATCAAAAGGAGTTGGGTTCAAGCAGCAGAAGAAAATCTCATCAGCAGTCAGTTAATGCTCTGATGGCAGAAACAACAGTTTGAAGCCTCACATCATCTGCATTCAGCCAATGCCCAGATGGAGAGGTGAGCAGAAAGGCCAGTGCTCACCCTGCAGCTCTTCTCCACTATTCCCAGCAGTCTTGGACAAGCAGCTCCTCCAAAGGACATGACTGTAAACTGCTTAAACAAACGCAAAGTTCAGACAACGGCAAAGAACTCACCTCACTTGCAAAAAAATTACAAAACAGCAATGTTTACCAAAAAACAACTCTGCACAGCTCACTTGTGAGAAACGGATGAAGACACGAGAGCCTGGGGAATAGGACAAATGAGGAAAGATTCTGCTCCTTGCCTAGACAGGACTATTTTTTGGCTAGAGGGTCCAGCGAGGAAGATGCAGAGTCACCCAGAGCCCACACGTGCTGGTGGGGCAGTGAAAGCAAAGGCGTGTGGTCAGTGGCCCCATGGGTCTTGGCCTGGTGAGGCAATGTTTGGCCACACTGCCCACTCAGCTTGTGGTCATCGACCTCAGTGTGGAGCTTTGAAGTCTCACATCCTCATGTGGGTGGTGGCTTCTCACACAGCGATCCCAAACAACTCAGGATAGGGAGTCACCTGGCCAGCATCTCCCACTTGAAGACACCCAGGCCATCCAACCCATGATGATTGCAGAGGGTACACGTTGCTACTCTCTCTGCACTGCTTTTCCCATTCAGATTGATTCTGGAATACACTGGGAGCTCACCCTTCCTCTCTGTTAGTGCAAGCATTGCAGCAGCACATCTTGTTGTTAGGATATTTGAGAGACAGACAGCCTGCTGCTACCCTCTCTGCCCTGGGTTAACCCAATCATGCTTTCCATTCTGCACCACCAGCTATTAGTTGTTGCTATTGCAAAAGCAACTTAAAACCAATGCTTAAGAACAGTGGTGCTGCAGATGAATTTCACCCCAAAATCCCCCGTTCAAGGTCAGGAACTCAGCCCCAACAGTTTGGGGGCAGAGTTGGGAACAGAATGTCCATCTTCAGACCATGGAAAGAGAGACTCAGATGAGGCATGATGGAGATGGCAGGGCTGTTATCCTGAGCATCACAAGGATGCTGGAGCAGCAGAGAGATAGCCATCCCCTGCTACCTGGTTCGATGCCCTGAGAATCACCCACCCCTTTGACATTCAAATTGCTGTACTGGGACCTCTTCTTATACTGGTGCGTGCGTGGAGGAATTAAATAAATCTCCAGGAGACAGAAAGCCAGCAGTGCCATGGGTCAGCAGGAGTTACACAGCCACCTAGAGTCATCCAGATTGGAGAAGACCTTCAAAATCAGCACGTACAACCATCAACCAGACCTTCTGAGGTCACTAGTGCAACACCACACTGGGCATAACAGCATCAGCCATACCATGAGCACCTCCAGGTCCCTATGTAACCCACAGCCCACAGCCAGCAGCTTCTGGGGATCGTGTCCCTGCTGAAGGAGGGTCAGCAAGCACTCACAGCTAACACCCAGAGCAGTGCTGGGAGCTCTGTGTTTGGGAAGGAGTCCCAGCTCTTTTTGCTCAGCCCAGAGCAGCCATTTCCAGAGCACGTAGAGCCCTTGCTTTGCTCTGTTCAGGAGAGGTGGCACACAAAGCTTGGGAATGCCAGCCAACCATCTCCTGCAGCTGGGCTAATTAAACAGGCCATTAAATAATAATGAAGATGCACAGACCGGAGACATGATGGCCTCCCAGCAGGGCCCACATATTAGAAATGGTGATTGCTTCACTATGGTAGCCCAGAGGAGATCTTTGGGGAGCACCCCTGCTGCTGGACACTGACAGCCAGTGCGTTCATAGACCTGCTGCCCCACACGGGCAGGAGGGGTTGGCAGCTTCCCACAGCAGCTGTTCCCTGAGGACAGAAAGCTGATGATGTGTGGCAGGATGATGAGCACTTGTAAGGTTGTTTGGTTTCTCCCAGCCTTGCAAGATAAGACATTGCAGGTCTGCACTGCTTAAGCACCCTATATCCCATCCCCTTGTCCTCCAAGCAAGAGTTTCTCCTTTTGTCCAGTTCGAGTTAGGATCACCAACACCCAAACTGGGAACCCCCTCTGGAGCCATGCTGAGGTTTCCAGGACACCCATATCCTGCTGGATTCCAGCAACAGACCAGGCAGCTCTTGGCTTTGGGGGAGTGCTTCTGCATGGCATCATTGCTAGGGGTCTCCTCATCTGCACTCACCACTCCCCATCCTGTGGCAGCATGGGGAAATACAGAGACGAGTCCCATTCTGGAATTGGGCATTTCTCTGCAGGCAGGGTGTGAAATGCAGTGAGGTGGATGGGTTGTTGTTGGCACCGTGGCTGGGACAAGAGCTTTTTCCATGTGCAATGAGGCATCAGCCAGAGAAACAGGTACTAAAAACTTGACATTGTCATGAGTCTCCTCCTCCTAAGCCACCCTGCAGATGATGGGCTTCATGTCTCCCGTGTGGGTGTCAGCTATGGAAAGCAGACCTGTAACAGAACCCAAGGGCAGGGAACCCCAGACGCAGCCTGCCTGCTTCAATAAAAGGACCCCTCCTGCACGCTTTTCAGGTGAGTTTTTGAAGGTTGGTAAACTTATCAAGAACATGGAATGCATCCTGCTGCATCCCTGGCACCAGCCCTGCTGCCTTTCTGAGCTCAAACAGGGGCTGAGCTCTGTGGGAGGTTAATCCAGGCATGGTTAGGACTGCAGGACCAGTCCCTCCCAGACAGCCCCTATACTTTGTCGAACTGCAGGGACAGCGAGAATGTGGGAGAGCAGCAGGGATGGCCTGCCCCAGCCCCCAGCCCCCGAATTAGGTCAGTGGAGCTGTAACATCTGTCGGCATGGCTGCCTTCCTGCAGGAATTAAGCACAAGCACCACCCCAATGCTTTTATGCAAACATGCCACAGCAGGGTCGGTGGATGCTGATGGGCTGAACATCTGCCCTGCCACCCCTTGTGGCCCAAGCACATCACACTGCAGCTCCTGCTGCCGCCCTCTCCGTGCACCCAGTGGGCTCAGGGCGCCTGGTGCTGCCCAGCATCCAGCCCTTCTCATTTGTTTACTCTACCTTGCTTCAGCAACACCCTCAGGTGGTCCCTTTGTGATGCCTTGCAGTGCCCCCACCACTCTGAGGTAGGAGAGGAAACTGAAGTCACCAATAGGCAGCAGCAGGTGCTGCACTTGGGCCTTTTGTTCTCAGAGAATATTCAATTTCTAGATCAACAGGAGCACTTATTTGTGTTCTTCTCCATGCAGCCGTATTTCTGCAGCTCTGCGTGGCAGGGATTGTCCTCAGGAAAAGGCCAGAAGACACCTCGGGTGGGTAGTGGGGGGGAACAACATGAATGCTGAGGCAAATGGAAAACCAAACGAAGAGTCAATCAAATCCCACTGCAGAACGATGGCCACTGCTTACAGTGGAATAGGAAGGAGAAACATTCCTGTTGCCAGTGTCCACAATGAGCCACGATGCTTAAATCACGTTGTGGCTCAACAAACCGAACTCCCCACTGCTGTCTAACGTGACCTGGGCTGCTGGATGGAGATGGTCAGCATCTACCACGGAGCATTTGTCCTTTAGGTGAGAAATATTTGAGCAAGTGTCCTTTGCAGGGATTCCTGGACCAACACTTCTGGTCTGCACAGCTCCAATCTTTCGTCGTACAAAACCTCACAGTCTGTCTGTTTTCTGGCTGCTCCGTTCTCCCACAGAGGCTCACTTGCTTTGTTAGCTCCGATGGCCCCAGAGAGAGAGGAAGAGAAGTGCTCCCCGGCTTCCCTGCAGGATGTGCAGGCAGAGCCTGCTGATCATCAGCTCGAGAAGAGAACCCCTCGGTGAACACGGGTAGGATCTCATAGGCTGCAGCACGATGCCACCTGCTGTTTAAACGCAGGATGGGCCTGGATAGTTGGTGATCTCTGGGTTTGAGCAGTTCTGCAGCTGCGGCAGCCTGGTGGGTGCAGGAGGGAGGCACCGCACGTCCCACGCACTCGCACTGACTTTCTGTGCTGTAATCCAGCTCTCACCGCAGCTTCTCCTCTGCTCCAGCTGGCAAACACCACCTACGGGACCCTCCCTTCCCTACCGCAGCCCCCTCTCTGCAATCAGAGCTGCAGCCTCACCAGCAAAGCCCCCCAAGAGGGCGCTCAGGGCCACTTCTGCTCTGCTGTTCCTGGTACAGCGTGCGGGTCCTGGGACAACAGGGAGCCAGGCCGGGTCAGCTCTGCGGGTCCAACAGCGCTTCTGAGACAGAAGCGTTTATTACTGCTGGTGCTGAAGAGCTGTAAGAAGTGTTTAAGCTAAATACGACAGGAGCAGGTGGCAAACTGCTGCCCTGATTTGCAAGTCAAAGAATTAGGTCACGTATTGAGGATTAGAGCATATACACGTGCCCACGTCGGGCAGGATTTAAAACAACAAACAAACAAACAGGGCCCGCATTTTGCTGGTGGGTGGCTTGGCCCTAAACCAGCTCGTGCCACTGCAGGTGCAGCCAGGTGGGAGGATGGGCTCTAAAAGCTGAAGCTACAGCACTGGGCCACCTCTGCCCAGCATTTGCTACAGCTCAGGTGCACAAGAAGCACACAGATGAGGTAGCATGGGAAAAAGCGTTGCAGCAGCTCCCAAAAGGAACTAAATATTTTAATATCTACACGGAAGCTTTTGCCAGCAGAAAACAGATCTCTTTTACCCATCTGTAAGCTTGAAAAACCACACAAGTTCACCTTCTATGCTGCCACACAGCTGCTCTTTCCATCCCGTTGGCTTCCACAGAGGCTACTGCTAGCTGACCGAGGACGGAATCGGAGAAGCCAGGGGACTAACATTCTCTTAGTAACAAAAAAAACACAAGTTGTATCTTGATTTACACAGGCTGGCTATCTTAGTGCACACAGAAAGATGATCACCTCCATTAGGAAATTGCCCTGGCTGCACAAAGCACACTGTGGCTGCTCAGACCTCTCTGCATGACAGCATGGAGGTGATACGTTACAGAGAGATAAGAGAGCTCGAGTTGCACTCCCTGCCGTGAGGAGGAGGGATAAGATTTCTATCATATTTGCCCACGTCCGTCAGCAATTTCTTACTGTACAGCCTGAAACAAAATATGATGGGCACAGGTGTCACTCCAGAATCACAAAGTGGTTGCAGCCAGTGGGCGAGGAATCCCATTCCCATCCTCTGAAGAATATTCCTACCATTTTTATGAGAATATAGCTTGCATTTCAGAAGAGGAACATTTGGGCCTAGCTGGAAGCCACACAAGCTGCCAAGAACACCGGCTGCACATTGCCTTGGAGAAACAACCACGTGGCCACAGGAAGACAGACGGGAAAAACCACAGTACAACGCCTTATTGCAGCTCCTTCCAGGAGCAGCAACACAGCAGGTCTTCGTGCTGGCTGGCCACCAAACCCAGTGGCCATTTGGGAGGACAGGATATGGGATGAATCATGATTGGATCACAGAGGAGGGAGTAATTGCCTTTACTGAACCTTAAACAGCATCAGGTTGGGAAACGGAGATGCTGGCACTAGAGAAATGTAAGCTGTATCAAGAGAAGCTTGAATGCATGAAGGTGACTCTGGCACAAAACTGAAGATTTGCATGCAAAAGCCACCCTTGAGGGAAAGGCTGTCTTTACCTCGTGCAGGTAACAGCCTGCCCTCACTGCCTGGGGACAAGAGCAGCACAGCAACACCGTGCAAACTAGGAAGGGGAGCCCTTAATACACCACTTGGCTCCACACGTTCAGCTACACTTTCTGCTATTTCCCAAGCACAAGCTGATATTCTCCCAGCCCATTCTTGGTATCCATGTTGATTTATTAGCATATTGAATCAACAGGACAAGAACAACCCTCTCATCAAGCAATTATGGACCTTTTTGTGCTTATTCTGGATATTAAGAAGACTGCCTCGCTCCCCAGGACGCCAAACAGGGGGGCAGCGTTAGTGCTGCCTAAGCAGCGTGAGCACGTGTGTCCATGTGTCACCACTCAGGTGATGTAAGGTCATAACCTGAACTCGAGAGGCACAGCACAAGGCCTCTGAGTGATCACAAAGGGCTCCAGCTGTCAGCAACCACCAAATGGAAAACTGCTGTGAAACTGAAACCTGCAACACCGCTACATCTGAACTCAACAGCAGTGCTCCATGCTGGAAGCAGCAACGTTAGCACCCAGATACTCAGGATGCTGAAGCAGAACAGATAAGCAGCTCAATGAGATTCATTCCACAGCAGAAAGAAAGCACTAGGTTTGTGGTCCTTGTTTTTTTATGCTATATACATATATACACACATGCTTTCCTATCTATCTCTATACAAAGTAAATATACAAACATAAATGTATGGGCTAGCCCAACAGCTGACACAGCAGTCTGCTTCCACTGCCATGCACAACAGGACTGACCATACCTTTCCCATCCTCACAATCTGCTTAACAGAACACATTCTAAGCTGAATTGAGGTCTTAAAACAGAAGTAGCACCACTTGTAGCCTTGTCAGCCTTGTGACTGCCTGGATACTACATTACTCCAAGACACTGTGCTCGAAACAGCCAGCTGAAGGACAGAACTGCTCCTAACTGCCTCTTATTCTGTGTCTCACCTCTGTGGGCAGCATTTAAGAGCACACAGTAAGGGACACAAGAGACACACACATCACGAGCCAGTGACACCTGGATGCACTAGGCTTCTGTCCAACTATGACACATCAAAGCCTCTGCCACTGGTGCTGAGTTGTGACAACTATACGTTAACTCCAGTTGCTATTAACAGTGAGACAGAAATTGAGCATTTACATTGTGATATCTTCAGCAGAAAGAAAAAAAATGGGCTTTATCACAGTACTTGTACACTTTCTGTTGACTACACAGCCACTATTTCAAGTTGATTCTATTTTTAGTTACTACAACTAAGAGAGTGCAGAAACTCTGGAAGAAGAACTCCAACTTTTGTCAAGTTCATATTCTTTTGGCACAGCCCAAACTTCCCATGCATTTAAGAAACAGGTTCAGAAGGAACAAGTGTTCCCCAAAGAAAAAAAGTTCCTTTCCCAAAAAGAACTTAGAATACTTCTAGATGCTCTAAACTCTCATCCAAATATAAACCAAAACGTTACAGAATATTTATTCTGTGGCAGCACAGCCTTGCCAGGTGCACATAAAAGCTGCTGGGAGGCAGAACAGAGATGCTGCAGAGTTGAGACCACAGGATCCCAAGCAGGTCTGACACAGCAGGAATGCACAGACAGCTGCTGCCCTCTCCTGGGCAAGAGGGATTCTTCCTTTGCCAACACAGCACAGCTGGCACCCTGCTGCTGGCTTACCCCGGGTGCAAAGACAGCTCAACAGCCTACAAACATCATCTGTGCCTTAAGGTGATTCCTCAGACAAACCAAAGATGGCAGTCAAACCCAGATGGAGGAGAAAGTCAAAGCATTACCTGGCTCCACGACTCCTTTAAAACCGCTGACACAGCGCCGTGTAACATCACAACATTGTTTATTATGTGACTTTTTACAATACAAACAAAAATACAGAAATGCAGTATATGAATACAGCTAAATGCGAAACGGTGATTTATTCTTTTTCTTGAGGCCATATTCCCATTTCTAGTAGAATAAAGAAAGACTGCACACAGGTAGAAACAGGTTGGTAGTTAACTCCACAATTTTGCCTAGAAATGACCTATAAATGCGTTTTCCTGCTACTTACCATAAAATGTAAAAAGGGAGTTAAAGGAAAGATTTACTCACTGGTTCCTACCATCTGAAAGAAGCTATACTCTATTTAGGAGGGCCAATATATGGAAAAATATCTAAATTAAACGTTATTACAAAAATGAAGCAGTAATGAGATCGTTCTGGCTAAAGAAGTTACTAAATGAGAATAGCATATATTTAAAGAATCCAAAACATAAAAGGGTTGTTATAAAAAGCTTAGGTGCACTGTAAGCCTACAACTTCTGTTTTTCCATGTGTCCTTTTAAACAATGGAAGTGTCAAAAATAGGGTCAACTGTGTTAGACTAAATTACATTATTGTATACGCTGCACTGAATGGAATTTTTGTATTACAATAGTAGGGAAGCATCGTTTGCATCATATTATGGCAATTTATCCTCTCTAAAAACCGTCTGGAGTCCTTGCATTTGAGTCTCCTGTAAACCGTCAAACCACCAGAACATGATTGTACAACAGTAAAATGTTTCCTTTTGCATTAAAATGACGTCTGTTTAAAAAAAAAAAAAGGAAAAAAAAAGGAAAAAGGTACTTAGAGCTGTTACTTTTCCAAGTACACAACACCCTAGACAATTCAAGGCATCTCATTCTCCATCAAAATTAACAGAAATTTGTCATGCTGTTAAATCCATTACTATGGATACAACTGGTGCAAAATTAGTCAAATGGATCCAACAAACACTGATGTCCAGGCTGGTATATTGGCAACTAATACATAACTGGTGGTCAAATGGATGCATTTAAAATATCTTCCCTTTCTTCTTATTCTTTTCCAAGGTTCTACAACAACATTAAAAACAAAGTAGTTAAACACTGAATACAAGTTGTGTGTTTTTTACAAAATCACCTTTTGTATACGTATTATGCATTCTGTCACATCTGAAAGTTGCAATGCACTGTGTGGATATTTCTCATATTTGCTGTACTTTAACATAAAGTCAACTTAAGCAGTGATCACAGTACTCCCCCAGCTATGAGCTACAAGATTTAAATGCTTTAATTCCGGAAGCTTCAGCTCTCTATCCTTCCCAAGTCTGATGGAATCTAACTTTCAAACACAAGTAATTTTCTTAAGATAGATCTACTTATGTATGAATACAGTGCTTTTTCCAGACTAAAAACGTGCTTTAGAAGCTAACAATAATCCCACTATTCCCAATATTCCGTAACTAAGTGCAGTTTCAGATTTTTCTTGCATTTTAAGAGGCATTTCTCTGTCTAACACCTTGTTAGTATGGAAATCTCCTTGTAACAGAAAGCTACAAAACATATGTTGTGAACTGAAGAGCTAGAATCAATTTACCTGGAGGAATTCTGTTGTTCCAAAATACGTTGCTGAGCTTCCCAGTTTGCTTTCTCATCCTCAAACTGGCGACGCTTTTCCTCTAGTTCTTTGTGTTGAGCCTCCAAATTCTTTTTCATTTGCTCGTGGCGTCGCTGCAGCTGTAAAAAAAAAAAAGTCATGAATAGATTCAGTAAGACCACAAAACACAGCAGCTATGCATTTACAACAACAAACATCAGCAACTACATCAAAGTGAGATAGCAGTACAGTTTATCATCAGAGCAAGTAATTGTTGGACCAAAATTAAGGTTATAAGTATCAGTAACAGACAACAAAAACCAACAAACGAACACAAGAAGCAGCCACCTCCTAGAGCTCACAGAAAACACTGCAAATGCTGCCTGAGTTAGATGCTGCAAACAAAAGTAAATTCAAGAATATTTTGATATCTAATGCACATGTTAAATAATAAAACATTTGAATATCAGTAATACATAAAATAATAGTATCTTAGACTTTTGAAGGAGAAAAATCCCACTGTCTTCATCCTACAGTGTTATCTACATTAATAAATCAGCAATGTCTTTCTAAACAGATCCTTAATTTATTCACTAATTTATATGAATCTTTAGCATTATCAAAGTGAATTGTTTGCACTGTCAGTACAGCACAACAAGTCTCTTCTGGACACTTCCGTTGGTAGGAACAGCAATCAAATGCCCTGGATGCAAGAACAGAAGCACTGTGAGGAAAAGTAATCCCATTCAAGTGGTTTAACAAGTGTTTCTATATGAGAGAAACAGAACTGCCTCTTTTATCTTGTGTGTCTTACACAAACCCTTCAAAACACTTAAAAACTCTTCAAACTCAGAACTATCTACTGTCTACTTTTGAACATATAGAGACATAATTACAATGTATGGTAAAGTCATGACTGGAGAAGGAGTTAAAAAAAATGAACTGCATGAACAATTAAAAATTGATATAGACACAATCTATGAAAGAGTCAGGAGGTAATAAGTGGAAAAATAAAAATAAAGAACTTTTTTTCCCTTGTTTTTAACATCATAATTTAACTTCAAGCTTATTGCCCCACTACACCGTGGAAGCCAGAGGTATGAATGAATTCAAAAAGATTTAAGACAAAAATCAATGAAATGTAAGCTCATCAGTGCTTAATTAAACAAAAAGAACCCTGAGCTGATGATTTTGTTTTTCTGTTTTTTTCTGCTTGTTTTTCCCCTCCCTCTCCCCCATGCAGTACATCTTGGCTCTTTACAATACCCAGACTGGCAAGCATTTCAACTTTTCTGCCAAGTTTCCTCTTTCCCTCAAACCTGGAGCCAAACTGTCTTCAGAAACTTCGACAGTTTTGAACTCCTATAGTGAACTCCTTGAGAGAAGCTGCCTCTTCAAAACTTAACACTTCCTTTCTACCCAAATGATGTAATTTTATATTAATCTCTTAGAATGAGCACTTCAAGAGCTGCCTGAAACCCATAAATATAATTGCATTGTCAGGAGTTCAACTGGATGAGGTCAAAATTAAGAGTCAAATATGTGTAAAAGTTACATACGTTCAACTGACATGAAAATGCTGCCAACAACACATGCTTGCCTTTTTGCCCCATTACTCTCACCTAGATGCCTTCTTAGACATTGTACCAGGAATTCCTGAAATGCTTCTTCACTGTGTAAGGCCAATTCTTGTTACTAAATCAGCTTGTGTAAAAACGTGAAAGTCTCAAGAACTTTAAGTACACTGAAGGACACAGGTACAAAATATTCCACAGAAAGAGGAAAAACGTGGGTAAGAAAATTGTGAAGTACTCTAATGTACCGTGACAGTGACAACGAAAAGAGCATGTAAATTAATGTTAAAATTACATTTCAAGTTTGTGCTTACACCATTGCAGCAGGGACAACAAGCTGGGAATAAAGAATAACCAAGTTTTCTTTAAACATTAAATGTTGAAAGACCTTGGAGAAAAGAGCCATCTCTTTATTCGTTCAGCTTCAAGGATATTTAAGATATCTGATTACCTCAGCTTCAGAGTCCTTCAGTTTCTGTACTTTTTCTTTGACTTTCATCTCAAACACCTGTTCCATTTCCATCTCCATTTTCTTCATTTTGGCTACATGCTCCCTCCTTTCCTCCTCCATCTGTGCCAGCGGGCTCCTGTCATAAAACCAGAAAAAGTAGTTAGATAATAACTTTTTTTTTTCCCCTCTTACATTAGGGCATCTGCAAGAAAAAACAAGATAAAAATGCTGAAGCATTAAAATAAACAGCACAGCTATATGCACTGCTAGCTTAAATTAACTTTGTACTATTTTATTAACTATTAAGCTTTCTATAAAATACATTTCACACAGTATCTCTCCCCCAACTGATAAATCTTGCATTAAAATTAAAGAAGCAATTTTTTTTTTAAATTTTTTAATCTTAGGTAAAACCTGGTCATGCGTAGGGAAGAAACTGAAGTAATAAAAAAATTAGCATCTTCCAAGTGATCTTCAGGCATCTTGTTCTTTCCAGTTCAAGTATATACAAAAATTAATGGACAGAACCTTTATGTAGAATGCATTAATAGAAATTTTAACTGTGTTGCAGACAAAAGCCTCAATTTCTCTCTGAATTTTCACTGTTCAAAGTGATTTTGAGTGTAAATTCAGCATTACAACTGCACTGAAGGTGCTTTTGGGCAATGGAACATCAGTTATTCATGAAAGTGTTAGTTGGATGACTTGACTCTAGAAAAATACTATTAAAGTAGAAAAATAATGCAGAACTTTTTCCTTGTACATTATATGGTTACTACTTATCTGAACTCTACAGCATTTTTTTTAAGATGTATTTTATTTATATATATAATGTGAGCTTGTAGCTCACATTAAGGTGATAAAAGTTTTAAATGGCAAGTTTCACAAGAAACATCCAATAAAAGAACATCAACTTTAGAAATGGAGAACTGATAAATATACAGTGAACTGTTATAATCAACAAGCAGAGGATATCTGCTGTAACATATGCAAAATCTGCTCACACTTGTGAATTATGAATTGGTAGTGGCAAATTTACATTCTACCAATAATGTTTTTTGTTTCAGTGCTTAAAAGCAAATAAAACCCCCTAAACTGGGGACATCTAATTAAGGAACTCGCAATGATGGTTGAAATAAAATTAGCAGCACCTATTTTGATTTAGCATTTGTCATTCTTAAAGGAATGAGTTTATGTATCAAATTGTTAAGACCTGTTTGGACTGTTAATGGCTCTGCTTATCATTACTGCTCATTCACTGTCAAGGTCATACTAATTCCTATTCCAATACTGGCATTTTTAAATGTGCTTTAAAGGTGGTAATTCAGAGTAGGTAAGAAGTTAGAAAATGGCTCTTCTGTTAAAAAAGTAACTTAAACCTGAACTAATATTTGCAAAATTTGAAGCAAACGCATGGAACCGAAAGTGATCCTCAGTCTAATGCTTACTTTAGCCACATAAACAGCCAACTGATAGCAACTTTAGTCAAGGAGAAATTTTGTTTCAGCATGGGTCACATATGAAAATACACAAAAAATGTTCACGTAAGAAGATGATGAAAGAGAAAGTAAGTAGCAGTATTTGTGTAAGATAATCAGCTGTCAAAATTAAACTATTCAACTGTTGCTATTTTTTAGGATTATAAAGTTCTCAAACTTGTCTGCTCCTAGATTAACCTAGGACAGATCTGAAAGGGAAGCAGTACTGTCCTACTGACAGCCTAGCAGTCTAAAAGGGATTTCATGCAAGCTGTATTTGATAAGAGTGGCAAAATGTAGTCTGCATAGAAACTTTGCTAAACAAGCAGCATTTATGGTTGAGATCTTTTGAACAGAGGTCACAATTTGTTGTTAGGGCTTAAGTACCTGCCACAGGTTTTTACCTTTGTATTATTTTAACCTGAAATAAAAGATGTTGAACAAAAAAGAGCTAAAATACACTAAGCAAGGATGTAAAACGTTCTGTTAGATCAGTTAAATGTATGTTAACACAGCCCTCTGTTAAAAGTGGAACCTCTGCAAGCCAGTAATAAGATAAAACCACAGTCAGAGAAGATTAAAGTGACTGACTTTTCAATCCAATGAAGATGGGTGAATTTACAGGTAAGTATGAAAACTCCACTCGTTCTTTATTAGCATCTATATGAATACGATGGATCTTGAGATGGAAACAGGGAAAATTTCATCGTTTATGAGCTGAAAACAGCCCTCTACTCATTACTGAACTTTGACCATATTTGTTTTGAGGCTTAGCCAAGAAGTTTCTAAAGAGAAAGAGCTTTACAGAGATATTTGTCACTGAAAATATTTATAACTTCTTAAAGTTTATAGTAGCATAGCTTTAGAACAACAAAAAACAGCTAGGGAAAAAAACAGTGCCAAGAGCTGGACAACAGAAAACTGTTTTAAGTTTGAACCATTAAACAGTAAAATCCTTTTGGTGTTTAAAGAATTTTTGTCTAAATTTTTTTGGAAAAATTTAAATGACCACTTACATGCCTTCAACTGTGTCAAATCTAAAAAACAAAAAATACAGAGGCTTAGCTTAGCATGCTTAAATAAAACCACAAAACCAAAAAGCAGTAATTTAAAAAGTAAATTCATTATTAATAGATTCCTAAAGCTAATTATTTGCTCCCACAAAAGCAAATTTTTTCACACTGAAAGGAAAGTCTGTTAGTTAGAGCTCATTATATTTAAAATTCAGTTAGTACGTCACTACACCACGTCAAAATTAATGCAGATTTGATGTGCAGAAATCATCAGGAATAGTTTACCTACAATACATAGTGCTTTTAAAGCAATTTTAAATATTTTAGTGACATGAACAACAACTTGCTCTAAACAAGTTCTATGAACCCAAAGCCGTATCGAGGCTTATCTAAAAATCGTCACCTATTAAGGGTAATTACATTAAAATCAAGCTCTAATGTTCCTGTGCTGCAAAAAGAGCACTTCAGTCAATGGCCAGCAGAGGTCTCACAGGAGGTTGTGCTCAGCTCTGCTTCACTGCAGCTGTTACTTCCTCACAGCACGGTGCTTCATCCTACCTTTCCTTCTCTCTGGTGAAAAGGAAGCAGAGAATCTTGATGATTTGGTAAGGCTAACAAAATACTGAGAATATGGTCAAAAGGAGTTAGAAGTAGTCTAAGCTAGGAGGTTAGAAGAATCTGTGCATTGTGTATTTTGTGACCCAGTGTGCCAGTTGATTGAACAGACGAGTAACCAGATCAGGATCATCTTTACAGTGTACAACATGACTAAGCTCACTGAAAATATCAACCTCATATAGCAAACTGTAAAGATTCATCGAATTAAGAACTGTAAATTTCAGAGCAAAGGCAAATTTCAGCATATGGCACATAGTGCTCATGTACAATTACTGCAGAGTATGAAGAGAAGTTATTTATATACCTGAAGATTACCCTCGATGATTTTTTTATTAACAGAGATTTTATCTCAACAATTTGAAGAGCTCAGACACTAAACACAAAAGGGTTACATCATCATGGTGCATGCTTCAGACTGCTCTTAGGTCGATGTACTGCCTGTAAAAAAAATGATTACAGTTTCATCAAAGCAAAGGAGAGAAACCAAAGGTAACTGTGCCGAACACGTTGCTTCAAGTCATCTGCACAACATTACTAAAACTCACACAGCATACTCATACTCATTTTCACATTTGCACTTCTGCTCAAAAAAATAAGTTAATGCTTGCATGAAAAAATAAAGATCTCTTCAGCTCCTAATCTATTTTTAAAGTGAAAAGGTCAATCCAGTCTTCACCAGCTGCCAGGAGGAGATGCTTTTGGAGAAGTCCAAGCACCACAGCCCATACAATCTCCTCTTACATATCCTTCCAGTTTACAAAAGGGACAAGCAACACAGGAGCTCCCAGAGCTACAGTTTGCATCTATGTTTAACACAATGCTATATTTGTTAATGCTATACACAATAAACGTAATACTGCCAGACAGCAGCAGAACCTGTCTCCATCCTCAGATAAGAGGTACAGGATCTGTCTCCCATTAAAGAATCAGATTTCCAGAGAGCAAGTTAAATACTACTCCATTTTGAGGCAGACAGTTCTTTCAAAAAGCAAGCAGACAAACAGAACATTCCTCAGGAATGCACAGATAGTGTGCATTAATATTTGCTCTTCCTCCTTGTAATTAATTTCCAGGAAGACACATGGTTACTAGGAAAATTTTCTTTATGCTGCTTTGTTTATCATAGATTCAAACGTATGAAACACATCAAAGCCAAAAGAAGCACATTAAAGCTTAAAAAAAAAAAAAAAAGAAAAAAAAAAGCCTGGTAACTAAACATATGGATACAGTAGCAAGAATAGCATCAGCTACTTCATAACCAGTATGTGCATTTGTGATACTTTCATACTTTTAATTAAAAAAAAAAAAAAAAAAAAAAAAAGTCACCCCGAGTTTGAAGAAATCTGCTAATGAAAGGTTCAGTATTCTTGTTACAGGTTTGCAACAGACACTGCCATCTTCTGGGTGATGGAGTCAAACTGATTAGTGTTTTCACAAAGGAAAAAAAATCCCAAACCCAATGGCTAAATGCACTGGTTCTATTTGTTCACCTCACAGATTCTGTGCCACAATGTTCCTAGTGAAAAAATTGTTTTCTTTTAACTACAAATATTTTGGTGGGACAGCACAGCCACTGAGATGGCAACTAAGTATGCTTCTGAAAGCAGAGTACTTCTAGATATTTGGAGCATGAACTCCAGTGAAAAAAAGTTTCAGCAGAAACCTCTGTAACTGATTGGCAAAGATGGACAACGCAAACAGTTTTGAAATTTTCTGGAATAGGTATTCATGCAGAAATACATCTCACATTTAAAGACTGGGGGAAAAAAAAAACACTTTTTAAAATATGGATATGAGTAATAGGAGAAGTTCACAGGTAACGGACTAACAAAAATATACGCAGGCACAAAACACAAGAGATAGTAAATATTCTTACCAAAACCAAGATTTTTCTAAATCTAAACAAGCTACTGAGGATTGGGGAAAGGAGACAAAATGCTAGTAAACACAATATAAAAAAGAAAATCATAACAATTTCCTCTGATATCCAAAACTGAAATTGAAGATGTTTCCCTTTTCAGTGCAGTGATAGCAAATAGTATATAAAAAAAGTAATAATAGCAAGTTAGATAGATCCTGAGGAAATGAAGCATTTTTTATTCTGTACTGCCATTAATATTATCACCTCAGCAAAGAGAAAGTAGGCTCCAGTTCTTGCACTCAAGTGCGTTTCCTTCCCTGCCTGCACTACTTTGTTCTCAAATGTGCAAGCTGCCTTACATCCGCCCCAATTTTTTCCACAATGACTACCTCGTTTAGTAATTTTAGTTCTGAGAGCTCCTCCCCTCTCAGCCCTAACACTGCACTGCTATGAATAGCTTCAGAAAATTCTAACATACTTACTACGCATCTCCAGGAGCTTTGAGCTGCAAATCAGTACTAAGATGGCAGTGAGAAGTAACCTCTGTGTTACACACTATTCTAAGACTTGACTTCACAACAAACTTTGCCCAAATTTCAGTGTGCTTCTTGAAGACTTGATTTAACCGACATAATCCATCCTATTTCTCTTAATGCTAAGCAAGGAAAACTCATTTTCCTCATTCTTCATGAAACATTTTGCCCACTTAAATCATTCTCACTGTAACTTTCACAGCATGAAAATACAGTCAAGTGGAAAGTCCTTTACTGAAAGGATGGCTTTGTAGCTTCCATACAGCTATCTCCATTTTAACGATGAGCAGCTTTTCTTTTTTTCCCTTCAGGAAAAACAGCTGTAATTTAGCGTATCACTGGCTATAAACAGAAAAGCATCCTGTGATTTGGTTGAGAAATTTATATCTAAATATGTCACAGGGAAGAAGAGCGTCACTAAATTAGTAATGATTTAACCATTAATTACTGTTGATACGTGTAGAACTGAGAAAATGCTTGTATTAAAAAGTGTGGTTATTTTTAAATAGCGTTCTACATGAAGCATACAAGAAAGCTTGCTTTTAAATCTTCCAATGATTTCATGAGTTTGGCATGCACCTTACTGTGAGAGGCAGTCAAGATGATTTGGGGGTTAGAAAGCAACCACCACCACCTGCACTGCAACTTCACTCCCACAAGAGATAAAGATGTTGCAATAATTTTCCTGTCACAATAAGCACCCTTAGAAACAGCCAGGTTGGCCACTCAATAACAAATGTCATCGAATGTCAATGACAACAATTTTTAAAGTTTCTAAACAAATTATTAACCCACACTTCTCTCAGAAGCATCCCAGGTAGTGATGATTCAGCATTCATAAGAGCCAATAATGCCCAAGGTAGTATATGTCCAAAAATAGAAACAGTAATACAGTAAGACTTTCCATTACACGCCAGTGATAGATAACTTACAAACAGAAACAGGAAAAATGTTTCCTCTTCAGAGCTAATTCTAACCAAACTCATGTTTTTTAACCTGTTCAGTTATACTAGTGCAGACCTTAGCAAACAGAACAAAACCAAATAACAAGTAAGCCAGAAGTGCACAGTGTTCAGACCAGGATGCAACGAAGAGGTAGCCAGCTGAGGAATAAAACACAAAAATAAAGAATTCCCACAATAAAACCAACTCACCAAAAAAGAATAAAAAGAGTAAACAAATCAAAGAGCAATACAACCATAACAAGAACTTACTTCGTTAGCTGCCCTTTATTTTTATTGTTGTCAACACCGTTGTATGTAACAGCTGCCAGTTTTCTGCTTCTGTAGTTCTCATAGTGTACATTGTTAGTGACATCCTTCAGGTCCTGCATATGAGTTCTGTCAATAAGTGTAATTCATCAGTTTAGTGCACAAACACAAAATACTACCTGAAAAACTATTATATGCTCACTTCACAGATGGACTTCAACTATATTCCTTCGTTAATGTTCCATATCCACAGTATCATCATTCACACATTTAAATTAGAGCTGTCCAGACAGGAAAGTCACAGAAATATCAGGTTAATTTTCCACTGAACTATTTCAAGTTCGCAGTTATTCCAAACATTACGTGAGTAAATGAGTTCTGTGGTTAAACTCCCAAATACATGAAAAATAAACGCGAAAGCTGGACATAATTTCTCTAGTAGGTATCCAAGACTATGGCAGGCAAGAAACAAACCAAGACTTCCAAGCTTCTGTCTTCTAAGAGTGCAGAAGATAAATGTAAAGTTCAACATGAACACAAACGTGAGCTCCCTCTAGTATTTTCCCACCATCAATCTGGAGAAAAGCAAAGCTTAATAGTTTTTTGTTTTTTTTTTTTAAACTAACCATTGTTACAGCAGATGAACTTACTGAACCACTGTGAGTATTGGAAGAAAAGCTTCTCAGCACCTAACACTATGGAACACAGGAGTCTTGCTTCAGAAAATGCCAGCAATGAAAATATTAAAAGATGCCTGCAAATAAGTACACATCAACACTAACAGACAACTTGGACTCTTATGGTGTATCACAACTGTTAAGAACAAACAATCAGGAAGAGAGGATTACTTAAAAAACAAAACAGCAACCTACTAGTATCACTTACTTAAACACACTTACCAAAACTGAACGTTTACACTTAAAAATGCAGGATTTGTAAGAATTCACGAGTTCAAATCCTTTTTTCCTCTGATACATACTAGAAAATTTAATGTTACCTAGAAGTTGCTTACCTTATCAACATGTTCCTCAGAATTGTGAAGTCACAGTGTTCCCCATTTTCAACTGCAGAAAGAGAAATTGTTTTGAGACTCCAACCAAAAAACATGCCTTGCTCAGAGGCAAGGCTTTTTAGACATCATCCACGTTCTATATTCATTCCAACAACAGAATCCCTCCAGCCTTTTTCCACTTACACGATACGTGCAATACCAGTGGGAGAGCATTAGCAGCGTAACTCGTATCACTGCATCTTACCAGCCAAATTCTTATGTTCCCTGAAGCCATCCTACTACAGCAGAAACACAGTTTTGTCACTTTCACTAGCTTTATGATCCTTTGGAGGCCCTGTCAGTACAGTTACATCAGTAAGGGTCAAACACGAAGGGAAGACCTCAGCCCAGATCCAGCTACGCTCAAAATCTTTATAAGGCAGACTTTATGAAGGCAATTTTTCCCTCCAACCCCACAAAGAAGATGCAAAGCCTTTGTTTGAATTTTCATGTTATTTTGTTATTCATCAAATAAGCAAAGGAAAGCTGTATATTCAGTTTTGCAAAGCCATTTAAGATGCTCCTTTTAGTTAGGCTGCAGTTCTTCCCTTTCAAAAATGATAGAACCACTTTGAAACGTTTGAAACGTTTCTGAAGTTTGTTTTAAAATAAAGGAGAGCTGCACCATTTTGTACATTTCAAAACACTAACACAAGAGCCTTAAAATAAAGCTTGATCCACTCTGGTGCAGCTGGTTTTTACTTTGTGCCAAACCTCATTTCCTGCCAGACATGCACTTCAAAGAGCTACAGCATTGCTCTTTAAAGTATTGGTCCATACTGTGCTTGGTTTCTTTGCTGTTTAGCTCTGCATTGAATTTATAGTCCGTTGCCCTTTGAAGGCAAAAACAGTGAGAAAAACCTTCTCTTTATTCAATACATGCACACTACAAGGAAAAAAACATGCAGATATAATATAATCATGGAGAACAATGCAAGTTTATAACCCTTATTTCACTATATGGCATGTTGCAAGCTCTATTTTCCACGTGCTGTTTCAAATAGGTGAACAGAGTTAAAACACAAGCAATGGTTGCCAAAAGAACAAACTGTTATCTTAAAAATGTATTTTCTAGTGTAGCAGAATTTTAAATGAATGGAAAAAAGGGAACTATAAAAACTACTCAATTCAATACCAAGTACCTTCCTGCTATTATGCCTCAGCAATTAAGACACAAACATTTAAAAACATCCTCCCAGAAACTTTAAGTTGAATTTATGCTAGTCAAGTACATCAAATTAACATTTATAATATGAATACTCTGGGAAGTAGAATTCCAGAAATGCTTATATTTTATATAAAAGAAATTAAAATACTGACGCTAGGAAAGACTTTTAATTTAAACCTCATCTTATATAGGAACTGCAGTAAACTAAAGGTTTACAGTTCCTCAGTAAAACTTCAAGATTCTGCTTGCAAAATAATGTGTTGCTGAACCTTTACCTTGTTCCTGTCAGAATAATCAAAAATAGTATGTTCAATAAATGTCCAGAACAAAAGACACTAAATTAAGCATTTCAAATAAAGGCTAATATGCTTCAAATGGCTACAAACAAGCAAGCCTTACCTTCTGCAACACCCCATGGGTACTGTCTTCCTCTAACTCTCTTGCCATTGACTTCAATGATCGTATTACTACCTACCACAGCAAGAGGTAAACGGTCCTACAACAGAAAGCATCACTTTAAAAAAAATAATTCAACATTTCTAATGCAAACTGATAGCAAAAGCATGACCACGTGTACACTAGACATAAGGCAGCTCAGTGTTGTGACACAGCCATGTAGTGTGCCCAGAGCACAAGAACAGACTTATTTCCTATCTCCAAGTAGTTTATTATGCTTTTTATACACACACACACACACACACACACTCCTTTGAAATCTGTAGACTGACACATTTGGTAAATCTGGCTAAGAAATACTACTGTTATTTGGTAAGCTAAACAAGCAAAACCATTTCCTATTTAATCTTCTCGTACAATAATTAGCAGTTCCTATTGCCACTGGCTTACAATGATTACTACTTTGACTGGATCTACCCAGTTTTCTAAGATTCAAAGAACTACTTCAAGTTCTTGTTTTCAGCTGAAGCAAAAAAATCTCTCAAGTGTAACAAGCAAAGAAGCCAAGAGCAGCTTCAAACAGCTGAAAGGAACTGCATGCAAAGATCAAGTATTTTGCGCTTTCATTCTTGCTTTTATTCTTCCCTTTCTCCTTTAGGTCAGTATATCTTAGTCCCAGAATAGCTTTAATTTGTGCTACTTGTGTTTTATCTGTCTTAGGCAACTCCCACAATAACAAAAGATGTGAAAGCTTTTACAGGATGTTAAAGTTACTGAGCAAAAAGAAGTAACACTTCAAGATGGACTTCAACATACAAGAACAAACCAAAGAACCCAAGTAAACAAGAAGTCTTTCAACAGCCTGACAGCTCTGTGGATTTTCTTCAGTCATTCATCTCCATTCAAGTTTCAGAATATCAGTCAGACAACACTTTTAGTAACTGTAATGTACACACTTCGTGCCACTGCACACCTTTCTGAAAGAGGATCCTTGTTCCTTACAAAGCTCCCAATCAAACAGAATGTGGCAGGTGAATAAAAGTCAAAGTGGAATGGAATAAAAAGAAAGCGATCTTTAAAAGTTTATCAATGAAAATGCGATCCAGTGCTCTCATTCTGACTTCTACCCATGAAAGAGCTTAAGTAATCTCTGAAAAGAGTTTCATTCCCTCAGGTGGGAAGCAGCAATTATATCTTTTTTTCATCCTCTCAAATTTTTGGTGGTCTCCTTGCTAAGGAAAAAGTTTTTCTTTCTCCATCCTCTTTCTAAAGAGAAAAAATACAGCAGTTTTTGAAAAAAAGATTTTGTTACCTTTATCTTTTTAACAATCTTGTTTTCTTCTTCATCATCTGTTTCTGGAAATTCATATATTTTAATTTTGTGTTCTTGGATTTCTTTCATTATCTAAAAACAAAAAAAAACATTTTTGTTTGAGAAAGACACACTTGGACAATAATTTTTTTCTTCTGATTCTTCTTCCTTCTGTTTGACCTGCAAGACCCTCTGTACTTAAGTTAACGCTGTGAAACTTGCTCAGGTTTAACACCATCAGGCTACACCAGGGGATCATTACCGTGACCATCAATACTTCAGCAGAAGAGCACAGCTTAGCACTGGAGACTGCATAGCTAATGGAATACTATCCATCAGTGCAAGGCAGTAGAAACAAATGACAATTTTCCACACCCAGGCAAACTGGGAGATTTATATTAACACGTGTGCAAATGCAAAAACTAATACAACTGAACTTAAATTCTCAGGCTGGTATAGGAATCAGGTAGCCTACAGAAAAAACAAACCTGAAACAACACCACAAATACCTGTAGGCAATACTTCAACCCTTGAAATTCCCACACCTATTCTTTTCCATTTCCAGCACACTTGACCATTGCTTGCTAAAAGTAACATCACCCAATTTCGTTGACAGACTGATTGTAGCAGCAAGTTGTGTTGAAAAAATATCAGCAAGCCCTAATGAAAATTTAAGAATAACTGACAAAACGAGGCTGCACTGTTTTGGTGCTCAATTTGTCTGAAGTGTAATTTTAGAAACAAGCTGATTAGTTTTCCAGAATTTTAGAGTGGAAAAATATTAGACCATTTAGCTTACAGCTACACTGCAAGGCTTTGGAAAATGTCTCCGATTTACAGGTTTGCAAGCTCATAAAAGGACATAAGTCCTTGCCTGATCTAGAAACTGATTTTCAAAGTCCCATTTTGGAAAGTCTGCCTTAATTAACATCAACTCATTGATAGCATTGCACCTGTATTAAGAAATATGCTGCATTCTACATTTTTTCCCCTTCTATATAAGGGCTACAAAGATAAAACAAACACATAAGAAGAAACCAAAATGTTCTCCAGTATCTTGACTAACTTTCACCAAGCCAGGTAGAGTCATTTCATCTTCAATCTTGTATCAAGAATTTTACATGCATTATATCTTAATATCAACATTTTGAAGCTGTTACTTTTAGACCAGACACACTTTGATGAAACCAACCTAACACCTTGTTTTATCCTGTTCTGTGTCCTCGTTATCCTCCTTGTACAACACAGGAAAGAAAGAACAAGATAAATCAAACCACCTGGAAGCATTACCACCAAATCAGTAAAAATGCAAAGGAACAATGCCAGTTGTATGAGGGTTACAATTATCTTGTAATCTTAAAAAGTATTGCTGCAGACAAGACTGACAGATGTATGTTTTTCTCATCTACTACCTTACCCTTTAATACATATATAACACTTTCATGTTGACATGTTAATAGAAATAACATAATACCTTAAACATTGTTTTTTTGTGTATACATGTTTCGGGGATTATTATTTTGTTTTTTTGGGTTGTTTTTTTTTTTTCTTCCCCTTTTTTTCCCTTTTTTTTTAAAACAACTTAATGTTAGGCACCTGAATCTTCAAAGGCCCCTCCTCCCTTGCTGATTTTTATCTCAGCAGTGATATACTTCACCTGTCAAGAACCATGCTACACTTAAATCATCTTCCCCTGAGGACAGAAACAAGATTTCACCAAGAAATACAATTAAATCTAGAGATACAAATTACTCAGCTTTGCTGCCTCAAGTCACTGCTTCAGGGTTAGAACTTCACATGTAAGGAGTTATATCTCACCTTTTCCATAGGGACCAAGTTAATATTTACGTGGGATAATTCAGTAATCTTTCAGCTCACCTGTTTTTTAAACTGTTGGCATTCCTCAGGTGTAAGTGTGTCTGCTTTGGCAATAAGTGGAATTATATTCACTTTTTCATGCAGGCGCTTCATAAACTCTATATCCAAAGGCTTAAGTCTGAAAGCCAACATTAATTAACATAAATCACAAGGCTTTAAACAAGAACATACAAATTATTTGAGATTTGTCTTGACAGCTATTCTTAAATCACTGATTTTTAAGTGACAGATGCTTGAATTTCAAGAGACTACCTATAATTGCAATAGGAAATCCCCTACCATGGTACAACGTTAGAGAAGCAAGTCCTAAGCTAATGTTACTAGCTGACTACAAGAGACTTCTACTAGAAGAAATTATACTCAGTTTAAGCATGTGACAAAAATCCTCCTATCAAGGTTGCAAAGCTCATGTGAGAATTTTATTTTTTAGTAGTGAGACTAAAGTAAGACTGTTAAAACTGCCTATGTACAATCAAAGTAGAAACATCTCATATCTCCAAAGTCCTGTGTTTGATAATGGAGTGTTACCAAAGCTGATGACAGTACTTTAAACTAAACATCCACTACATAATTACATAAAAAACACCACTGCAGGTCAAAATGGTCAATATTTCCTGCTTGCTAAAGTAAAGCCACAGGTTTCAATGCATTAATGCTTTAGAATTATAGCAAGTTTAGTCAGGCTTAAAGGATTCACTTAAAGGATTTAACAAGATTATTTCTCATATTAAAGAAATTAGGATTAGGAACAGATTCAATTGGTTTTCAAATTTAGCTTCTCCTCCAAACCACATACACATATATAAAAGAATAAAGTAAAAGCCAAAAGAAAGCATACTTAGTTTCACTTTAATATCTTCTATTTACCATTGAATTTTTCAGCTTCGCAGCATGCATCTATTCAATTAACAACACTAACGGATGCTGAGTTGAAAAGCACTGGTGTGACTATCCATTCACCCCAGTATGCTCTCCCTCTCCTCATCTCAAATAGCTACCCAAGTCAACACCATGCCAGCAGGCAGTCATCAAAGCAGAGCACTTCCAACTTTAGCACTTGAGAATCAGGCATTAAAACTTTAGATCACAGAGGTGAAGGAAAAGGCTGCAATTCATCACCCAGCCCCTGCTTTCTTTCTTCCTGTCCCATAGCATCTAACATGTTAGTTCAGATGTTTGTGTCAATACCAGCTACCAACAGTGAAACACATTAAATGGAAGGACAAAATGTCCATGGAAGTTGCAGCGAGCTAGTTTTTTTTACAATGATATTAAGTCATTAGGACAAACAAAAGCAACTTCACCTACAAATGCTTTAACTCACTGTAAACAGACACATGCACTAAGGGTGACAAGTATTTTGTTTGATGAGTTGCACAGGTTGCTGTCTTCACAGGAAGCACAATGGAAGACTACGCCACCACAAAAGCCAGGTAGGAAGTGAGTAATGTCCTTTTAGAGAAGAGAGCATCATGAAAGAGCAAATTAATGCTAACGGAAGCACTGATTCTCTCTGGGCTCCATTCATTTCCTTAACTACAGAACAACCCCAATCATTTACTTCAAAAATTGAAAGACCCAATGCAAACTTAACTTTGAACGTTTTTCAAGAAGAGCATACAGTATCACTGTAGGGAACATTTTACCAGCTTCTAAACTCACAGTCAAAACTAAAACTAGACTGCTCTGAAGCATTAATTTTACCTTGCAAACAACTTGTGCCAATGATGTGCTTAGAAGGTTTTAATAGATAAAATGAGGGAGGAAAAAAAGATGTGTTTTGAAGAATCTCAAACCTATACTCAAAGAATTAACATGATGGAAGGTTTATTCTCCATTTTATTAACATGAAATTTTAGTTTGGCACAACTAATGAAGCATTATCTGCCAAATATTCAAATATTTGCATCTGAAAGTTGAAACGCACATGGAGTAAAATTGAGATAACAAACATGTATGTTGGTGAAAAAATGTTTAAGATAAGCCTACAGAAGTAAAACAGCCCTTTTACACTGCCAGGAAAATATTCCCCAGAATTTCTTCTGTTGCTTCCTTTGCACAGCTTTATTACTTTTGATGTATGCAATAGAATACACTACTTTTCTCCTCCTTCTGGTTTTGAAGGTACAACTTAAAGCGTCTCTGACAACATCAATCAGCTGCAATACAATACTAAAATGTTAAGTAACCATATTCAGATCAGCCAGCATCTAATGCACTCTGGAAATGCAGTTCTCTCTTTCTACCACTAGATAGAAGTCTGAACAAGTTAAAAAGAGGTGGAACGCTGCATAACAACTGGAAGTAAAAAATCTAGAATATTGGAATTGTCCCTACACAGAAGATTACACTCCAGGTATATGCTTACAAGGATGCCAGAAACTCTCCAATTTATTGTTAACATTAGAAGGGAGGAGGGAAGAAAAGAGGGAAGCAAAAACCTTGTTGCTTAAATTGTGAGCTGACTTCTACAGCTGAAATATAAATGCGAGTGTATAAACAATGCCATACAGAGCAGAAGTAGTTCTGTACTTTTCAACACCTGTGTATTTTTAATTGTTCTAATACTATTTTTTCGTGTAATGCAACTGATGTGTGATCATGTTTTGTGGTGTTCTATCTTACTACTTGTCAGGCTTGCTGATGTTAGGCAAGCCAAAATAAGCTCATCTTTGCTATTAGGCATGGCCTGCAGGCCATTTAGGAGAAGTTCCTAAGTAAAAATGCCAAATTTGAGCGTTTGTATGAGACAAAGACAGAGAAAGGAAACTTAACGTGTGCTAATACTAACCCGTGTCCTGAAGGAGCAATGAAGTATAAACAACACTGAACTCTATTATCTGGCATCTGACGTCTGTTCACTCGAGATTCTGCGTTCAGGTAGTCCTCAAACTTACTGTCAATGTAGTCGATAACAGGCTGCCAACTGCAGAGGTTACATGAATAAAAACCTGTAAGTTACATCATTTAAGTAAAAGCTCTGACTTTGCTAAGAATTAGTTGACTTTTCTTTTTTTAAATAATTCAACACAACGTATTTTAAGCAAACAGCTTCCAAACATACAATTGAGTTACACACAGGCCTGAAGACTGAATATACCAGTTCACTGGAAAACCCTTACAAACACATTTACCTTCATCGTAATAGCATTAAATAGAATACTGAAAAGAGCAACAAAAGGAAGTGCTTTCGTGGTCAAATCTCATGACAGCATCAAAGTAGGTTCAGCATACTGAAAGTACTGATGAAGAGCTAAATGTTCTGTCCATTGTGAATTTATTAAGAGACAAGCAGATAGCATTTCCATCAAGTTATAATGGTAATAAAAAGTAAGGAATCAAAGTTTCTAGTTAATAGCAAAGGCAAGTTTAAATACTTCAAGTATGTTAACTGAAGATCATACACTTAAATCACAAGGAAAGGCATTCTACCACACACATACAAAAAAAAGATCATCCCATATTACTGTGGGAGAATATCTTCTTACCAATTACTATTATCCACAGCATCTCCAAATCCTGGTGTGTCAACTATTGTAAGTAGTAACTGAACACCACCTTCTTTGATTAAAACTTTTGACTGCTCAACCTGTAAAAAGAATCAGATTAAATGCTTCACAATAAAACCACCAGTTTTAAACAACAGGAAAAGCACTCAGTGAATAAGAAACCTGGCAAAAAGCTGCTGTTCTTTCTGTCATGGAGCAACTTGCATTTCGTACAAAATCCCAATTTTTTTCCAGTGATCATTGATTTGTACATCGAAATGGATCATGATTTAAAATTTAAGTCTGTAATAAAAGAAGCTATCTAAATATATTAAATATCCTAATGTTTCATCTCCTTCAAAAAGAGGAAAAACCCTAAGCTGATGTCAGCATAAAAAAGATACTGAGATATCCATACATTCTCATAAACCTCAGTTATTTTAAAGAAATAATGCTTTTTTTAGAGCTCCACTACCTGCCTCAACCATTTTAAATGTTACATTTCTAGTTCAGTTCATGCCTCCTTAAGAACATGCTTGCTTGCGTTCAGCTAGCATAATGCTGGGAAAAGAACCCTAGAAAGTGATTGTTTCCTGTTATAAAGGCAGCACGACTGGAAGAGAGTACAATCTAGCTGCAATCTGCTGCAACACAACTCGTGTGACCGTCCTGGATTGGTTTTCTGGTAGCTCAGGTCACTGATGGAAATCTGACTCAACAAGACAACCACCACAGCACAAGACTGATGCAAGATCTGGGTGTGGGAATGCCTACTACAGCTGTGACCATCCATAATCAGCACAGTTCTGTGAGCTTGCAGGAAGTTGGTCAGCAAAGTTCAGGCTGAACAGCAAATGGACTGCCACGTCCATTTTTTCCTCATATGATATAGTAATATCTCAATAATTATTGAGAAAGTCAGTATAAGAGGTTTATCCCCCTACTGAAGTAGCATTTGGTGATAAAAACATGCTATGAGCACTGTCATACCTGTCAGTTTGTTCTCACCAGTAAGAAGTGAGAAATTCACAGTAGCATTTTGGCTCTTTTGAATTGTTCGCATATTTAATCATGCTTTTTTCATATTAGTAGTAATTCAATAGAAATTGTCTAGAAGTTGATTTATTAAATCTGTATCTAGAAAACAACCGTTCTATTTATTGCTCTTTATAGCAAGTGACCACACACACGTTTGCAGACACTCATGCCACAGCATTGCTTAATATACAGCCTAAGCCTCTTAATCATTAACTACAGAAAGAAAATTCAGTTATATGTAACTACCTGCAAGAACAGTAATGAGCTGTCAGAGTAGAAACTTGGATGCAAACTCCTTTCTGGACAGCCTCTTGAGCAGCTCCAGGTTGGATACACCCTTCCAATGATACTTGAGAGCTTGCCCATAACTGTTTGTGCACATGAAACAGGTTGGCTCACACACACACCTGAAAACTGTTGCTAACACTTTGCAATCACTGCCTATATGATATAACTTAAAACCGTAAGATAAACGTTCAATCTGCAGAAAGTAAAACGAAATACCTTCTGCACAAGGCACTTCAAATTAAGAAGAGAATATTATTGCTTTCTGTGCTATTGCTTTAAAGAAGTTGCAGCTCCATATTTAACCTCTAAATACATAGAAAACCATCTTTTCCCCCTTACTTATCAGTAAGTATCCTATCCAAGCCAGACCAATTCATTTTACTGCTAAGTCTGAGCAAAGGAATTCAGCAATACCCTGGCTGTCTGCAGCATGCAATCACCATGAACAGATTCCTCATCCAACAAAAAGGCAAAAAAAGCATAAAATCAGTAAGTCATCTTCATAAAAGAATCCTCAGTGCTGGGATAATCTGAATGATGATTTACAGGAGAATTTAGGTTGGAGTGAACTTTAAGGCCACCCAATTCAACCTCCTTCTCGAGCATGCCTAACTGCAAGGCTATGAAAGATTAAAAAAAAAAAAAAGTTAAAAAAAACCCCACAAAACAACACAACAAAAACCAACAAACCAAACTCACTAAAACACACCCACATCCAGTTTAGTCTCCACTGAGCCACCCTTCCACTGACTGCATGACTTCTACACTTCCAAAAGTGTCTAGTACAAGGCATGGAGAACCTGTGAATATGTGCAACACTCTAAAATGTGAGGTTTTAATTGTGGTGAGTGGATTTTTTTCCACCCTCGAGAGCTCCATAGTGAAATTTTATCATACACAACCGATGCCAGAACTCAAGGCAGTAATCCCCAGGCACACAGTCAACTCAGCCAAGAGTTTACTACTCACAAGCTTTAGCACGCAGAAGATTAACTTCTGATTCCTTGAATTCTTTTTACTATCTTGCACACACAGAATGTTCCTACAACCAAGCTCTCTGCAAGCGAAGAAAGCCATAACACTTTCTAAATACTACAGATAATAACATTAAGAAGTGTACTCTTGCCAAGTGCTACAAGGTATCAACTTCATTCTCCAGCACAAAAATTCCCAGCAAGAGTCATTGAATTCTGAAGCCCTCATAGTGGAATGCTTTTACAGGAAATGCAACTAATAAAGTGTAATCTTGAATGTGTGTTTATAACCAAGAAAAAGGAAGGTCAGGAGTTCCCTAGAAATGCCACACCAAACATTTCTCCCTGAGAGCAGCTGAATTTCTGAAGTCACCTTCTGACAAATGCCCTGCCTTTGTAACTGAATCTCTGCTAACGCTGCCAACATCTTACTTGGTGGTAAGGATTCAAATTCTTACTTCTCATCAATTCATGTAAACTCTCCTGCAAGAGCAAGGCATTTTCAAATACCTACTGAATGAGAAACTTAGTCAATCTAAATAAGCGTTTGTGAGTGTGCTGAGGACAGTCAGACCATACCCAACACTCACTGCAGGTGGTACAGACAGCTGTAGGGACAGTAGGTAAAAAACCTGCCCCTACAGCTTCCAGAAAGTTGTCTTTCTTTTGTAACCTAAATGGATGTGCCCATACATGGTCAAAGGCAAAGAACACAGCAACATCTGGAAAAGATCCAAAAAAATCCCTGTAAACTAGTGTCATTCATAGTTAAGCAGCCAACTGCATCCTATCATCTGGTTTTACAAGTATTCCCAAGGGATTCATGGAAAACATTAGTTCAAGGCTTGGAATTTAAAACGTTTAATAAAAGCCCTGCTCCAAACGGCCATTTTCCCATGCACTCTGGTTAACTGGGTCACAACTGGTCTATCCTGCAGTGCTACACAGAATTCTGTGACACTGAGCACGTTACAGCGTGGCTATTTTAATGGATTAAAAAGGACTTTGCATCCATCTGACATCAACTTACTTACTGTTGTTTTTTTTTTGTGTGTTTTCCATGAAAGGAATGCAAAGGATGTACCTCGTGAGACAATGTCAAGCCACTATTGTTTTCAAGCACTGCCCAAACTACAGTTAGCAATTATTTAAGTGAGACTACTGCTTATTTCCTGATCAATGACTCCCACCATATCAGAGTAGGAAATAATTACCACTGAGAGTTTAGGCTGCTCTCATGTTATGTCTCACCTCTACCCTACAAAACCTTAGCATTCTGATACTCAGCTTAAAAATGCTTACACTAGCCAAAAGTACAAATCCCATGGATCCAAATACCAGATTTTGTTACTAACTCTTTGATTTATTACATGCTTGGAACCACATACAAATCAGCCAGAGTTGCCAGCACACACAGTTTCCAAAGTTGTAGTCGGAAACTTTCACCCTCACTTAGAAATTGAAATAAGAGACTTCTGTCTTTGAAGAACACAACAGTTCAGGATGATTAGATCATCTAATTTTGCTATTTAGCACACGAAAACGCTTAACTGAGACTCCAGAAACTCCACATGAACTGTTTTTATTTAGTTTTACACTGATCCACCATTAGCCAGGGACAGAGTGAGTTACCTCTGAAAGCTTTTTAAGTTTGTTTTTAAGTTTGAATGTGAATTTTTCTTGTTGTTTTTTTTTTTAACTGGGAAAAAATAATAATAAAAAAAAACATCAATGACAGGATGCCAACTCACCCTTAAGTTATTTAAAATAATACATGCAAGTGAACATAATCTCAATTGGTTTACCTTCAGCTACCAATGCAAAAATCAACAATAATGAAGTCACATTAAGCTTCTCCTCCAATAAGGAAAGTCACCCGTCTATGTAGTTTCCCAGCATTCACTGAGCTTCATTATAGCTCATTACTAAGTTTACTTTATTAGAGTTACACTATTTGCACACCTTTTCCATATCACTTAACAGTTCTTTTAACTGAGTTCATCAGCTCAGCTTTTCTTAATGCTCTAATGCCCCTATTAACAAGCTCAAGCCTGTGGCCCACTTTGTCACAGACTGTGATTTTACAAAATAGTTTGACAGACACAGCCAAAGTTTACAGAAATATACTGTTTGCCTCTAGATATTTAAAAGCTTTCCTCCAAATAAAAAAAAAATAGATAAATAATATTCTGTAACAAACACACTTTATATTAGTATTTGAGTCTTTGAAGTTGAGCTAACTGACAAGCAATTTTAGTTAACCTTCTGAAGGATGAGCATAAGCAAGATTTTCCTGGTTACCATCTAGTGTTCTGAGACTGGATACGAAGGGGAGAAAAATAATAAAATAAAAAGTTTGACCCCCAAAACTCCAGGAAGAAAAAAAAAAACAAGAAAACAAACACATCCACAAAATACTAAGGTCAGTGGATCATAGCACTGGAGTAGTGCTACCCAATTCCAACCAGCATTCAATTTTAGAACTTCTGTTTAGTGTTCCAAGTACCCACTAGCTCAGCACAAGGCTTTCTAATCCCCTCTTGACAGCTCTGTCAGTACACAATCACTTTGGACACAGCTGAGGTGATCTAAGTGTCACATTTTGCAGTTGTAGGAATTGAGAGGGACAACAGTAGCAGTTGTGAGCCATAACCTGGCACTCAGCAGAGGTCTGCATGAAATTGGATTTATCATAAGCTGTCTTCACCAAAATCTTCAACAAGTGTCTGACAGACACCAAAAGAAATGAGTGGAGCTAGTCTGTTCTTATTCCTTTGCTCAACTATGGAGGCAGAAGACAGCTGACTGAAGAGCAATTATTTCCTCAGCTACTCACAACACCAGGAAGGTGTTTAGTTTTTTTCTTAGTATTAGGTTGTTTTCTTTTAGACTAATATTTTTTATTATAAAATTAGCATGCTGCTCTTCTCAAGAAGAAAATATAATCAATGGCAGCAAAATATTACAGAAAACCAATAGATCAAGTTCTGCTTTTTCAATGTGACTAAGCATTTCAGCCATAATGCACACGTGTAGGAACATACTTTTTGCCTAGGAGTCTAGTGCTTAAAGTCAACCAGGTCCACCCTAGTCCAGAATGACTTCTAACTGGTGGAAAATGTACCAGAAAGGATGCAGGTTGCAGAATACTGCTGGGTAGTTTTACACAAAGGATCTGTAGTAAGTGGAAGGACCTAATAACACACAGTTTCTGAAAGTCTGCTTTAAAAAAGTTGAGATTTTTACTGCACATTTAAGCATTTCCACATATAAACTCAATATTTTAATTGATAATAAGACATTCCACTTCCCAACAGGACTGAAGCCATGTGATATCCCTAAAGCACAAGCAGCACACAAGGTACTTCAGGGCTCCCACACTTCAAAAGGCTACAAGTTTCACAGACTGAAAGTCTAGCACAGCTACTGTACGCTGGGCAGCACACTGAATATTTCTTAGTGGTTCCTATTATGGTGCACTTATTTAAAACACCTGTACTTATCTGACAACTGTATCACCTTATGTCACTAAATTGCCAGTTAATTCACTCAAGCTGCAGTCTTCCCCCTGGACATACCTGTACAGTCTTTTTAATTCTGTGTGAAGGACCTGGATACTCCGGGGAATATAATTCTGTTAAGAATAACGAGTTGATTAATGTTGATTTTCCCAGTCCAGATTCACCTGAAAGAAAACAGAAGAGCTTAGTAAAGCACGGAGATGGTATAAACACCTAGATGGATATTTCAAATACTCTTAAAATATAATAACTGAAAATATTCACTGCTTTCTGAGGGTTTGCGAAGCTGTCATTTCCAGATACATACAACCTTTTATTTTATTTATCTCTTTTTTAAATTAAAAACAGCAAATCAAACTGTCACTGTTAGATTCTACAAGCACTCACTTTTCAAATTACATTTTCTGGCAATGCTAAACACATTTAGCACTTCTCCATAGCTCCTACTACAATACACAAAGGCTATATTACCCAAATCAAAGTTTATTAACTAGTCATCCTGTTGATACCAGTTTGTGCCATGTTATCAAAGCAGATTAACTTACCTCCTTCATGCTGATATTATTTGAAGATCCTACTGTCAGACAGGGAGGGAGAAAAGAACCTGATATCATTTTGTTTTCATTACTAAAGTAATGAGAGCTAAAATCAAGTTTCAAAGCTTGGTTTGCAAGGCAATTTTGTTGGTGGTGCTGCGGCATGGAAGGGGAATGCATTTTATTTGCGGTAGATTTCTTTTGCTAAATTGTTCATGAACAACAGTAAGCCAGCCTTACTAAAGAATCTGGAGACACTACTGCCATGACAATCCAAATGAATACATTTACAGATCCCACAGTAAGTTACCCCCATGTATAGCTCTGAAGAGACAGGAACAAGAATTCCAGATCAGCTACTTGTGTTACAATACTCAGAAATACAAGTCTTTTACTTAGCTTTGTATCATAAAGGAGTTATTTCAATGTGATAACTCACACCAGCATGAAAATAAGCAAAAAGGTATATGAAACTCATTTTTTGTGTTTTTCTTTGAGTTTTACCCATTCAGTTAATGTTAACTGAAACAGATACAGTGACACAGAAACTTGCTCTTAAGGTAATGCATTCAGATACAAACTAAAAACCAACTGCTACACCCTGTCCACCACACAAAATGTTGACAGTTTTAGAGACTAAACTTCAAGCTTCAAAACTTGTCTGAATAATTGTCCTAGGTTAACACAAGTAATCCAGAGCTACAAAACAGAAAGCAGTCATGAGCCCCAGCAGACAAGGCTGTGTTTCCGCTGTAATCGTTGGCTGGCTTTCATCCACCAGCTAGTTTATACGCATCAGCCAGCTCCATTACAAGTGTGGAGCTCCAAGTCTCCGTGGTACTGAACAGAGCAATCTGATTAGTTGTACTGTAAATGGATTAGCAGCTGCTGAAACACTGCAAGTGGAGCTCCTGCAGTCTGGCTCTGCTATGAGCAGCACTCTTCCAGCCCAGCCCACTCTGCCTGAGAGCTGAGCTTCCTGCAGGGACAGATCATGTGGGGAGTACGGGCTGCAATGACCTAGGAGCAAGGAGACATCCCAAGTTATGACCTCAAAGCAGCGCCACTGGGAGCACAAACCCCAAAACGATAGCAATCCATGAGCTAGGAGGGATGGGTTTGCAGACAAGCACTTCATAACTGCCACTGCAAATTTTGCCTTTTTCTGTGGTCAGATCTCTTAATGTTTCACACTGCATAGTGAATACATTGCTGAGAAAGGGTTGGTTGCAAGGAACGCACAAACACTGATGCTCTTCACTTGCTCAATCTTTAGGGCAGGACCAGCTGCAGTTCCAAGTATCTTACTAAGTCTAGTGGATGGAAGCTCCCACAAAGCTCAGACTGCCAAAACACCCAATGCTGCAGCCAGTCTGAAGCTCTGGATTCCTCCCACTCCTCTGCTCAGGACACACACATCACTCCAGGTAAGCTGAAGAGTTATTCATCCACCATAATGAACCTCATTTTGTAATTTATAATTCACATTCTTTTGCAGGTCACTCCTTCTTAATTGATCATAATCTCCCCAAAGGCTCTCTGCTGCACTGTTGAAGAAGCACTTACAGGTTACAGAAGAAAAACATTTTAGTAGCCAGTTCAGCTTCCATATATACAAAAATTTGCCCTTTCTTCTCTCTCTCAGGCTTACTGAGAGTGAAAGTGGAAAACACAGCACACTTTTCCCAAAGATTATACTGCATGTCGTAATACCACTGAAATTCAACATATGGAGATGAGATTTTTAGCTCTAAAAAGATTTGATGAAGAGCCAAACAGCTCACCCGAGATGGCTGCTGCAGCTGCAGTACTCCACACAGGCTGCTTTCTGACCTACAGCAGCATCAGGTGCTGACAGATTTGGGGTTTCTTTCCCTCCTAATGGCACGAAGGATGGGAAGGTAGTTTTGAGCTGAAGTCAGCCAAAAGACAACACGCTAACTACATCAAAGCACCATCCTCTGCTCAAATGTGCCCAGACATCTAAAAATACATACTGATGCTAACTTTAATCAACCAGTGCAGATTGCAACAGTTTAGGCTGCTTAACCACTACACTACCTTGCAATTAACACCTACGATGGCATTTAAGGCTCTAATGGCAAATAAATTACACTGAAAGCATAGGAAAAACTTAACTGGAACATTTAACTCGGTACTATGAGGAGTCACACTGCCCCCACTGCTGTCCAGTAGGAGATACTGTTCTGACTGCAAAGGGTGCAGAATTAAAGAAGCTAAATATACTCAAGCACTATAGCCTCACACATTTAAATATTCTGATCTTAGCTAGGAATATGTTAAACAAAACCCTTAGCTTTTTCCCCAAACAGAGGCTTGTTCAGTGTCAATTCAGCTGAAAGGATTCCCTACTGGAAAGGCTTGAAATGCAGCTTCAGAGGATTCAATGGGCTATAAATACTACAAACAAAACATAAGAGAAGTGAGAAAACAAATACTTTGCCTTAACATAAAAAAGCACATCCACAAAAGGCGCATTCTCCCCACTTCATGTAACCTTCTCTGATGAGATTTCACACTTAACACAACATGAAGAAACAGGATACAAGGTGATAGAACCATTTCAGTGGTCCTACCTTCCCATCACTCTGTGCATCATGATGCATAACTAGATCCAGCAGCCTAATTCAGAGTGGTTTTTAAGAGATATCTTGACTTTTCTGTTTTCAGGATAAAATAATTCACTTCAGAAAAGAGCAAAAGGAAATAATTTGTAGGGTAATTCTGAACACTGAAGTTCAGTTATAATTTGTGATGTTAAATAGTGCTGACTTCCTTCACTTTGCCCCACTAGATGTTTCATATATGCTTCAGGTTCTTATAAACTTCCAGTTCTTTCTCTTCAATATTTTGTTATTATGTTATTATGTCTAAGTTAACAGCAAATTAGTGCTTCAGAATTCCAACATTTCCCCAAGATGTGTTTCCTCTGGAGTTATATCCAAATACATTGAGTTAGCCATTGGTAGAATTAGGCAGACACTTCTCTTACACAGTCCCAGCAGCCATGCAAAAGATGATCTTTCACTAGACTGCAGGAACTGCAAAAGTTTGACTCTTCTCATGTCTTTGGATTTCTAAATGTCCATACAAACACTGGAGCTTTTCCTCATACTTTGCTAAGTTGTATGTATCCAGTGCCTCTTTTTTTTTTTTTTTTTTTTCCAGTTCAAACTGTACCCACCAGCTCTTGTTCCAACTTTGTTACTTCAAAGGAACTTAGGCTGCAAGCCTCTCCTCCCTACGATAATAGAAATGAATTGTTATCCTTAAATCTTAATGACACTGCTTTTTTTCATCATTCACTGTTGTGGCACGTTGAGAATGTGGCCTATTTCCAACTTCCTCCAACTTCTCAACCTCCACCATCCCTATACAATCAAGTACAAGGGATATGGGTAAGCAGTCCAATCCAGCTTCATATGCTATTCCTAACATATTCATAACTCCAGCTGGAAAGTACTATCTTCCCATTACATACTCCATTTCCTGATAATGCACCATGTATCTTCAGGTTATCCTACCTTGCTGAAAATCCAGGATCAGCTTTCTACTGCCACCTCCTCATACTTTTAGAAATCTTTTTTCAAAATCCAGCCTTTAAACTCACAAGCACAACTTGCATGATTAGATTTATGAGCGCTCATTACACATGATCCAGATAGCTAATCAATGCTGAAGGTTGTCCGTGTGCTCTCTGAAGGTTTTATTTGCTTATTCTACTCCTTCATTGAACCAGAAAAATTACTCTTGCAGATCTGGCCAGAAGTTTGCTACTCCTCACTAACGATTAGCAGCTACCATCACTGCAGCAGTATCTCATGTTCACGCCCTATGACATTCAATTACCACAGGGAATGTGACTACATACACTTTCTGTACCCAGGAATTTCCAGACTCCAAGTAGAATCCGTAAATTCACAGTTAAATTGAACTGAGAAGCATACTTCACGTACTATCACCAAGATGACCAAGTTTCAGCAACTCTATTTAGAACAGCAATACCTGCAGATTCAAAATCACAAACTGTGGCGGGTGAGAGAAAGGTATACTCATCTCAGGGTGCCTCAGACCTCAGAGACAAACCAACAGCACTTCGAGTCCCAGATGAAACAAGTTCTCTACTGCACATTTTTTCCAAAGCTCCCTCTGCATTTTAAGATGACTCTATTTAAGACTGCTCAGTATAAGTCAGTTAAATATATGCTGCAGGTGTTTTACTCCAATACATTTCTTCTCAGACACAGGGGTAGAGATTTTTAGCCCTAGATTTTAAAAGGGATCAAGTTCAACAGAAAAAGTGCTGTACTTCCCAACAAAATAGCTACACAGAATACTTACATCAAAGCACGTTTTATTTTTAGCAGGTAAGTTAGGCTTTTGATGGAATCTCTTCCATTTTATAATTTCTAATTCAGTTTTTGCTTAAAATATAGTCCTAGCAGTTTGATGTTGCTGATTCAAAGGAGGAAAAAGCTTGTCAGAAGACAAAAATAATACATTTCCTTTCATCCCTGTACAACTCATAATACATGCCCATGACAGCACCTGCAGCTTTATGCAAATGACCTATGTCTTTGATGCTGCTGTATCACAGTTCTCCGTTTTTATACAAAAGTGAAGCAATGTGAATAATCAAAGTTCATGAATAACCGAAGAGCAGACTAACAAGCAGTGCTGAGAGCAAGCAAGAAAGCATACAGAGCTTGTTCTGGTGGAATAGGCTTCTCACAAAGAGGAACGACGCTCTGCCACATGTCATTACAGATGACCACAAAAACGGAGGCTACAAGATGCTTTTAATTTTCAGTCTAATTTTAGAACTTTTCGTAAAGGCTCGTTCCTGCCTTCACAAGCACTCTGCAAGACACAGAACAACCTTTCAGTAAACCTGTGAGAACATCCACGTGAGATGAAGCCCAACGGAAGCAGGAGTGGGCACACCACCACACTCTACAGCCTCCCCCATCTATCTACAGCACCATGTCAGACATTGTCATGTGAAATCTTGCAGACAGTTCAACTTTGTGCTTTGTAGGCGTTCACAACGGGAATAAAGCCAAGGCTCCACCATTTCGTAATTTATGCTCCAAAGTGAAGTTATGGAAGTAACATCTGTTAGAGCCACGGAGCTGATCCTAGCAAAACACTGCTGGGAAGTCTGCTGGCAATAAATTTGCTTTTGCCTATCAGCAACTGCGTCAACAACAACAAGAATTTGACATTCAGTATACAAGGAGATGATTTCATCAACTTTCTTCAAGCATAATTTAAAATTTAAGTGCAATAACTGAGGACAGACTCTTGGCATACTGTTCTGGCCACAGACCCCATCTAAATAATTCAGAAAAGCCAATAAAACCAGGGAATGGAAGTACTTCAGAAGAATACAGCAACAGATTTAAGATAGCTTTTCTCAAGAAATATTAAAACCCCTCCAAGTAGAGAGGCTTCTAGCTTTCTGCAACTTCATGGGTTAAAATGGCTGTGAAACACTGGTTTATCTGATCAGATTTTGGCTGCGGCCAAAAGAAATGCCCCCTTACCTCCAGCCACAGCTTGTGCTGGGCTTCATTCTGTAGCACGGCAAAGCAAGGATGTCCATGACCTGAAGGGGGCCTACAGGAAAGCTGAAGAGGGACTATAAGGGCAGGTAGCAATAGGATGAAGGGAAATGGTTTTAAATTGGAAGAAGGTAAATTTAGGCTGGACATTAGGAAGAAATTCTTCATTGTGAGAGTGGTGAGACACAGGAACAGGTTGCCAGGCAAGGCTGTGGATGCCCCCTCCCTGAAGGCATCCAAGGCCAGCCTGGATGGGGCTTTGAGCGACCTGGACTAGTGGGAGGTGTCCCTGCCTATAGCAAAGGGGTTGGAACAACGTGATCTTAAAGATCCCTTCCAACCCAAATCATTCTATGATTTTATGATCAAGCTAACCAGGGCACGAAGGGCTTGTGGGAGGGAAAAGGAGGGAAAGCAAACATGACGTGTAGGGTAGCTTCTGAAGTAGGATGTGTTACATCACCAATCATGAGGCTGATTTCTGTTCAGTTAAAGTTTTCGAGCATGACAGCAGATAATAAAAACATCCTACATCTTTGGTCCACCCCCAAATCTAGCACCAGTAACAGCTGAAGTGTAACAACCTGGAATCCAGCATCTAGGCTGTATGCACCTCCATGTGTTCAGCTATTGCTGCAGCCCAGGCTTGCCAAAGCTCACTTTGATTTGTTTCCTGTGCTAGTTAGAAGAAATCCCCTATGGCTGATGAAGATGTATTCATGCTGCAATGCAGTTTAGAAGACATTACAAGCAAAAAGGAGTTGTCAAAACTGACCTACATGGAAAATTCAAATTCACAAGCGCTCTGTGAAATAACTGCATTGAGGGATTCAACTGAAAATGACAAACTGCTCAGCCCTAAGAAAACAATCTTTTGTGGTTAAATCCCACAACCAGCATGTACCTTGAATTTTCACACATCTTAATGAAAACAAAACAAAATGTCTTCAAAAGAGAAGGAAAAAACTATCTGGGTCCAAAATGAGAAAAGGAACAAAGATTGCAGTGAAAGATGCCAGAGAAGACTAACAGCATACACCTTACAATATCACTGCTATGTCTGGAAGAACTATTCAGCTTGAGAAAGCTGCAGAGCTAGATACTCTCTGAAGAGAGACCTACTGATGAATATAATTCATTAAATTCCCCAATTACATGAATTTTCATTAAAAATATAAGAGAGAGGGGAAAGACAATAGGAACACAATTTTTATCTATACATTATTAATACATTGCTATGCATTCCTATTGACAACCAACTATTCAGCATTTCCAGCACATACTGTAACTTCTAAAATAGCCTTAGCTCTTGAGTCAGCAGATGTTAATCAATATCTCAGATTATTTAGTCACAGAAAGGTCCTTCATTACTCAGGTAGAAAAAACCTGACACAGCTATTTATAGGACGATAAGGAAATACTAACAAAAAAAGTGATTTGGATTTCTAAACCTTTAAGGACAAAAAGAGACAACAGTACAGACAGAGGATCAACATCTTAAAAGCTCATGTTACTTGTTTTCTACTTCAAACTAGCAAGTTCTACGCATCAGCTCAGGAAGAAGGAAGGGAAGGTAAAGCCCATTATGCAGGATCTTACTAAAAACAAACAAAACAATTCTGACAAAGATAAGGCAACATCAACAGTATCACAGAAAATTTGAGAAGGGACAAAAATGGATTTTTTATTTAAACTGAAATTAATGAGTCTCCTGCATAACTCTAGAAAGAGCACCTAGACTGACTTACTCAACACTGCATTAGCTCTCCCCTTTCAAATTACACACGAGCATAATAAAAACTACTGGAAATAAGAGCTGAGCACTTTGAAAACATCCCAGGTGAAAAATTCTACCATCAAAGCAATCCACAAAGCACATCAGAGGACTAAACAGATTTGTAGTGCTACTCAAAATTCCTCTTAGCACCTCATACCTCATCTCTCAATGCCTTCTATTATTGTTGCCTGTGTAAGCACTTGCTATTGCAGGCAGCACAAAGAAAACTATGTTTGGACAAGGCACTTAATAACTGGCACGAGTGGCAGGAGAAAGACGGACAGCTTGCTTACAAAATTCTGCAAATTTACCCCGGTAACATTGTTTTGGGACAATAACTAGTGAAAAAATAGGGGAATGGCCTCCGCAAGCTGGGAAAAAGGGAGGGAATTCTATGTCTGCTTTTCAATATTGGCTTAGTTTTAATAAAACAAGTAGAACAGATGCAGAGACATTATCTGTTGGATATGCTGCTGCCCCTTTTAAACAGTCTGGCAAAAACATATTTGGTATCTCGTTTAGTTGATGTGGTTCTATGGTCCTGTTTCCATGAGACAGCTTCCTCTGTATTCCACAGAAAATGGGTACTTTTTCCTTTAAGAAAAATACATGTAAGCTGAGGAAGGTTAGAATCAGCTTGTATCATTGAAAGTATACAATTTTTAATGTCAAGAGGAATTTGTTTTGCTTCAACACTATAAGCCATTGCTTCCAAATTGCTACCATGACTATTTAGTTTTCTAGTAATTACCGAGAGGAAAACTGAGCTGCTTTTGTAACCAACAACAGGAGCATGCATTTAGAAAGCAGAAAGGAAAATGGATGTGTTTGTTGATAAGGTGACACCCTAAGACCCGTCTAGTGTGCTTACTCTTAAGGAGCTAGAAAGCTCGCTGTGATTTGTGGTGGCTGAATGTTAAGGGGGACTTCTGGAGCTCCTTAAAACTAGGGAAGACACAGCCCAGAGCCAGGAATGAAGAGTCAGGAAGTCACAGGCCTGGTCTCCACAGCACATCAGGGCAACATGCAATGAATTCAGGCAAATGTTTTCCCATATCAACAGTCAAACGCAATATTAAAACAAACAAACAAACAAACAAGACAAAAAGCCACTGACTTCATAACTTTGTGAGTATCTGACATTCTCTCTTCTTTCTCAATGTCTGCAGAGCAGACAGCTGCTGGTTTCTGCTATGCATGGCACAGATACAGCAGAAAAGCAGTGAACAAGCACTTGTCAATAGTCAATTTCCTCTAAATTATCAACTCTGGATACGTTCCGCATTTTGGCCAACAGTGTATCACCTAAGAAATAAGAAAATCTTGCTATTTCTCTTCTGCTACAGTGTGATGGTATCCCTTTAAATTAGTCTTTCTAATACAGAATGTAACAAAATCTCACCTTGACCCCTGTCTATGCTACTCCAAATAAACTGATATAAAAACAAGATCACACTTACCCTAAACAACATGCCATTTATAAAACAGGTAAAGTTTTGCTGTTTGACTTACAGCAAAGACTTGCCTTCATCTTACACTGACTGGCTGGATCCATGGCATCAACAAGGCACATTGCCAAAGCACAGATGTACTCACTTATTAACAAAAACCTAATCTGACGCATGACTGCAGCTAAGCATTGCTAGAGGTTATGCTTATCCTGAGCTCTCAAAAGCTTCAGACAGCTACAGGTTTCACAAAGCACTATTTCTAAATATTTATCTTGGATTATTTTTCAGTGACACTCCACAAAAGCTGGACTTCAACATGAATTCATGTACTATTTTTAATACAAAGATCTCTCTAGGGTGAGCATCTCTTCCAACTACAAAGGGTTGAAAATTTTGCAAGAAAGATATTTCAGATAAACACAGACCCTTCATTACAATTATTACAACACAGTCAGTAATTCTGATGCTCTAAGACTTTTATCCAAAATCCAGAACAACTCCAAGAAGACCTAGGCTCATTTTCACAAGTTTCTGAAACAAATGATGAGTTCTCAAAGTGGTATCAACCAAGACTGCTACCAAAAAAAAAATAAATCCCAAACTGTGTACCATCCATTCCTTGTGTTGACATAAGATTTTCTTTTGTCACACAGACCACCCCCTCCTTGCTGCTCCCAGAAAACTGCCCAGCTGGATTCATATGCTGATCCCACCTGGACAAAGCACCATTAGCCATTTCAACAGGGGAATAGACTTAAGGCCAGTCAAAATCTGAACTAAAGCTTGAAGAAACAGTTGCTTTTGTTGGAACACAGTTTTTCCTAATTAAACCAGCACGGCACTTTATAAATGCCACTGAGGCCAGTATGCCTTTTCAAATACTTGAAATGATGGATAATCACTTCTGTGGTCTTACTCATGCAAGAGACACCCACCATGCCAACTGATCATTCCCATCCAACCACCTTTAAAAGACTGCCTGTTATATTAAGAAACAGTGTGAAAAATGAATTTCAGTATCTGTAGAAAAACAGAACCTGTTTTAAAAAGCTCTGGACAAACTAGTCAAGAAGAGGCGGAACACATGGAATGAACAGTTTAATTTTTTCCCCTTTCACTTGGTTCTGTTTTTCATTATGCAAGAAAACATCAAGATTTTGCAATGGAAAGTACTTGTCTCACTTTCCTAAAAGTCACAGTAACCTGGTCTGGAAAACAAAAAACCCCAACAAGTGCTAAGTACTGAAATGAAAATATTTTCATTTTTACAGGTTTTGATGGTGCGCAATTACTGAAAGGCTAGAAAAAGGAAAAAAATCTGGAAATGAACAAGTCCAATGTTGACTCTAGTAGCACATTAAAAAGTGGGTTTCCACACAGTGTTGCATCCATTAACTTCTGTGAAGCTAATCATCCTTGCCATGTTCTGATGGGAGATCTCACAAAGGAATGAGGGAACTTGGAAACAGAAGATCACCTTATTTTCCAGTGGTAACTTTCTGCTAGTTGCATTACTGCCGCCATTAAAATGATGAAAGGAGAACTAGAAACAGACAGTTCGTCACATCCAATTGGTTGGTGGAAAAGGAATCATATCAAAGAAATACTTTGGCTTTGATAATAAATGTAATAAAAAAGGTAACTAGGTGAGTTAAAGAACCTCAAAAATAAGAGTGATGGCAATGACTGCCAAGGAATTTGCAACAATCCTACTACATGTAAAAAAGACAAAAGTCTAGATTCTTCCTATCCTTATTTAAATGCTAAGGCCAGAAGAGCTCACTGATTGAACACTGTCCTTGTAAAATGGAAGAAAATCATCTCTTTACAGATTCAGTAGAATCATTTATTGTTGCAAATTACAACAACAACAACAACAACAAACAAGGCACTTGTTGTACTTGAATATATGTAGTGCTATCAAGAACTCCATTCTCAAAAGCTCTCTGAACAGAGCTTCCCAGTGCTAAAGCCATGCAGAGCAGCCATTCTGCAAGCAAGGACATGGTTCAAACTGTCTGCCACACAGGAAAGAAGCACAAGCCATCCCAGCACCCATCACTGCGTGGAAGTCAAATAATGCCACAGACAAAAGGAAAAAAAAACCAAATCAATCAGAAAGCTGTGGAAAACGGTTTCAGGCAAGATTCAGACTTCAGCAGAAATGTGTGCATCAAACTCTAATATAAAATAGATAAATGAACCCTTTACTCTCCCAAGAAAATTACTTACAAAAATAAGCTCACCATAGGCAACCACAACAAACTTCTTAAAATTATGAATTCAGAAAAAAAAAAAAAAAAAACCTCTAAAATGCATCTACACTGTAAAATAAAGAGATCAAGGTTGTCACTATCACCCTCCAAAACATCTTTCTTTCCTTTCCTAGCACAAATACAAAAAATCCAACCAATGAATTCTAACGCTGAATTATAGGCATAATTTACTCCAGAGATAATTGAGGTATTAAAGGGACCAACTAGACTTGCTCCTAATTGAACATAACTTGCTACTTCCAGTACTCAAGCTATGTTTCACAACATCCTCCAACATCTCTCAGGCAACATCACAGTACTGCAATTTCTACCATGGTGCTATACTGCTTTTTTTACTAGACAGACAATTTCAGAAATTAAAAATAACAACAACAATAATAATTCCTTACTAGCTGGTTTTCTAGTTACAGCAAGGAGTCTCTTCCTGACTCCAGCCCTCTCCAAAAAAAGAGATGCAGACTCCTTCCTCTTCTTACATTCAATGGTTTCTCCCCTCTTGACATCGTAAGTACAAGCTGGGTCATTTCCACTGCTTAAAACATAAAGCTAACCTATTCCTTGGTCATAAATTCCTTAAAACACACTTTACTATGAAATGAACCATTTAACAGAATTCAATTAAAGATTCAAGCTGAATCATTTCTTTAAATTACTTTAACCTGCCAACCCTGAAGTCCTCGCACTAGCCCTGCTGAAAGTACATCAGGACAAAAACAGATTTCTGTGGGGGATTCTCTTATTTTATTTTGAAGACATCACTGGAATAACTAAAAGAGCTAGTTATTGCAAGTGAGGGAGACCAAACAAAGTGACTTGGATGGTTTCTTTACATGTCTACTCAAAACAACAGCTATCATCAGGAAAATTGCCTTATTTTGCAGAGTCCATACAGACTCTGTATGGACTTTCCAACTATATGCTCACAAAAACAGCTAGAAGTTCTGTCTTTCTTATTGCCCCAGTTGTTCCTTAACTGGCTCTCCTAGAAACCAGTTACCCCCAACTTCTTACAAGGACATTTCTGCATCTTCCCCTTTCTACTCGTCCTCTCTCATCCAGGGGAGTATCCTCAGCAAACACCTCACAGCAGGCACTTGCTAGCTCATCTGCCAGCTAACACCAACCCTAGGACAAAGCCCATTTATACTGTACACTAGGGACACAAAGCCAAACAGTCCTACACAAGTTCTATAAAGAGTGTCCGTATACCAACATGACATTTTTGATTTCTTTGCCTCTTGAAATTCTTCAAGAGGTCCCAGTGTTGTGCAGGGAGAAGGGTAAAGGAAAAGGATCTGATACTGCCAGCATGAGCACAGAGACTTCTACCCACAAGGGAAACAAACCCCCTGGTGTCCGACAAATGGTATGGGGAAAATAGGGTTGGTATTTTACAGACATCTGCAACCTCGTGTTGAACTATAAAAGCACTAATTTAGAAACTTGTATGCAGAATACTCTCCCAGTCTCAAGGGGCTCCTTTGCATGATCACTGCCAGCCTTAGTTACCTAAATGATTTTTCCTAGATAAATGACACAATAATACAGGCAGGCTTTTATGCCTCAGCCCCAAAAAGAAACAGTCCTCCTTTCTCCTCTTTTCCTCAGAGCTTCAGGGTTTTTCTTTCCCCATTCAGAGACAGGAGTGACTAAAAAACTTCTATTCAACCAAGAGAGGAACACACCCTTAGTAGCTTTTCCCCTACATTCCATATAGCTCTGTAAAAATTCTTTTGGATGACAGCTTCATTACAGGGGTCTGTTGGTTTGTTTGCTGCTCCTCCTTTGGAGTGCTGAAGCACTGTTGCACCTACAGCAGAGCAGTGGTTTCCAGCACCCCTGTACTAAAGCAGCCTTCAAATGAAGAGCCACTTTCTCTTAAAACACAGTGGTTGGTTGTCAATCAAGGCAGACAGATTTAGAGTCAAAGCTGAAAAGTATCTATTAATACTGGAGCCTTAATGGTGCGATGTAATTATTCAGAACAACCAATGGACTCTGCTATCAAACTGCCTGGAAATTAGGTCTTTTAACCCTCTGTTCAGGAATTCTGCCCAAGAAAGCAAACCTGAAATAGCCAATGTAAGCCTCTGCAATTTTTGCAACTGCACTCCGACACTCTCATATCTCATAACCTATTGAATGTGTTTTATTTACAGTTCTAACATTAGACTGCTTGCCCAGACAGCAACAAGCAGCACAACACTGTTAGGTTACTTTGAGTAACGTTTTGTGAGACATACGCTCGAGGAGAACATGAATTTAGCACCTTTGGATTATAGGGAAGGAGACTCAACACAGTTTCTTTCCTCACCATTTGGAAAAGAAAAAGTGGCTCAGTACAGGCATAGCAAACATACCATTTCACCTGGGTTGTTATGCACCAGATCTCCTAAGACTTCAAAAGAAACCAACGCATTCAAGAGTCTTTTTGCATACAACTTTGACATAAGTCTAAAAACAACCAGAAACAACCCTCAAACCACAAACGAGTGCAGTTTTAAAGCTGCTCTCATCTTTTTCTTTTAATCGCTTCTTTCTGAAAGCACCACTCAACCCCAAGAACAGATGAAATACTATTTTTGAGCTTTGGTGCATTTAACCAGGAAGGATCAACATTAAACAACTACTATGTTTCACATAACCTCAACCAAAACGCCAAAAAAAACATGTATGTAACACGACAGAAGGCTCTATTAATCCACGCTATTCAGAACATACACAAGCAGTGCTTAGTTTTGATTTCTGACCAAGGACTAACTGCTGATTAGCAGGCTTAGAACTGAGATATTAATAAATCTGCTTTGAAGAGAAGTTGGAATAGTTTCAACAACGTTTGAGCAGTGATCCACACAGTCACAGTTACTACGCACAAACTCAAATGCAGGCAACGAGATATATAAAGTCAGGAGAAAATACACGTTTTGAAAACAGCATTACACAACAAGGTTAATAGCAGTTAGAAAGGTAGAATTTTACTCATTTTAGAAAGACTTGAGCTCTGCTGGGAACTTTCTCCCCCCAAGCATTCAATGTATTCTCTGCTGACCTGCACATAATTTGTATATCCAGGTTTTGTTAATGAAAAAATTCAGATTTTGTATTCCTAAACGAAAAGCCTCTGAAACTACTCTAGAGTGAAATTATATGCCTCAGAAGAGCTGGAGAATGCAAAGCACTTGTTAATAGCTTCAATGCATCCCTTGTATTCTTTTCAGCAACACTGAACTCCATAAAAAGAAAAGCAGAAGGCTCTAGTGTTCTGGATGCTGCTAGCCTATTTTTTTTTAAATAACCTATGGCTTTAAATGGAGACTTCAGATTAAAATGTTATGCCAAACACCCTCCATTTGAGCCAAAAAACTGATCCAGCCACTCAAAAAGCTGTAAGGAGAAAAAAACCAGCCTTTCACAATGGAATAGTGTATATATCCATGGCATGATGCAGACTATAAAAAAACACAGACCACCACATCTGCACAGCAATTAATTTTACACTTCCCAATTACAGAGGCTGCTTTTGTTAGACACAACTCCCCAAAGTTGGAAATATAAGTTCCATCGTCCAACAGTTACACAACGCACTGACACATCTGCGAGGCTGACTACTGAAAGGGCAAGCCCCAGACACACTTAATCATGAGGAAACAACCAATGTGCTCAGTGTTTAAAATTTCCCTCACTTGGAAGGACTACAGTCACCTCCATGGAAGATCTCAAAGTGATGCTACTGAGGAAGATGTAGAGGACATAAACCCTGTAGATCCATGATATTTTAAAAACTTCTGTATCATAGAATCACCAAGGTTGGAAAAGACCTACAAGATCATCCAGCCCAACCGTCAACCTATCACCAATTGTTCTCACTAAACCATGTTCCTCAACACAACATCTAAATGTTCCTTGAATACCTCCAGTGTTGGTGGCTCCACCACCTTCTTGTGTAGCCCATTCCAGTGCCTGACCACTCTTCCAGAGAAGTAGCATTTCCTAACACCCAGCCTGAATCTCCCCTGGAGCAGCTTAGAGCCATTCCCTCTAGACTTGTCATTGGTTACCCCAGAGAAGAGGCCAATCCCCAGCTCCCTTCAGGTAGTTATAGAGAGCAGTGAGGTGTCCCCTGAGCCTCCTCCAGACTGAACAATCCCAGCTCCCTCAGCCATTCTTCGTAAGGCCTGTGCTCCAGACCCCTCACCAGCCTCAGTGCCCTTTCTCTGAACATGCTCCAGGGTCTCAGTGTCTTTTTTGCATTGTGGGGCCCTAAACTGAACACTGTACTCAAGGTACAGCCTCACCAGTGCTGAGTACAAGGAGAAATGAGAACTCAATAATAATTTTTGCAAATTTCTTCAAAAATCAAAATCTACTGCACCTCAAAACTAAGCAGAAATAAAGTTCTCTTTGCCTTACACTTTCCAACTTCTCAGTACCTTCCCACCTGGGAATATCAAGTCCTTATTTTCTCTCAATAGCTTCAAGAGCTGTAGCTTGTGCTCGCTTCTAGAAGCAGACTAATCTGAAGCTACACATATGTTCTGACATATGCAGTACTATGTTACAAAACATGGAAAGAACTGAAGATGTTTTTTAATACTGAGTAATAAAAAGCTTTCTGGAAAGGATCCAAAGTACATCAACAAGCTCCACTCAGAAATCTCAAAAACAAGATCTCTGGACATGAGAGGATGCTACACGTACCCAGCAGTGGTGCTATGAAACAGCTTCTTGAGCAGAGCAGGTAGCAAGGCACAATAAGACAGAGCTTTTCACCTCCACTTGGCTGCATAAACACCATCTATGCGCATTCCAACTGAAAAGTTACATGGGATCCCTTACAGAAAGAGATTTTTCAGTTTCAGCATTATTTTCTTAGCTGGGCAATAAAGATTGCCAAAAATGTAACAGTGTACCCAAACCCATGCCAAACTCAGTTATAAGGACACAACACAAAAAGTCAAAAAGGAAATTTTATATAGCCAACTGAGACTGCAGTTCATGACAAGCAGCAGCTGTTTATTTCTCTCTTCATAAAAAGGAAGAACCAATCAGTAACATTTCTGCAGGCAGTCATCATTCAGATACTTTGAGTACTGGTATGTGCTCCACAAATCTCTCATATCAAAGAATAGGAACTTTCTGATGAAATATCCTTTCTAAAAACTGACAGGCGAGGAAACATACAGCAAGCACAGCTAACCTAAATTTAGCACATACACCCACCTTTCTAAAAGATGCCGCAATCTATATCACTTTTAACTGTGTCAAAGTGAATTCTCTACCTTTTCTGCAGAGTTTGAAGTGCTAGAGGCTCTCAAATTGTTATCCAGTAATGACCAGCCTCAAATTTGATCTAAAGCACATTGGTAGCCATTGCTGCTACAACAGTACAGCCTTTACTGGAATGATCCATACTGACAAACGTCTCAGAGCTTTGCATATTGAAATCACACTCGTTCACATAAGATCTACTATTAGATGCAATCTCACTGAATGTTAGTTTCTCTTTGAAATAATCCCATTTAATCTTCAGTTAAACAAATAATCAGCATCATGTCATGATTTCAACTACCATCATAACACTGATCTTCCCTTTCATTTTCTCTGTTTTCTATACATCTTTCTGACTGTATGCTTACCTGGTCTCTGACACCACCTAACGCAACTTAACAGACATTAGAAAAGACAATCTTTTACACTGCACTCCAAAGGTAAATTATTTCTGCTACAAAATTACATTTCTGGGTTTTTCTTTCTTTTTCATTTTCTTTAAATAAAAAAGAAAAAATAAAATTCATAAAGAGTACCAAAACCAAGAGAGAACATACGTACACACACACACATACACAACACAAAGCCCAGCAGTCAGACTGTATAGTATAATTTATGTTTTGAACTTGCAGGTCTAACTTCTTCCTCATTAAACAGATACATAAAATGGTTTGTTATATGCTGAAGAACAAATATTTCTGTTGTTCCTTAAAGCAAAAATAAAATTAAGTAGAACCTCAAACAGTCTGAGTATCTGCAAAACTCATAAAGTAATTCCTGAGTCAGTTGTATTTTATTCAGTTATCTGAATGCTTGCCATCTGACATCTATCAACCGAAGCAGATACATTCAGTCAAATAAAAATGTGCAAAAAAATATTGTCTTCTGTTGAAGCCAGTCTAACAGCATATATAATAAATAAAAGCCACATCCTTTTATTTGCTGCACAGACTGGAAGAGCTGTGATAATTCAAGCCAATGTGTTGCAGTTTAAGGGATATCCAAGACTAAAATCTAGTCTTGATCATCCAGTCTCAGCTCACTTGTTTGCAATCAGTAGAGCAACTTCACCATTAAATCATACAAAACATCAGGTAAAAGGATCCAAGAGCACAGAACAGGAGCTACGTATTTGAGAAAGACACTTTTATTTATTATTTTTCCAACTAATAGATCAACTTACATTGCTAATGAAATTCATAAGTAATGTGCATTATTTCATCACATTCAATTGGTTTTGTAGCAAAAGTAAATTTGAAGCATAAAGATTTTGCAACACTAACAGAAGACCATTCCCTGCAGTAGCAATTCTTTCTGTTCATTAGCTTTAGTTGCCCAGGAAGAACTAAGAGACAAAACATAACCTTGAAATAACAGTTCAAATACAAGTTGTATGGATTCTGAGCACCCCAGACTACAATGAACTACAAACAGACAAGTTCTATAAAGCCATGGTGAAATAAGAGAATGCAAAATCAATCCAGAAACCTACATACAGGGAGATTAGGCATAGCAGGCAATAGGACCGCAGGCAAGATCATGCTCTTCAATATCAGGAATCATCAGTCTCCCTAAGTCTCACAAACTGCCCACAAAAGCTGTGAATAAGGTGAGGGAGACAAGGACTTCTTTTTATTCCTCAGGCTAATGCCTTCATTAGCTGCTTCACGCAGGCTTCAGAGTACACAGAAAAAAGGTGGTTAGCATTTTGTTCAGAACTACTTCTTACCTGATCAGAGGAATCATGCTGACAAAGTTATCTTCGGCAGTAACTGTCCCATACTAAATGTCTACAAAAAGGTGATATCATTTATTTTCTAACTCTGGATTTCTTGCTGGAAGCAAGGAACAAAGGTTCACCACAAACCTGAATTGCCATTTCAGAGGTTTGTACATTTCTCCAGTTGTTTGTCAGAAGCCTAAGATACAGGAATCCTGGCAACCAAAACTTAGCAAGCTGAGAAGGGAAATTTTCCCAATTACAGTTAAACTTCAATACTGTGTTTTATGTTTCTTGCCTCTCCCCAGGTCGTTAAGGAATAAAAAAAACAACACCTGCATATTACACAAGACCTAAGCAAACTGATGGTCAGTGAAAGTTCATCCTCAGATCCTTAGAAGAGCCCCTTCTGAGACTTAACTTGTGCCATCCTACAAAGAAACAATGCTATTTTACTGCAGGGTATTTATTATCTGAACTGCTCAAAGGGTTCTTTGACACTTATTTGTTACAGAGCATTTTCTAGGGTTAAAAAAAAATAAATCTGCTTTATCAATAGAAAATGTAAACAGCTAGCAATGAAAGCAGTGAAGAAAAAAATAACAGGATACAGACAGTAAACTTTCTCATACCTCCACCAAGCACGAACAGATGGTAAAAGAATTGCTGACTTTCAAGACAAACAAAAATGTTTACTCAGAAAAATCCGTATCTCCCTTTCAACTCAGCAGGATGAACTCAAAGTCTCCTTGTGGGAAGATGATGCAGACATGAAAGGAAATTAATGGATTACAATTTAATACAGATATAAATTGAATGCGATACAGATTTTTACCATGGTGTTTTAGGATATATTCATACATGAAACCTCACCCAGTTCTTTACTAGAATACTGCATCACCGATCAAACACACAAAAGAACTTCAGAATATTCTTGAGACCACCACATTCGTAACAAACATCAGAATGTGTGTCCCATTACAATTGGGACAATAGTTCAAAACTGTTTAACCGCGTGACCTGCAAAAAGCAGATCCTTGATAAACTCTGCCTCTCAGTGAAACAACAGAACGTTCTGTTGTATCACAGGGAAGTAATGTTCAGGATAAAAAAACCAAACCAACCCAGATATTTGGTAAGAACAGATCCATTACAGTAAGATGCAAATTATCAGATCAAACAACAGATTTCACTTACTTCTAAAGCACACAGTTGCCCAGCATGTTTTGTGTTGAAAAACATTATTTCCACAGTGAAAAAAGAGCAGCACGGATCAAGGTAGCAATAACCACCAATGCACATTATCTATTCCCATTCTTGTATTAGATGCTCAAGTCTGCATCAGTTCAGCTTATCAAGTGTCACCAACTGCTCATGTGAATCATCACAACATTTTTCAGCAGTGGTTTATTTACAGTTCTTCACTTCGATGCAATGCTTGCTAGTCTCTTCTGGAAAGTGCTCCACAAACATTCCAACAACTGCCAACAAACATTAATTTAATACTCAACTGCTTACGTCTACCTATAGAAAACAGACCCAAGAATCAGGGTCAGCCTATAAATTCAAAACCTAACAGACTGCAAAATTCCCATTTTCAAGAGAACTGCAGCTTACAGTTATAGACTCCTCTGGGAATGTTCTGGATTCATTACAAGCAACCAAGCAGTCACCTTACACAGAAAGCAGCATGGCTTCACATGCCCCAGGTACAATACCACAGCCAGGCGCTGCACAACCAACTCGCTGCGCTCACCCTGTTCTATTTCTTTGGGTCCTCCAGTTGTGCCCCTTTTCATTCTGAGCAATTCCCATTAACCACAGACTATTTTTGCCTTTCCAGAGAACCATCTGTACCGTGAAAAACTCTTGGTTTTCTTTGATGGAAATATCTGAATAATATACATTACATTAGCTTTGACACATTCCAAGTTTTGTTATACATGTCGTCAGCATAATTTCTGGCTCAAAGCCTCATCAGTGACAAATACTAAACTAAGACTGCTTGTGAAATTAGAAAGTCAGGCCCACCCCCCACAAAAAAACAAAAAACCTTAGTTCCTTCTTTCTATTAAGCCAGAATTACGTTGAATGACACCATGACACACTTTATAAGCATTACGTTAATACAATGACAGTAACCCATCACTATTTCACGACAGAGTTTCAGAGATCTTACATTTGTATTTTCAGTACAAGTAATAAAATAAGCTACACTGAAAAGCTGGGATGGAAGTAAAGGTTGACAGCTGACAATCCAAACGCAAAAATTTATCTGACATAACAGTCAACTTCAACAGCCTTTCTCTCCTTTAAGCACTGATAAATCCAAACCGTCTGGCTTAGGTATCACACTACAGTAAATGACTGGAATAGCACCAGAACAGAAGCAGACAGAAATTCTTAGAACATGCTCATTCTCTTTAATGAAAATAATCCTAGGGAGGAGTGGGGTATAAACTCTAACTCAGCAGTAAACATGCTCAGAAGCTCCATAGAAAAGCATCCAAAATCCGTGCAACAGCCACACTACACACAGTTACTGGAGAACTGAACAAAATCTAACAGCTTCAGCTGGAGTCACAGTGAAGATCTGAGCTGGCTCTTGCAAAATCAGCCCAAGGGAAAACACGGATAAAGCAAATCAGAAAAGTCACATTTAACATAGCACTGCGGATTTACTACAATTGGAAGTAGACCACAAATACTCCATCCAAGAATACCACTTTGGTCACAAGGTTAACCTATTCATTCATGAAGTTTGCTGCATTTCTTGATACAGCAAGCAAGTCAAACACAGCCAACAGGAATAGCCAGGCTATCTTCAACCCATACAGCACATTCACCTTCTAGAGAAAAAAGAGACTTCTACTTGAACCTCTCTCCAGCCTTGTGGCAACAACAGTCCCAACAGTAGTCCAACAGTAACTGTCACTTGATAATCCGAGGCAATGAGAAACAATACTGACTGCACAGCATTCTAACACATTGTTACTTACAAGACAGGAAACATTAGATCATATCCAACCAGTACACCACAAGAGCTCATGACCACCTGACGGATTTTGAGTGTAGAATCAAATGTCAGCCACCTGACCACCAACTTCAGAAGCAGACATATCCACCAGGAAGGTATTTTCTTTAAGACATGTTTAAATCTACTTTAAACACCACTGCATCCAGTTATCTACAATAGCTTGACTACAATGTTATGCAACGACAGTTAAATCTAAAAAGCATTCAATCATTGGCAACGTTTTTTGCCAAACACTGAGTTCACAGCCACACTGTTAGGTGAAAGTCTCTACCCTCAAATCCCTTGCTAGGAAGCACACAAAAAGTACAAAAAATATGGCTTTGTCCAAAATGCTGCCATAGCAAGGAAATACTCAGTTCTGTTTAAATACACCCAGCAGGGTTTCATCAGACCATTCCTTAGGTGGCTCCTTGCTTCTCAAAACAATATTTTTATATAACAACATGTGGCCTTAAAGTTAGTCACCAAGTCTCTATAGTCATATGGTTGCATACCTAACAAACGCAAGCAGAAGTGCCTAACAGCTCTCCCCTTAGCCAGGGCATCCAGGAAGAGATGCCATGCTGGAGCTGGCTTTCACACAATCTACTCAGAGAATGTGGCATCCAAACAGCTAATCAAGAAAATAAAAACCAAAAGGCTATTTGAAAGCTGCACAGCTTCCCAACTAATGTTGGAAATTGTTAACTTAAAGAAATATAAAGAGCAGGTTCACTGCTTAGCTCTTATAGGCTACAAGCACACCTAATATGCAAGTCTAAGCTACTGCACAGTGAGGATGGGAAAGGCTTAACAGGGGTTTAACAAAAATAGGTTGAAAAAAGTGTTTTCTTATTTTTTTCATTATGGATTGAATAAGAAAAAAAATGCTGTGAGCAACATGTGAGCACTTGAAGAGCCATGGTTGCTAGATAAGCTTAAATATTTAGACTGACTTTCAGCAACACTAGATTTCAACGATAATTCAAGTGTGGAAAGTTTCTCTTCCTCCATCAGCCTTTGGTCTTACCATAGCACTAAAAAAGCAACAAGCAAAGTACTACAACAGAGGTGAGAAGAGCAAGCACAATGCAAATGTCTGAGTTTCACTGCATTACAAAAGAAGGAAAAAAGAGGATGAGAGAAGACCTATCTGAAGCCAGGCAGCCCTGTGAATGAACACTTCAAGTTCACACTGAAAGGTAACGCAGTGGAAGAGAGTGTGCAATGCAGGCTAGTAAACTCAGATTAGTGACATTTCACTCATTGAAGAGGTACTGTCTTCTTTCCTAGAGAAGGCTTTTTGGAGTTCAGCTGCCTTCCCTTCTCCAAAAAACACTGATTATTTCCACAAAAAGCAGTGACATGCTAGCTAGTGAGGCGTTACTCCATCAACAGAAATGATTTCCAACGGATGTGTCATCTCCAGAAATACCCTGGTTCTGTACCATTTCTCCCCATTTTCTGTACCTTTCACTATTACTTATTTAAAAAATATTTACTTATTAAAAATATCTCAAAACACAGCAGATCAACAACAATCAGAAACATCCTCAAGAGAGGTATCATCTACCCACAGGTTATTCTTCACTCAACTATTCTTCCTATCCTGCCATTTACTGGATGGGTTTTATTCCACCTAGAAGTCACAGCTGGGAAGGAAGAGTACTGCAAGGACAAAGGACGAGTACACACAAGCATCTCAGGCTGTTGGTATGTTTGCTGACCTGACAAAACCACACCAAAAAGAGAACATAAGGGTAATTCTCATCAGAAAATACTACTGTTACACCAGTCAAAGTCTTCTCCAGGGACCAGTAAAGGCATTTTTCTCAAAAGCAACTTCAAGTCCTGCAAAATACAGCCTTCCTATTTCTGTCCAAGCCAAAAAGCAATGTTTAAAAACCAAAACATTTTAGTGCTTGTATATAATTACAAACAAAACGCCATCACAGTACAGTATTTTCCTTTAAGTTGTAATCCACAGGTGATCTACAAGACTAAAGCAACAATTAGAAAACAAAACAGACAATTTGCTATACGAAAGGTTTCAAAACTGCTTTCAGAGTCAAAGCTGACACACAGCTGGTCAAGAAAAAGGAACTGAGTAGAAAGGTCCTCTGCAAAGTCACTTGCCTGCAAAGGGTTCTGCACACACTGCAGATCAGGTGAGTTTTTTCCAACAAACTTTACAAGTCCAACTGCTAAAAAGTGTCATTAGACTCAAATACCTCAGAGCACACTGCTCTCAGAAAAGACACCTGAAATAATTAAGTAGAAGTACAAGTGACGATGGGTAAGAAGAATTCTAAAATAAATTATGACTTCCTATCTCCTTTGGCATCAGTTCAAATCACTTGTTGCATAATTTCTGTACAACTGAAGAGTAATTTACAGATTCAGTGCTTTGAAGAAAGAGAGCAAAAAAAAAGTTTGCTCCACACCTCTCTCTGCACTGAAACAAAGAAAAAAATGAAACAACACAGCCAATACATACATAACTGTAATTATATCAATAAGCAAAACACCACATTCACAGTTGAAATTTTCTTCAGCTGAGAGCTGATTTCCTAACCCCAGAAACGACACTTTCAGTGCTCATTCTGCAAAAGCAAGTAATGTCAGAAACAGCATTATTTCACTTCAAACGCTGATTAGCCTTTTATTAATTCTAATACAGAATTAATGGTCCCATGAAGGTTTTAAACACAAAACAATGTCCATATCACAACCGAACACCCAGGAAAAAGAAGAGTTCTCAGTCCACAGTTTTTAATGAAAATTTTATAAACACTACCAAAGGAAACAACTGAATTTAGAGAAAGCATGACTATAGTTAACGAGATTGAAAAACTGGAACGTTTATGATGGCTAAACATTAACAGCCATCAGAATTACTCCTCAAAGTTAATTTTCAATGACACATAAAACATCAAACGTGAAAAGGATACATTTTAACTTCAGCTGTTTTTAAGTATTTCACAAATACATCACCTTTTAGTTATGCTTAATGTAAACACCAGAACACCTGAGAGCCAGCAACTGTATTCCAGAAAATACTTCACTAGTGATAAAACTCACTGCACTGAGCCCAGACTTGGATTGAATTGCAGGACAGCATGCTGCCCCACGTGGCTGAAACGGAGCCCTTTCCAAAGCTCTGCCCCCAAGCATCTCCAGCAGCTCCAACAAGGAGCATTTGCATCCTGAATCTGCTCCAGAAAACATATGCCAGGTTCTTCAACAACCTCTAGGCCTTATGTTCACTCAGTTTTTCAAATCTCCAACATCACTTGCCCAGTGGAAACACAGGAAGCAAGGTGGCTTCGCTGCATGCATTGTGGAGTAGATTAACATGTTACGCAGTGGACAGAATCTGTAAAACTGATCTCCCTGCCAAATTTCTTATTGGAACACAAACTTTGGGTTTGTTGGATACTGCACCTGCTGCCTTTTCAGTGAAAAAAATATAATAGAGTTCAACTGAAAAGCGAAATGTTTCTTCAACAGTGTAACTGTACAATTACTTATACCAGTAAGTCCCTCCAAAACACCATCAACCATTACCACATTTGATCCTACTGTCATCTAAAGACTGCAAACTCACATTAGTGTACAGTACCTCAAGGTATGAACACAGCAATAATTACTTGAATTAAACTGTCCATCAGAGTTCAACATTTACAAGTATTCAGTAAAATGCAAACCATCTCACGTTCATATTTAAAATGGATGCATCTTTTCAGCACCAGATGCATTACTCTGAAATTTCCCACCCAAAAATACTCTCACCCACAAGGTATTAGTACAAAAAGATCAGGTACCATTTGGTTCCAACATTCACATCCCAATACAGACCTTCTTTAATTGAGGTACGGTAGAAATCAACATTCAAACTTAGAAAACTACTGACAATCCCCGAGTAAGCTTGCAGACAATGTAACAAATTCCTTTACAAATGAAATTAAGTTTCAATACTGTATACAAAAACAGTACTACACAGAAAAGTAGCAACAAAATTTTCTTATCAAGATCTTATTTTCCATCAAATTTTGGACCACTTTTCTTCTCGAAGGACACCATTTTCTACTGTTTCCCTAAATTCAACAGCATTAGACTGAACTACAGCCAAACAAAGAACAAAAAATTAAATTTACCCACTTCCTACTGTTCTAATATATGAGTACGTCTATTATCTGTGCTTTAAATGACTTGATTTTTTCAAGAATGAAACAACGAAGAGTAAAACATAGCCGATGTTGGCATAATCTTGAAGACAGTTTATCCTTCCCACCCATTAATTCCCAATAGCAGAAAACCAAATTTTATTCAAAACAGAAGATTTCTGTAACAAGTGAATTATGGAGTTGGATGCTAGATTACAAAGGGACTTCTAGTTCCAAACTAAATAAATATAAAAAACAACTCAAATTTTAAAAACGTTCACATTTTTATCAAAAGAAAATAACTGAACTACAAGTATTCACCAATCTGACCTTGGTTTCTAACTCTGTCAACAGCACTTTTATGTAACCAGTACATGATGACTGCACAGTATGTCCATTGTATTGATGACAAAACAAAGCAGTAAAGCTATCCAAATTACAAAAGACAAAAGCAGGCATCAAAAAAGAGACAGATGGTTATTAAAAAATTATTTTGTGTTGTTTTGACCATTAGCATGACAAAACTGAATTACATAACCAGTACATATGCTTCAGTACCAAACTGCAACGATGATCTACTACCATACAAATACTCAAATGAGAATAAAAGGGAAATCAGATGTCCTATCAAGGCAGATAACAATTTGGGTTATCACAGACACCTAAATGAACAGTTAGGTCCAGCATTTTTCATCCATACCAACTACAGTTTCAAATTGACTGTAGTCCACAGGGAACCCACTGTTTACATTTGGTTTTTGTTGCAACCATATGAACTAGAAAGGTTTGTTTGAATTAAAACTTTGATTCTGTACCACAGCTTTGTGGCCACGGAAATGCAAAATACACTGGATCTGGTCGAACAGTAGGATCTTACTTTGCTTTAGGATCTTAGATTCTCATGTTGCATTCACTGTTGCAAAAGCAGTTCAATTATTATTCAGATGAAAATCTGAGCTCAAATTCCTTTGTATTCTGTGATACATGCAAGTCATATTTTAGATAAGACCGACAACAGCCTTTTTACTTAAATTATATAAACTGTATAGTTCTCATTCTTTATTTTCTTCCTCATCTACTTGCATAAGACATCTTCTTTTTGAACACTCTAACAGTCAAGAAGATGTTCATTTTCTCAAAAGATTGTGCAAAATAAAATGTAACATGATGACTTTAACTAAGAACTATGTCAACATCCAGCGACTACTACTCAATGAATAAAGAAACTTACCTACTACCATGAGTGTGAACTCAAATCCTCTCTTCACAGACTTCCGGTAAACTTGATTTGGAAGATTTGCAAACCCCACATATCCTTCAAGGTTCTTCTGTTGCTAAGACAAGAGATATTTACAAGTTTAAAAAGCTTCTGACTTCTAAGAGGCTTGCATTTTCTTAGAAACAAAAAAGTCAATGTCTATCCTACCTCTCAACATCTTGAGCTGTATACACCAAAGACAGTGCAATACACTACAGCAATAAAGAAGAAAAAATATTTTTGGAAAATTCTTTTTTTTTTTTCATTAGATAGCAGAAAAGTCTGGCACAGAAAGCTAGCTACGTTAACAGCAATTCTGAGCAAGTACAACAACCACACTGTTGTGCTTGCACAAGTACATGCATCAAAAAACTTTGTTCCAAAACTCATTTGTAACACAGGCATGCTACCTGTGAGCCATGGTGGTACTGCCCCAGTATTCCTGGGACTAACTTGATGCACTCTTCTGCATCACACAGCTGGAGGCCCTTATTAATCCCTTTTGCAGTAAATCTATGCATTTGAAAATGCAGCGCACATTACAACAAAGCCTTCACAAATGTTAAATTTCAGTTGCCTTTTACTGTGAAGAAGTCATTCATAACATTGCCTGCTATGAAAAGAGATGAGAATTCTGGCTGCTAGCCATTGTTCTTGCCACAAAAATGAAAATGTTGGAGGTACTTAAAATGCTGCTACCCCACTGTACTAGACCTGGCCATCCTCCAGATATCAGCCATGTTACTTTTAAGCCATTCTTCTAACAGAACCCTAGAAATGTGTTTGATGATTAATCTGGTCTGAGGATCTTCTTCTGAGACACAACAGTTTAGCTCTTTTACAGAAAAGGTGAAAATACTTCTGACACAATTGTCTACTGAACGCAACACAGGATACTGTTTTATACAGAACAATGGCTTTAAAACAGTAGGTTATGTCCAATTGAATTTGACAGAATGCGACATGATACTCCTCAGTTTCAAAGTTTAGGAGTTACGCACATCTAAAGCTAAAGCACTGTCTGCCAATTTGTATTTCCCTCTCCAAGACTAGCTTCAATGGGACAGAGGTTCTATAAAAACAGAGATCTGTCTACTATAGGCACTACTGCCTTAGAATGTGATTGTATGGGACAGACTACGGTTGAATTAAATTTGTGCGTGGCTGACTCATGTTTATTTAGATGTCTTTTCTAAATACTGAAATAAACAGGAAAAATAAACTCGCTTACAGTAGTAACTCCTGTAGTTCAAAAGAAAATGAAACCACTATTCTCAACCAAGACTATACAAAATAAATTTGGTGATGGCACCAGTATAAGAAATAAATCTGAAGAGGTCCAGTTTAGCATAACTACTTAGAAAAGTAAGATTTAATCCTAACACTAAATGATTATCAGCTCTCATTTAGTGATAACACAATGCATTAATTGTCTTTCCTTTTTAAAAAGGTGGTATCTTTCAATTAATTCATACAGAATTAATACATACATACTGAGAGGAATGTTTAATGACAGCCTTGCTAAAGCTAAGTATTATAGCTTCAAGTTCAAGCACACATGGGAACAAACGTTAGTACTCCAGATGTGTATTCTTGCCTTTTGTCATCAAGAAATCCAAAGATGCTTTTTGTTCCATTTCAGTCTTAGGCTCAACAAAAGGCTCATCAAAAAGTTCTGGGCTAATTTTTTTTTATTTTATTAATTCAAACACTGTTTTACTTTCTAATCTATTACTAGAGCATGTGAGAAATAGAATCTGCTACATTCTAACAAGCTAAACAGGAGCCAATGCTTCAGAGATAACAACTCCCACATAGTTGGATGTTCTTTAACTTATGAAGTTGTTCCTCAATAAGGCAGGTTCATAATAACTTAAATATATGTAATTGCTTTTCATCCTACAAGATATAGAATATCTAATCATATTCAGACACTCCCTTTAGTTCTACTTGTCAATTTACACATACCTTTTTAATGCAAGCTATTCTTACCAGAAACAGCTAACACCCTTCTTTAATACATAGGAAATATTTAAAACTATTCTTAAGCAAAAGGAATACAACTATTGTTTTGATTACGTTATTCTTATTTCCTTTCCTTCCCCTTTACGAAGTGTTGGGCATCTGGAATAGTTTTACTACTAAGAATTTCATGAAATCTGAAAATTAAATGCTAAACAAGAGTAGACAGCAAGTTTCAGCTTGTTCGCTCTGTTAAGCTGATCTATAATGTTTACATTCACAATTTAATTTAAACAAAACATAGATGCCACTAAACGAAAGGATGTATGAAGTGTCAAATCTGAAATCAATACCATGTTTAACTCAAGGACTTATATTCCATCAATAGGAACAAGCCTTTTTAAAAACCAAAAATCAGTTGCCAAATTCCAGTTTCTGGAAAGCCAGTGTCAGCTAAAACTGGTACTTTTACTATACTGACTTGGCAAAGATCATATCTGTTCATACACCTTCTACTTCTCAACTAACCAAAAAAATGGGAGGAATCAAATTTCTTCAATTCCTCCAACAACATCTAAAATAAGTTTTATTACTTTTTTTGTTGTTGTTGAAGCATAGCTTCCACTGTATGGATCATCTTGTAGGGCAAGATTTCATGTTTCCAATACTTATCAGAGGGTCTCCTTAACTTTCATCCCCTTCTAATTTTCATCCAGCTCAGTTTCAATTCACTTACTAAGGCCTTAACATTTATTGTATTTGCACAAAAGTTGTAACATGTCTTTAACAAAGTAATACTTACAGCTACTTTGTAAACAACACATTTCCATCATTTCCAGCGTTGAAGACATTGATAGAATACATCCAAAAGTAGTCCAGTGAAATGATGAATTTGAGCCATAACAGCAAGGAGCCCACGCAGGCACACAGCAATCCAGGAAGAGAAACAGGTAGTGAGGAGAGAAAGAAAAAGAAAACGTTACTTACATTTGATCAACAAAGTTGCTCACTATTCTTTTCATCTAGCATGCTTAGTACACAGTGTTCTACAGAACGGTGATTTAGTCAGTTCCATAAAGAGAGCTTCATCTCACGACAGTGAGCTAAACAACCTCCACACCATTTTCCAATACAAACAGTTATTCAATAGTCCTTTTTATGCTACTTGTTTAGTGTGCTTTCAATTATCATACACTATCTGAACCCCCAGCAGACTCAAGGGCGTTTGTTTTCTTCATAGGTGCTCACTGTAATATGTAATCCCATTTCACACATGATTTTTTTAAGAGCAGAAAACGCGCAAAGATCAAAGCCATCATCATCATAAATATCTCTGAGGTCTTTGTATTTCTTGCAACAATTCACACATTCACTGAAGAGGGTCAATTCACTTCTGAGTACTAATGCAAATTTTGACACTGGTTGAACAGATAGAAACTGAAGAACAAAATTAGGGTGCAAAAGTTAAGTATCTGCTCAGCATCACTTAAATGTGGGTGACAAGAGATCCACACTAGCTCTCCAACACAGCATGTAAAGTAACTATAACAACCATAAAAACCATAACAAATACACTTCAAATTTGTTTTGGATTTTTTTTTCCCCCACTAAGCATCTTCTGGTGCTCGACTGTTTCAAGATAATGATATAAAAGAGAAGGAAAAAAAAAGTGTCTTGTTAACAAGTTTTAAGATTGCAATCACTGATGCTTCCAAGCCCTAACGTTCAACTTTTAACTATTTCCATACTCTCAGAGGCTCTGAGACTATTTCTAGTAGATTTACATCATCATGGATACCAGTTCAGAGTAGCAATGAGGTTCTCTTTCTCCTTACTATTTAGCAGGATGCGTGCCTTTGGTATTTACTGCCCCTTCATAGCCTATCAGCACTCAGAGCCATAAGATCTCCCTCTGATTCACTTCACATGAGGACTTCTCTGTTTTGAAATTACCTCCTGTTAGTTACCCGACACACCTGCACTGGGAAACAGCCTCAATAACCCAACATACTTCAAGGAGAAACAGCAGTTTCATGCTTCTGATCACCTCCACTGCAGCACTCCTTGGTCTGTAATCTTCTACAGAGATCAAGTGAGAACTATGTACAATAACCAAGAGGCAAAAAGTCACCGACCTACACGGCCTTGCCACACACCACCTCCTGTTCTTTGCTCCTTTCCTAATTCCTCCCAGTGTGCCATTTGCTCTTTTGACCACTACTGAGTACAGAGCTGATGCCCCTGGGGAACCGAACCACAAGTCCAAGCCCTTGCTCCTGGGCTGCAGCAGCTGTTCACAGCTCAGTTCTGATCACGCAGCACAAAAGCAGTTCAAGTACCTATCACTTGACATTCTCCTACACTGCATTTTAACGGTCACTTTTTATCAAGTGACCATTAATATTCTTATGCAAGTCCTCACTGTTGTCCATCATCCCTGTCTTAATGGAGCACAAACGAAAGCAAGTCATATGAGAAATTACACTTGGCCTTAGCTGACTTTTGATGCATCCACTTAGTGCACTCAATGTTATTTTAATAGAGGTTAGCCCCAAGCAAAATGTCAAAGCCCACATAAACCAGCAGCAGAGCGGGAGCTTTTAGATCCATCATCTGAAGCAATGGATTAACAGCCAACAGCAAGCTGCTCTAACTGCGTAGCTGACAAGAAGAAAGCAAGCAAGCAATACCTTAGGAGGCTTTTCACAAACAATGACACTCACAAAATCCTAATCTCCTTGTCATCTGCCAAGTCTGTCTATCATCTCTGTTGTTGCTCACTCTCTGCAATTTACATCTCTCTTCACTCTCCGCTGATCACATGCAGGAGAAAAACAGAAGTCATTCTTCAGATAATACCATCTGGGCCAAAGGATGACTGGCATAAGGTCCACTACTTGACAAAACAGCACACTGTCTTATCAAGGAGAGATGCAAGTCCAAGGTGAGCTACAATCCTTTTTGTCTCTGCTGCATGCAGCCTGGGATCATAGCTCAGAGTCTGCCTGGTAAGCACAGCCGCTGGGCACTGGCAGTAACTGGCAGTCTGGCACAGGATGTTATAAAGAATCTCAAGGATTTATGAACCACTAACCACTCCAACAGCAACTATTAATGAAGATAATTGGAGAGAGAAAAGGATAAAACAGGAAAGCAGTTTGGCAGAAATACTGATCTTTCCAATCAGTTTTTCCATTAAAACGGGGCTTTGGAGCTTTGCAAATGAAGTTATTTTAAAAATAAGAAAAGCAATTCATCCTTCTCCACTTTCCTTCCAGGATCTACCATTTTAAAATAAGTCAGCAGCCCAGACAACCTGAGAAATCTGACCACAACATCGGCACGGTTACTCATTGCACGAGGCATGGGCCAGCAAGAGCACTTACCAACCATGGAAACAGAAGGCAACCATTTTTAACCAATTTCACACATTTGGAATGGGGGACACATTTTCAACATTTTTCCTAAAATGTGCATTTGCTGCGCAGTCAATTTGTTCTTGAAGGGTATCTAGACATAGGGCAAGTTTCCCTTATACACAGCCTACTTTGAAAAGTCTTCTCTTTCGGAAGCTTCAATATCTTTTCCAGCTGCTCTGGTGCAACACTGCTTTCAATAGAGCTACAGCCATCTTTAAACAACTTTTAACTAATTTCTGCACTCTCATTAGCCACACACTTTTCTATTTAATTTTTATATATTTTCCTATATTTTTAATAATAGTATGAATTGTTAGTTTTATACAGAAAAGACTGTTTTAAAAAGCTGTATGGGAACTGTTGAATCACGGCCTGAACCACTGATTGCTCACCTGAGGTGAGCACTGAGTCAGCTGCAGGAGCACAGGTGAAGGCAATGCACCTGTGTGACCAGAAGGGGTGGAGTCTGGCTCCACCTCTCCCAGACCCCATCTAAACAGGCACTCTAGGTAGCAGTATTTAGGGCACTGATGCTGCTATGTGCCTACAGCACTTGTTTATTTTTGTTTTTGTTTGTTTGTTTCTCTTACACAACAGAGAGAACCTTAACTTTGCTTTTACTAACTTTAAGATACACTTTAACTACTTTTAAAACAAATGCTGAACTTAAAAAGCTGGGGGGGAGGGTGGAAGAAGGAAACTCATCAGCAACAATTGTAAAGCTGAACTTACACTGACTTGTCTACAAATTTGTTTTTCCTTTCATTACTGAAAATAAACACCTGCTGAGTCAATAACATCTGCCATAATCTGCTCAGCAGAAGTCTAGTGCAGATGGACACGCAATCTGCACCTCTAGTCCCTCAAGCAGGAATCACCTGCAGACAGAAGACACCTATCAAAAAAATCTTCAGTAAAAAGAGTACTTGGCTTGCGAGAGTGAACGTGGGGTCTTGCCTATATTAGAGAAAATTAGAACTCCTCAAAAAGGACCCAGAAGAGAAACTTCTGTCAGTGTGTAAGCACTACTAAGAAGTCAGGATCTCTTTCAGTCTCTATGAGTGAGCTGATTACCTTCAATAATCAGTAACTTCAATCACTGATCCAGTGACTGCAGTTGCAATTCAAACTGTTCCTCAAAACCTCACAGGGTGGGGACTCTGAGTCAGCAGCAGTGAAGTACACCAGCTGTAGGCTCCCTCTTTTCCTGTGCCAGACACTATCATTTGCTTTATTAACAGCATTAAACACATGTAAGTCCTAAGAGTAAAAGGATTTTGCACTGCAAAACATCACAAAGAGTAAACAGCACAATTCATCCATTGAGTTACATGCAACGTGTATGCAAAGAAAGGCGAAAAATCTCTAAGAAATGCAGAAGGGATGTAACAAGAACACTGCTAAACCTTAATTCATCTAATTAAAAAAAATAATAACCTCCATAAAAATAAATAAATACAGCCATCAAAGCAGACAACTGTAGGATGTGATGCAGAAGGCAAGGAGACTTGCACAGAGAGGAAGCCAAGAAGGAGCCAGAGGAGCTGGCTTTGAAACAGCTGCACACTGAGAACCAGCCACACTGTACGTCGGGTTATCTGCCACCACTTCTGACCTTCTCCTCCTCAGTTTTGCTATAACTTAATGTTTATTCTCTACCATGGTTTGAAGATGAAAGACACGAAGGAAGAATATTTTGGAAAGTTATGAATGATTCCTCTACATAAAACCTCCCGGGAAAAAAAAAAAATAAGAAATTAAAGAACTATATGCATTTAGTCTCATAGCTGTCATCCCCTTTGTCTATTAAGTTTCATAAAGAGATCTAAAAAATAACAAAAATTTAAAAAGTCTAACAAGGAGGGAACTTCCTGGCAGTTTTACCTCACATTGCTCTCATCTGCTATGAAGCCAGTTAAGACCAGTGTCTGAGAATTGCCATCTTCGAGGAAACAAACCAGCCACTAAGGTTACTGCCTCACTTAGAAGATCTCCTCAGGAATCTCACTTGCTGCGATGGAAACTTTGGAGGAGTAACAAGGCATAGTACAGTTTGGAAATACATGGAAGAGTCCTGCTGTAAGGGATCAAGTTTGTTCCTTTGCTAAATACTTCTAATCTGAAGTTACTGTTGAACATGCTTTCAGTTCCTTTATGCTAACACTGCATGCTCTTTCAGAACCTGCACACAGAGCAGTCAGTTAAACAAGGTCTCAGCAGGAGGTGGTAGGTTATGGTTTACAGGCTTCACTATACAAATGCAAGCACTGATTGCCTCTTTCTCCTCCCTCAAATCTTAGGGCAGAGGGATGGCAACAGCCAGGGCGTGTTACATCTGCCCCAACACAGGAGTCGACTTCACAGGAAGAGGGGATTCCTGCAGCTGAACTGTCCATATTACAACAAAGGTTCTTAGAAAAAGATATTTGTGAACGCGTACTCTACACCCACCTCTCTTCTATGCCACAAATTCAGAAGTTAGACTGTTGGCTCACAGGCAAGCTGCAAGGTTGACAGCACCAGGAACAGCAGTCCCCTGCACTACGTATGCAACAATATGAGCCTGTCTACTTGAATTTGAGTGTGCAGGCTTTGGAAGAGCTGCTGAGTTTGCTCACTCTTGCAGAAATACTCCAGTACCTCCACACACCGCAGTGCCCCCAAAACCCTGAGAGAAATTACAGTACGTCACCTCTGGTGTTTCTGTTAACACCAGGAATTCACATTTAAAGTAAGTAAGAGGAAAAGGCTTTAACCATACATTTCTACATGGTGGATGCAACTCGTTCCCATATGGAAGCCATCTGTTTCTCTGAATATTCTTTTATTTTCCCCTGTGCTGGATTCTGTACCAAATGCCTCAAGTTCTGACTCGCAGAAGGCCTGTGGGCTTCACCAAGACAGACACTTAGAGCTAAAGCTTTCTGAAATATGTCCTTGTCACTCATCCTTCAGGGTTTACTGCATTTTTGTGCTGCAGCAAAACAGCAGAACAATGAGAACTGAGTATCCTGAAAGCAAGGGATCCTTACAAGTGACTCGTTTGGAAAAATGAACATATGAGGGTATCTCACCATTAACAAGATGCTAACGGGTCATCGTTTAAAACATCTTTGGGAGGAAATCAGCGATACCTAACACTTAAAGCAGGCCAGGTATTCTTCTAAAGCATTTGTTTCTCCTGTGGCAGCACATTTTAATGACACTGAAGAATGGAAGTCAAACTTGCAATTAAAACCTGAATTTCTCATGATACTCTACAATCAGGCTTATTTTTACATCTCAACATTTCTTCTACAACAAGCTGCCCCAAACTCATTCAGAAAAGTGCCTCTGGAAATTCTTAAGTTACTACTATTTAGAGGGTTTCATTTTTCTAAACTATTTCCACACTGCCTAAGGAGTTCTGTGTTCATAATATGAAGAACTCTAATGAGACCTAAGAGATCAAAATAAGAGTTGTATGCCATTTTCAAGAACGATGCCAATTCATAGAAACAGTGCGTGCGTTAAGCTCAGACGTTACACATTTTGAGACACAGGAGTCTGTCAGCACTGTTTTAAACATATTTTTTAAGCTGAAGAGATACCACAGAAAGATAGCTCCCATTGTTAATTACTGTGTGAGAAAGACTGTAAGTAAAATGGTTGTCCTCAAGATCTCGTACTACCGCAACCCTCGGGGAAGTAATCTGAAGCAAAGAATGGCCTGCACCGATAACATTAAACCGCAGTGATAAATCTTCAGATGATCACAATATATAATTGGTATATTACAGATTAGTTATAATTATAAGTAAGCAGCTAGAAACCCTAAGTTTTGCTTTCACTTATTCCATGTCAAGGAATGCGTTTTTAACGGAGCCATCACCACATACATGTTTCAAACCATCTGATGGCTCTCAGGCCACCAGCAGCCTACTTCCTTCAGGTACAAAGCTGAAGACTGCACAGGCTAAAGCCACAGCTCCGTCCTGGTAATCAACACCATCAAATCTGCTGGTTTCCCAACTTCCCAACTGCTTTAACTTCCGGCATTAGTAACAAAGCTGTCTGTGAAGACTGTGCATTACACAGCCCAATGCATATATCAACTGATAGCTATGCTGCACCGTTAGCAATGCTCAATGTTAGAGTGGGAATTTGCACCACTCCGTACCTGGCTGCCACATTGGCCTACTCCATGGCCAAGAGCCATCGCTAGGAACACAATTTAAGAGAACAAGAAACCCAGGATCATTTTTACAACCCGCAGAGAAAAAGAATTGAACATACTGGAAGAGTCACCTTGACCGAAGGGGATACCTGCTGCCTTGCAGGCACACTGCTAGGCAGGATGCCAAAGGCACAAAGCTAGGGGCAGGCAAAATTCATCCTATAACCAAGCTAGAGGCCATCTACTAATGTTTCTTTGGAGAAGCTAACCTCTTTCAACATCTTCTCAAAAATCAATCCCTGCATCCCGGCAGTTTCCCTTCCCTGCATTACCAAGCCTATACACCCACATAACATTAACTTGGTACACACGAAGTACTGATTCAATTTTGAATTTATCTACTGAAAACTGCAACTGTTCAAGGGTTCAGAACACAACAAATCTTGAAGACCTTTCACAGATGCGCTATTAAACACCTAAAAGAAACAAACACCAACCAGCTGAAAAACTAACTTGCTAACAGAACATAACAACCGTTGAAACAATGGGGGCTCAACATCCCCACCTTCTCCTTTCTTCAAGGATCTAATCTGCAGCATTGTTTTGTACTTACAGCATTTTTAGGTATTTTTCCTTTAACTGATTTAAAAGGAGGCTCCTGTATGTTCAAAGTCCTTAACCTCACAACACACAAATAAAGACCGGACAACCACATCCTCTAGCTTTTGCCCCAGTCTCTTTCAAGTGCTGTGCTGCACACCGTTACTTACAAACTGCAGGATCCTTCTGCTGCTCTTGCAGGTTTGCAGATGTCCACAGAATTGCAGAACATAGCACCAAAGTCAATACTTGGCAGAGCTAAACAGTAGAGATGACTGTGAGCTCCAGTAAATAGTGCTGCAGCAGATTTAAGACTATTCTTTCCTGAAAGTTCTTACTGAACTACATGGTAAAAGAATGAAAAAAGAAGGCAACAGAATGCCTCCCCTTTGCCCACGATCAAGAGATTACTCTGACCTTAATTTCACACCATCTGGCAATGCCTCCCAACAGGAAGTTAATTTAATCTTGAATCTCTTGGTTTATTAGTATATCTTTACTAATGGCAATTAGGAAGCTTTCTGTTCTTCCAGAGGCAGGGAAAGAAATAAGGAAATAAAAAGATGGCTTTCTTGGATTCATCCTACTTTAGAAATTTTCACGGCCCCAAACTTGAAACCACTCAATTACATTTAAGCCAGCAATTCAGAAGTCAAATTCTGAGTCATAAACTCCAAGTTTTGCATTCCTGCTTGAAAAAACTACAGGGAGCATTGGCAAGATCATACAATGAGAAAAATCTCTGCTGCCAGAAAGCTTCCAGAAAAATTACATTTCTCCAGCAGCAGCTGCTAGTACCTCACAACCACTGTTTTTGACAGCATGACAGTTAACACCGGTATCCTAATTTAGTCAAGATATCAACACAGTAGAATCTGGTCAGCACTACGAGATCCACTGCACTGTAATATTCTCTGCATTCATCATCAGCCAGGGCCTTTGCTTTGCACATCATTCAAGAAAGCCCTAATGCTAGCAATAATACCATGGTACTGCCATCACTTCTGTCCTCCCACAATACCTAAGTTTCAGGGAGCTCAACTGATGGGAAACAAAAAAAATAATAATAATGGAGAAGAAAAAGCACCAAACAGGCAGTTCCTACAAGCTGGGCTCCACGAATGGTTAGGAAGCACTGCTGCACAGGCAGGGAAAACAGCCCCACTGCTTCCTTTCAAACCACAGCCAATAGGTCTGATTACCAACTGTACCACCAGGGTGGCCAAGAAGTCAGTTAAGATTTATTTCAAACATCGCTTTAAGTAATCCTAACAATCCTGATCATCTCACAAAGTTAAGTTTCAGATCTTCAGATCTCTCATCATTTGTGATCATGATGCAATCTTTTTATTTAGAAAGCTCTTTTTAAAATGTTGACGCTCAAACAATATGCTCTTATCTTAGTATTGATCCTCCTAAAGCTACAGAGGTCGAAGGAAAGAGAAATCTTATGTTTTAAACATTCTTCCCCCTGCCTTTAAGTCCCAGCTTCTTTGCTACTCAGATAAAGAAACAAGAACACGCACACATTTCAGCTTGAAATGGTCAGAAAGCAATTCAGAACCTACATCTCAAGAAGTGATTGTGTTAAGAATTGATTTTTTAAGTCTTCTATGCTACTAAGAATCAACTCAGTTACAGTTCAGTTACACTCAGAAGCTAATAAGCTTATGCAACACCCACAGTGTTATTATTCTGCAATGTTGTTTCCAAAATAACTTGCACATGCACTCTGAGCAGGTTTTTTTTTTTTTTTNTCATCCTACTTTAGAAATTTTCACGGCCCCAAACTTGAAACCACTCAATTACATTTAAGCCAGCAATTCAGAAGTCAAATTCTGAGTCATAAACTCCAAGTTTTGCATTCCTGCTTGAAAAAACTACAGGGAGCATTGGCAAGATCATACAATGAGAAAAATCTCTGCTGCCAGAAAGCTTCCAGAAAAATTACATTTCTCCAGCAGCAGCTGCTAGTACCTCACAACCACTGTTTTTGACAGCATGACAGTTAACACCGGTATCCTAATTTAGTCAAGATATCAACACAGTAGAATCTGGTCAGCACTACGAGATCCACTGCACTGTAATATTCTCTGCATTCATCATCAGCCAGGGCCTTTGCTTTGCACATCATTCAAGAAAGCCCTAATGCTAGCAATAATACCATGGTACTGCCATCACTTCTGTCCTCCCACAATACCTAAGTTTCAGGGAGCTCAACTGATGGGAAACAAAAAAAATAATAATAATGGAGAAGAAAAAGCACCAAACAGGCAGTTCCTACAAGCTGGGCTCCACGAATGGTTAGGAAGCACTGCTGCACAGGCAGGGAAAACAGCCCCACTGCTTCCTTTCAAACCACAGCCAATAGGTCTGATTACCAACTGTACCACCAGGGTGGCCAAGAAGTCAGTTAAGATTTATTTCAAACATCGCTTTAAGTAATCCTAACAATCCTGATCATCTCACAAAGTTAAGTTTCAGATCTTCAGATCTCTCATCATTTGTGATCATGATGCAATCTTTTTATTTAGAAAGCTCTTTTTAAAATGTTGACGCTCAAACAATATGCTCTTATCTTAGTATTGATCCTCCTAAAGCTACAGAGGTCGAAGGAAAGAGAAATCTTATGTTTTAAACATTCTTCCCCCTGCCTTTAAGTCCCAGCTTCTTTGCTACTCAGATAAAGAAACAAGAACACGCACACATTTCAGCTTGAAATGGTCAGAAAGCAATTCAGAACCTACATCTCAAGAAGTGATTGTGTTAAGAATTGATTTTTTAAGTCTTCTATGCTACTAAGAATCAACTCAGTTACAGTTCAGTTACACTCAGAAGCTAATAAGCTTATGCAACACCCACAGTGTTATTATTCTGCAATGTTGTTTCCAAAATAACTTGCACATGCACTCTGAGCAGGTTTTTTTTTTTTTTTATTACTTTTATCATTTTAATTTACAGAAATGTGGCATAAAAAATGGCCATATAGAGAGCAGTTTGAGCCACTAAGGCACAACTTCTCCGCAAGTGGCTTTAGGAAGGCCACTGACACAATGCCCTGCTCCGTGTGATTGGGTGGGCACACAACCTGGGTATGTTTGGAAGGCACACTGACAAGCACAGAGCTGTGCTCATGCACTCTACCATGAGGACAGTGGATACATACCGTCTTCTAAGATGCTTATGAGTCTGTTGGCTACTATTCCATTTTGAAACGTGAGGCAAGGAATGTCATAACGTTACAGCATTTTGACAGCCACGCTCAACCAAGGCAGGGAATCACTAGTTTTGCAGGGCAGCTGAGTTGCACTAAAGCAAAAGGCAAAACTACACATTATTTAAGTAGATAATGATTTTATTTTTACTAATAAGAAAACCAGAACAGAAAAGACCCACTCAGTGGAGTTACGAACTATCGCGATGCTATGATTAAACTCAGGGGCAAGCAAGTATTCAAATCTGACTCACCACTGGCATACACAAAACTGCCCCTGACAAGGTGAGCAGGAAGGCACTGGTCTGTGAGCTGAGATTCCAGCTCTTGCTGTTGAGAAACCTCCTCATTCCACCTGTGTCACCATCCCCACCTCTGCAATACATCTTGTAAACATCAGCTCAAGGCTTGCATCCCTCAAAGGACAGCAGCTTGTGTCCACCCAGAGATTAACACTACCCTGAATTTGAATTACTAACTTAAATGAGACTTAACTAAACTACTTAAATGATGACTAAATGTCATTCTAATTACAGTGAACACATTTGCAATTAACTGGCTCATTTCAGGAGCAAGAAAACCAACCCAGAGCAAAGAGAACATCGCTCATACATACCCCTTCCTGGTCTAGACAGGTTAAACAGTCTGGCAACACGTTAATGCCAAAGATGAAACTCCCAACATAGTTCTGAGAAGACCTACAATCTCCTACGCCCTCTCCAAGGTATGTTTTCTGATGCCGACCATCTTTAAAATGTGGTTTGGATCTTTAGCTGCTCTGGTTAACAACCATTTGTTGTCTTAATGCACACGTTAAGGTGGCATTAAAAACAAGAACACCAAAGCACTGAGGAAGTTACTGAAAACTAAGAAGTTTAAGATGTACAAGCAGCCTGGCCCATTGAAAGAGAGCAATGAAGTACCACTCAGCTACCCACCAGTTAAGGAAAAAGGGAAACAGATAACTACTGTCCATGTTTAGACACACTTCTCATGAAAAACAAAACAAAGCAAAATCTATTGTGTTTTTGCTTACAAAGATCCCAAATCTGATCCTTTATCTGCTTATGACAAACAATGATCTTTTATCCGCGCATACAGACACGATTGTTTGTCATATTGAGTATACATCCAGAGCACCATTTCAGCTGTGACAAGTCACTTGTCCTTGTGGGTAAACTAAAGGAAACGCTTCGAGTTATTATCAACACACACACTGTTACATATGGCTTTCAGTACATCTCCTTCAATTTCACTATGACTAAGGAGTGAGCCTTTCTCCATAGCAGCAATCAGTGAGAAGCAGGGGATGTTCCTGCATTTCAATTCCAATTTCTACATGGACCACACACTTATCAGCCTTTAATGCAATGTCTTTTGAAAACCACCCTTGTGAGGAAAAATTCTAGTTAGTGCTCTTTACTATTCACATATCAGCGACAAGAAAAAAAAATCTGCTAGCTGAATCAGAAGAAATAACAAATCTACGTTCACCAGACAGAGTTGATGGTAATCACACAGAACACAGCAAGTACTGCAAACTAAGCCAGCATCAAATGGAAGATGTCTAATGCCACACAAAACTGCATTTTCTCAAGTTTGCCAACATTTCAGCAGATGAGGTGATGTTAGTTTGACTGAAAGTTCTGGTCAGAAATTAAGTACTTGAAGGGAACTTACAAGCAGCAAGAGGAGTGCCTTTTTACGTAGGCGCATAGTGATAGGACAAGGGGGAATCGCTTTAAACTAAAAAAGGAGAGACTTAGGCTAAACATTAGGAAAAAAATCTTTACTTGGAGGGTGGTGAGACGCTGGCACAGGCTGAGCACAGAAGTTGTGGATGCCCCATTGCTGGAGGTGTTCAAGGCCAGGCTGANCAAGAGGAGTGACTTTTTACGTAGTCGCATAGTGATAGGACAAGGGGGAATCGCTTTAAACTAAAAAAGGAGAGACAGGCTAAACATTAGGAAAAAAATCTTTACTTGGAGGGTGGTGAGACGCTGGCACAGGCTGAGCACAGAAGTTGTGGATGCCCCATTGCTGGAGGTGTTCAAGGCCAGGCTGACCAGGGCCCTGTGCAGTCTGATCTAGTGGACGGTAAACCTGCACACAGCAGATGAGTTGGAAACAAATAACCCTTCCAACCAAAGCCAATCTATGGTAATACTGAAATGAAAAAACCTGTATGAGAAGGCACGGTTTGGCTTTCAGTTAAGATCTGAAGCTACGGGCCACATAACTTTCAACGGAGATGACACTGCACACGCTCGAGCTGATTTCCTTTTGATCTCAATATCAAAATAGACGGTCAGTATTTCTACACATGGAAGCATTATCTTCTGGAGCAAGTAACCGACAGGCAGCACCAAGCACGGCCTCAAGAAGCCGTCCCCAAGCAGCCTCTCCTGACAACCTCCTGCACCCGTGTTTCGTCAGCAGGAGGTGGCACACGAACTGCGTGCAGAAGATTCCTGAACGCCGCCGTGCCACACAACTCCATCTGTACCCAACCGGTCCCTCCGAAGCCGGGAGCGCCTCGCTGAAACGCCTTCCCCAGCAGCACCGCAGCGATGCGGGAGGGACCGCGCGGCTTCTGGAGGCCTCGCTCACATCGTGCTCCCAAAGGGCGTGCGGCTGCGGCGGGACCCGGGCAATGGAGAGGGGAAGCGGCGGGCTGGCCCCGCTCATCCGTCCCCTCTTCTTCTTCTTCCTCCTCCTCCTCGCGGCGCGGCGGTATCGGTCCCACCCGCTCCTCTCCTGCATATTTCAGCGCTGCAGCGAATTCCTCCCCTCCCAAATTTGGGCGCAAAAGGAGAAAAGGGGAGGAGGGAGCGGGGGGGGGGGGGAGAGGGGGGGGGGNAAAAAAAAAAAAAAAAAAAAAAAAAAAAAAAGCGAGAGAGAGAAAGGAGAGGGAGCAGAACCTCTCCGGCATTTTCGCTTTCTCGCGTAGCCCCAGGAATACATTATACAATTTCGGGCGGGCAGGAAGTGAGCGCGTGGAGGAGGGGAGGCTGCGGCGGCCGGGGGGCGCTGTGCCGGGGGCCCCGCGGTGGGGCCGCTCCCTCCCGCCGCCTCGCGCCGTCACGGCCCCGGCTTGGAGACTCACCCATGGCGCCGGCGGTGCGCTGCAGGCGCTGGGCTGCGGCTCGCTGCCCTCCCTCCGCAGCGGCGGCGCGGACCGAGCCGCCCCCTCCTTCTCCTTGCGCCTCTGCCCCCGCCGATTCTCCGACGCCCTCTACGCCGAGGGGCCGCGGCTCTTCCACGCGGCGCCTACGCGCGCTTAACG
>VXAB01012541.1:607103-710334 GCA_013399175.1 Odontophorus gujanensis
AAAAGGGAAAAGGGGGGGGGGGGGGGGGGGGGGGGGGGAGAGGGGGGAGGAAAAAAAAAAAAAAAAAAAAAGCGAGAGAGAGAAAGGAGAGGGAGCAGAACCTCTCCGGCATTTTCGCTTTCTCGCGTAGCCCCAGGAATACATTATACAATTTCGGGCGGGCAGGAAGTGAGCGCGTGGAGGAGGGGAGGCTGCGGCGGCCGGGGGGCGCTGTNTCGGCTCTGGCTGCCGCTCCCCACGTCTCTTCCCTTGCCCCCGCCTCTCGCGGCGCGAAGCTCGGCTGCTATTTCCTCCCCGCCCGCCCCCTCTCCTGTGTCAGAGAAAAAGGGTCCGCTCGGCGGCCATTTTGGAACCGGGCACACGCTACGACGCCGAAGCCGCATCGGCGGGCAGCGGGGCTTGCCCGTAACAAAGATGGCCGGCTGTTACGACGGGCGGGCCGCAACTCCCCTCCTTTTTCTAGGGCTATTCACGGAACGCCGTTACGCCGAGCGTGGGCTGTGGAGCCCGCTGGGCGCTGAGCTGCCTATGCTCCCTCCGCCCGCCGGTTCACGCAGATTGCGCAGCAGAGGCGGGCGGGAGAGCGGTACCCTGAGCTGCAGCTCGGGCGCATCACTATCTCCCCGCCGCACCCTCTCACGGAGTCCTCCCAAGCACCAGCTGAGGGAGGGCTGGAAGCGAGCTCTCCCTTCCTCAAATCTGTTCTCCTCGCAATAAAGCGCGTAGTCCCTTTCGCATCTTCCAACTCCCTCAAGGAGCTGCTGCCTCCCTCCCGTCCTGGCACCGCAAATTGGTGCCTCCAAGCACTGCCTCCAGCCGTGGGGAGCTCAGCCGTGGGGGAAAAGTGGGGCTGAAAAAGGGGCACAGCGAAAGAAGCAAAAAAAGAATAAAATTACTTTTGCCATTCCTGTTCAACTGCACGTTGTGTTTTGTTTTTATACTTGGGACACCTCTTTGGAGCCGTTTAAACTCTTGGATGTTTTATGCCCACGCTGAAATGCTGGATACCTGTATTTATGATGTGTGATCTGAAACCTAACACCCCTTCTTTTGCGTTTGGGATTTCTGAGCGTGGTCTGTTTCCTCAGCTTTTCTTTCTTACAAGAAAGTACACTTCTTGAGTAAAGTACTCAGCAAAACGGGGAACATACTGAATTTACTGTGTCTGTAATACAATTCATTTCTACCGTTATCTTAAGAGCACGATCTGGTACTCGAAAGATGGCGAAAGTTCCATTTCAGTGGCTAAAGTGGGCATGTTGTTAAAGCAGTACTTGTGTAGGTAGAGTCATAGCAAGACAGACAGACCAACTATGAAGAAAAGACAGTCCTCAGTTCTTTCTGATATCCATCCACTTCTTTCTCATATAACGTCTTACATTCCTTTTATCTTTTCTGGTACATTTGATAAACAAATACTTTTTACAACAACACTGAAAACAGGGTTTTTTCTCTTTTTTTTCCCTTCCCCCCCCCCCCCCTTTTTTTTTAAATTTTGTTTTTTGTTTTTTCATAAAGGTATGCAGGCCAACACAATGCGGTTCAGTGCTGTTTAAGAACTGGAAGTGTTACAATATTCTGTGGTACGTGGATGCCCAAGGGAAAGAGATTTTTATTATCATTGGTCACAGGACTGCCAAATGTTATCTCATAAATCTGTGTCTTTCACAATGGATGAGGTAAGAAATAACCTTTTTTTCATTCTGGTTGGTTTAGGTGGTAATGTCCATGGCAATGAGATACGGCTACATTGCTTTCGTGGTTATTTGAATACCAAAAAGAGACACTTTACACCACAGAAGTTGTTCGTTGAATATATAATATTGTCCCCACAACTCTCCCGTAAAAATACATTGTGGGAAAACAATCAAATGAGTAATACTTGCTTTCTTACTTGTAGTAAAGGATTCAAATTGCTCCAAAAAATTGTCTTGGTCTTCAGATGCATCCAGAAAATGGCCGAAGTATGTAGCTATTGAGGATATCTTTGAAAAGGGGATGGTAGTTTTTAAGGAATTTTAAGTATTATTTCATGGACTGATCATTGAGGGAAAAAAAAAACAAACACAAAAGGCAGTGAGCTTGCACCTTTGAAATGTCCAAAACTGGCACAGACTTAATGAGGAAGCAAGATGCAAGCCAGTGGGTTTTATGTGAGGCTAGTGTCCTGTTTTTCTGTGTTCATACAGTAGTTGACAGGGTTAAGAAAATTCAACAAAATTGTGTGCATTTTGAGAATAAAGCAAATGCAAATGGATCCCTGAAGCTTAAATAATACCTCATTCTGTGTAAAATATAACAAATTTCACCTTTTACATTTCCATAGTGATCTGCCATTCTTCTTCAAAAGGAGCAGCCTGCACTAAATCATCAACGAACTTCAAGACTGTTTAGATTCATCAGAAATCAATACTTTTGAAAGAAAGTAAGATACAGTTTGTTGACTATTTTTTTGTGAAATCACCAAAACACTTTGCAAAGTTCAGAATAGAGTGTTGTCTGCCATAGCGTGGAACCTGTTTGTGTCCTTGTCCTCAGACACAGGTACCAAACCCACTCACCTTATTAAAAAATGTGCTAACTAGTGTTGCTGCCAGGTTGGTTCCCAGCCAGCTGAGCCAGTTTTCATGCCTTCCTGCCAGTAACACATATGAAGGCTGTTCTGTTTGGTTTTGTTTTAATGTGCGCAGGTGTGACTCACTAGGTGAATTAGCTCCAGCATGGGATGTGTTGAAATTATGGTGCATGTACCCTGTTGACTTTCTCCTGCCTGGAAACTCCAGTGCCTCCTGGGTTTGCAGGGTGCACTGTGCATTTCCAGACTGATTCACACTTCTCAGTCGGCACCACAGTGTATGCACCACCCTCCTGAGCTCCTGTGCTAGTGTAACAGATCTTTGCATACCAAGCAGTCATTTGCCAAAGCGACCAGTTTCATTATACATACTGGTCCTGAACTCTGTTCCCATAAACAATCTAGGTTATGCAACATGTGGTGATGCTGGAGATTCTCAAATAATAAGCACAGTCTTCTTCAAGCCCATCCTTAAATCTTAGTTTTGCAGTAATGCCTTTCAAAATCTTGAATGCTCTTTGGTCACTGCTTGTCATACTGACCAGAAATGTCTCTTGTCCTTGTATTCTGTTCCCTCTTTGACATCTGTTGCCCTTTACATTTGATGATTTTTGTATAAATACTGCCGTTCTTTGTTCCCTAGCACAAGAAACAGTCCAATACAATGGCAGTACAAACACTAACAATAGCATGCAGCATCTGGTGTCACATCTGATTGGGCCCTGATGTCTTGTCCATCAGCCTCTTCCTATTTTGAGACATGCACACTCAGTAGGACCACTTGTCCAGAATCAGGACTGTATTTGTGTAGCTGTTCTGTATTCAGAGAAGGCACTCGTGAAACAGAAACTCCTTGCAAACTCTCAAGCAGCACAATAACCAACTATCCCTACTGTTTCTGTCGCTGCCGTTATGGCTGTTTTCTTTGACTGCTACCTGCAACAATATTTAGGAACATGCAAATGAAGCAACATAAAATGTATCCCTTTTGGTCACCTTCTGAAGTTTGTTGGGGAAAAATTGCCCCGCAGCAATAAGAAGGAGTTGTGTTCATCAGCAAATTCTCATATAATGCTGTAGAAGTTATAAACATAGGTTTATAATACACAACTGCTATGGTAAAAATACAACATCTCTTGGTTTGTAGTATGTTTACTGTATCATCCTGCTATACGTCCATTGCTTCAATTATCTAAAGAAAGAGGCTTTGATAGATTTCGAACCAGTGATGTGATCCTTGTGAGAGGCACACACATGCACTTATTGTTGAAGGTAGAAAATGGTTGCTTTGTGCAGTTATGGTTGTGTAGCTGGGAGTATAGATCAGTAGGAGCAGAAAAGCGGCCTAATCCTTGGTCATGTATTCCTACTAATAACAATCACTTTGTTTAGTGAGTTGAGAGCCAACCTTGGTGGAAGTTTATCTAGTGCTCTACACCATTTTGACTGGTGAGCGACTTGTGGCTTGGGAAATACAAATTTCCAGTAATGTTAAACTATGTGAAAAATGCACCATCTAATACGCTGTTTGCACAACATTCAGAGAAAGCAGATCAGTGAGCTGACAGATCACGAGATGTATTTCTTACTCTGGAGAGTCTGAGCCTGGAGCAAATGCCCCTCTCCCACCCTCCCACAAGCAGACAGGAGTGACTGCTCTGGAGGATCAGAAGCAACATCTGCAGTGCGTTCTGGTAGTTCCAGCTCTCTGTTTGTTTATTTGTTAATAAGTAAGCCCCACCGAGGCCAGGTAGGTCTTGGTAAATCCTTAAGAGACATTCTGTATACCCAGATGTGTAATCATTAATACCCAGTTCTACAGCCAGACGTATACTGATGAACTGTTGTGCCTGAGCAGAGTCTTGGGGGCATAAAGGGTCTGCACACACTGACACCTCTACAAGAGCAGGGCCTTAGGGAGTATCACCTTCCTGCCCATTTGCATTAGCAAGTGCTTCCTGCTGTAGTGTGAGGCTTTGCTGTCATACTTTGCATATTATACTAGGGAAGAAGCACTTAGACAATTAATGCAATGTGGCATTTCATTATATTTTTCTTATTCGAGGAAAGGAAAAATAAAAACAATTTTTGGAGCTTAGAATGAATTTCCTCTGCTAGACAGATTTCTTTTTCATTCTAGAACAGTGTAGAATAAAAGCAGATGAATTCTCCATATACAGTAGTCAGGTTTTTGCATTATTCTCTTTACTAACATCTGAACGTTGATTCTGCAAGGAGTAAAGCAAATGGCTGGTTCTGATAAGAAGCAGTACCGTGAACTTTGTGCTGCTGCTGTGCTTTGTATTTCCCAGCTGCACTCTTTTGATTAAAGGACATCTACTTCCCTCTATGAATATTGAATCAGGATTTGTCCTTGCAGACACTAGAGCGACAGTACTTGAAGTTAGGCTGGAGGTAATAGCATGCCAGCTCAAGGACTCAGGTGCAGTTCACATCTGAGTTGAACAACTGAAGCAGCGTGTTACAGATCATACCATTTGCTGGCATTGTAATCACTTTGCCAGTTTGTTCCTTTTCGTGTACCTGGGAAAATGAGGCTCTGACTTCTGACGTGGTTACTGGGTAGCTACAATATGGGGTCCTCTCTAAATAAGTGTTTGTTCTTCTTACCTACACGTGCCTTCACTCTCAGGTCCACCCTTTGGGGCTTCACCTGGCACTTGAACAAACTGAAAAAGCAAAATGAATGGCTTATTGTGACCATTGGGAATGCAGCACTCCACAGAGGGGAAGACTTGAACAGTATATATATATCCCAGTCAAATCTGTTATCAGGAGATATCTCTCAAAACTGTTCTCCAAGAAAACAGCCAACAGCTAAAATATGGATGTAAAGTAGCTCATTATTCAAAGCATCATCGTTCCATCAGTAAAATTATGAGCACCTAATGCAGAAGAATCAAAAGCTGAAATTTAAATCCAGGAAAATACTAAAACTTAATTCAGATTACCTTTTCGTATTTGTGAACTGAATTACATCATGCCAAAACACTCTTTTACATGAGGAGAATGGTACTCAGTGATTTTGCTCTGATGACAATGTAATACTTGAAATAGAAAATAGTTCTTACAGAATCAGTAATTTGGATGTTCGGATTCATAATGGAAGATAATAGTGGTTTTGATGATGAATCCACTATATAAGCCAAAAAGATTTCGAGAGCTTATTTCAGAGTAGATCCATTAGCATAACCTAGGACATAGCCTTGGTATTCCAGAGAAGAAAAGTCATTGTATTGCTGTAATAACAACATCAGAGTGGTAGGGAGTTTTTGAATAATGTGCTTTTAATAGGCGGGCTTCAGGCTTGCCATCTCCAGTGTGTATGCTATGAAGTAAAAGGCATAATCTGTGTTTGTGTAAGAAAAAAAAGTGGGCTGGGGTTATTAGCATAACATCTTAGATATGTTTTAAGAAACAAATGTTTTCCTCCACTTCTGGATCTCAGGGTCATTAAATGTCTTTCTCATAATAACTGGCAGCATGGACTCTTTCTACCCTGAATGTTTCTAAACTCTTTGCTACCATTTCTTCTTCTTCTTTCCTTTTCCTTTTTCCTTTTCTTCTTCCTTTTTATTTTTCCTTTTCCTTTTTCCGCAAACCATCTAACATGATGCCAGATGATCTGTAAAAACTGGCTGAATATATACGAAGCATGCACTGTTATAAACTGATAGCATTTTTTGACAGATAATTTTGTGCTCTATGTAGTTCATGGCAACACCTCTGCTCTACAATGTGCAAAACAAAACTGCTCTTCTTTATATGCCTGAAATTCCTAGTCATTAATTCATGCTTTATGTGTATACTAATACTGAGGATGCCCATGCTTGTGTTCAGATATTACTTATTTTCATCAAAGACACTGCAATAGAAATCATCTATTGGATATGACACTTCCTTACAGACTCATGGCAGCGTGTTCTTTATTTCCTTGAAATACCTAGCTGAAAAATTGAACGTTACTGAAAGTGGGTTCAGTTGTGTAGGCAGCAAATATTCCCCGACGTTACCTTTCTATAACAAGTGTTTTGACTACTCTCACTGCGGAAAGAATTGTAATATTGTTCTACTTGCAGTGTATTTATCATGCAGCTCAGGTAGTTCATGCTGTGTTGACTATGTGGACCAAAAACTCAGTGTATTTAATTCTAGTTTGCAAGATAGTTATCTCCCATTTCATATCACTTTATTTCTTGGTGGATTTCTAGTTTATTTTATTTATCTCAACTATTTAAAATGTCTGCAAATATCCCCATGGCAATGGCAGCAGTATATAGTTACATGAATCACAACTAGGCAGTAAATAAATGGTTTAAGGCACAACTAAAGACCAAACATGAGCTGAAGTGTTCGGTAACAGCAGGTGTTTATTGTGACTATACTTCTACACCATTAATACTCTTTCCCAGATACAGAGTTCTGGAAACAGTTGGAGAGTTTTATCATGATTTTGGGGGATGCTGACCAAAACAAATCTTTTCCTTGTAGATGGAAGGTTGTCCCCACAACTCTGCTGTGTCTGAGTTTAGAAAGGAAAGGTGGCTATGGTAATTCTACATGAAAGAATTCGAGATCTTTGTATTTCTTTGATTATTTGCCTATTAGTGCTGCGGGTTGCCCACAGCAGGTATATGGAAAAGTAACCTTTTAGAAGAGTACTTTGCTTGAGGCCGTGCCTTCGACACATAGCAGGCTAAAGCAGCATTTAGGGACTTTCAAAAGATCTACTGTACATATATTTAACTTCCAGTGAATAAACAAGCCACTGTTTTTCTTAATGGTATGTAATGGTATAAGATGGCTGAATATTGCCGAGCTTCTTTATTTATTTATTTGTTCAAGAGAACACTATTTTATTTTCTTGGGATACAATTGGTAAAGAAGCCTTTTTCAGAGTATTCATAATTACCACGGCTATGAAAAAAGTGTCCATTCAACTTAATGTCTTAGATAGACCCATTAGCTACTGATGTCTTGTTGCATAAATGCACACAGTTGCAAAAGTGACACAGGTTTTTAATGGAGGATGTCTTAATCCATTGTGATAGCTATGTGGCTTCTCCTTCAAAACACGGAGGGGAGACTGTGCAGTCAAGGGTATTTTAATTCCTCATCTGAAGTTCAGAAAATGGAAGAGAGAGCATTCAAAGTCTTAAAATAAACCACAACGTGATAAATCATAACAAAGTACAAAATGAAAACATTCAATTTATTTAGAGAACATTCTCAAAGAATGGAATACATCAGTCTTGGACCAAAGCATACATTTATCCAGACAGCCGTTAATTCACAGTTTATTTATAAAATGATTCAGTTTTCGATAACATCTGTGTATGGCAAGATGCCCAACCTCTGGGGCACCGTGGGGAGAGGTTATTAAGCATCCTCCTTTCTCTATGTACAAGTGAAGAAACTGGAAGCAGTCAGTGTTACACTGCTGACTCAACTCCAACAGCAATGCCAGGTGGGTCCTGCTAATTTATAGCCATCAGAGAAAAGAAAGATCCTCTCCAATGCAGAGAACAGGAGAACTTCACAGGAGGTCCTCAGAACAGCCATCCAAAGCTAGTAGACCTATTTTGATACAAAGTCAGCACTTTGCCTTCTGTCGCAGAGGAAACTAAACAAAAATAATCACACAAAGTGACTGAAGAAAATATGAATTTAGTATGGCTGAAAAAATAAATTGGATTGGCCACAGAATGTTTTTCTCCAGTAGTAATGACCTAAAATATATATTTGATATTGGAAAAAATAACATATTGGTCATTTGTCTGACAGCTTTTACCACTTCCTGCCTGATTACTGAGGAATTCAGAATGCTTTTTGACAAACAATAAGTATGTCTACACTGGGGAATTTCTTTTTCTTTTTTTTTCAGGAAACACAGCTACATTAGTGCCATTAATGCAGGCTTTCTCACCACCATTTATCTAACGCTGTCTGGGCTCCGTCACTTTTCTAGATCCCTTTTATCCACTTTATAGCGGGCCCCAATCCTGCAATTAATTCCCCTTGGTACAGAGGTTGGCAGTGCTCACCGCAGAGTCCCAGCCATTACCGATATCTTTCTGTAAACATGGAGGTGATAACAGCACCTGAGCTAGCAAATGCCAAGCCTGCAGTTTTGCGTGGAGGTCAGATTAGATTCAGTGGGATAAGGTGCCGTGAAGGAACCATTTGCCCTTCAGCATGGCAACCACTGGGGCAGAGGCTGCGTGATCCCAGGGCAGCGAGGTCCCCACCCTTGCTGCGGTGTTTGATGGCTGATGCAATCAAATAGGAAATGCAGATGAGACTGGGCCGACCTGCTTTCTGTTTTTCCATCCAGGTCCTTCCTCCCATCTTCATTTTCATTTTTTAAATGAAATTTTAATTTTCTACAATAGAACGCCTTCATTTAATCCAAAATAACACAGCCTGAAAAACACTCCTCCATTTTCTGATTCCTCCCTCAGCAAACTGACTTCCACAGAGCTCCACACATGCCCCTGGTAAATAAATTAGGAAATAAAGAGCATTAAACCCATACAACAATTGCTGTATTTTGCTGAGGGCTGGCATCCCTGCAGTACAGCTGCTTCTCCCTCCTGGGAGCCGGGAAAGGGACAATAGCGAGCTATGTAATGTGGCTGACATATCTTCTAGTCCCCCAACCTAAAGGCACGCACGCATATATTCACCCATAGCAACAGACCAGAGGCATTTCTGTGAGCTCAACGCCATCTTAGAAGACTTTTTCTCACCCAAACAAGAGTCAGTGGCTTCACAAAAGAATCCATTTCTGAAATCTCCAGTAGGGATGGTTACACAAGAGGTTACACACATCTCATCAAAATCCTTTGGCCATGCAGCCAGTCACTGAGAAGGCAATCTAATGGCTTTCCCCCAAAACATGCCTTTTTATCTTGTTAAACATCTGACCTTGCTATGCCTCCAAGCAGCCCAAAACAGCCAGCAGTGCTTGTAAGGAAATATTCAAATCTGCAATCGTCAGGAGAGACAAGTCTTTGCTGAAGACTGTAAATAAGAGAAGAATGCAGTGGGTTTGGGCCTTCTGCCCAAGGAGATAAACCTTGACTCCTGTTGTGCCTGTGCTTTCTTAAGAAGCCCCAAGAGTCATTTCTGGTTGGAGGCAAATGTTGTCAATTGCTGTTATTGTTGTCACCAATGGGGGCCATTCCCGTGTCTGGAGCTCACACTGGAGGCCGGTAGTGCCAAACTGAACCCAACTCCAGGGATAAGGGGCAAGGCCCAGAGCTCTCATCTACACACAGCCTCTGGTTGCTCTAGCTCGATCCTAAATGTTTCCTCCTGCACTGCTGATTTATGATGGTTTTTCATTAGTCACACCCTATTTCCCAGCATGCAAGTCCTGTGACAAACCCTCTGCTCTCAAGTGGGTGTTGGAAATGCGAAAGGGAACAGGAAGGTAGTAAGTAACTAGGTGATGGTTAATTAGCTTGGCTTTCCAAGGGCTAACGGACAACAAATCTCACACCCTATAAGAAGTCACTCCTCAGGAAATCCTTACAGATCATTGTTCCAATGGAGCAGGAAAACAAGCCTCTCACAATAGAAAGCATCTTTGCATCAGAAGCATTAGCAAATGATAAAGCAACCAAACTGCGATAGAGTGAGTCAACAAATTTTCCTCAGCGCTTTCCCAGTGATTGCTCGCAAAGGTTGTGCGTTACTGAGCCAGAGTTTGGAGGCTCTAAGATGGGGAGGGCCATCAGAGAGTCCCTGTGTAACATGCTGACTTCTGAATTTCAGTCAAGCTCAGAAATAGAGGATCTGCAGGAAGATCCACCTTCCTTGTTCTAAATTAAAGATGTGCTTTTTAGCAAATCTGAGGGAAGTGTTGTGGTTGCTATGGACAAAATGTACGTAGGATCCAAAACTCAGAATTCGCTCTTTTAGTAGATAAAAAGCAAAGAAGATAGAAGAAGTTAAAGAAGTGTGGTGCTGTCATATCCCCTCCGGAGCCACCAGTTCAGAGTTAGCCCCAGACCACACCATGGAAAGTAGCTTTGACCGCAGCATTCCCCCATCTGTCCTGGAGCCTGGCCCCAGCATCCCTTTAGCCCACTGGAGTGACTGGAGTGCAGAAGGGGTTTGTATGGCAGCTGCTGAGTCACAGCCTGAGCCACTGATAGAGCACCTGGAGAAAAGACCTGGTCAGCCTTGGGAGCACCTGTGCAACTGGAAAGGGTGGAGCCAGGTTCCACCCCTCTTAGACCTCATTTAAGGGCTGACTGCCTCAGAGGAAGGATCTCTGCTGGAGATCTCTCCTTTGGAGTTCTCTTCAGTGAGCTTAGATCTTTGGAGGTGGGTGAGCATTCTGTTTTCCTCCTTTGTAACACCTTCTCATAGTGGTGGTCCTGTTGGTATTATAGTGTTCAAGCCATCACCCAGCTCCCTCTTCATTACTCATTCAGACTGTCCTGGTAATTCATTTACTACCTGTAATTATCTGGTGCAAGGAGGCACTGAGCTTAAAAAAGGAAAACTACGGGATTCTGAAGTCCTATGGAAGTATCACAGTCTCTTCCTTCCTGCAGATGCCAGCTGTCTAAAATAGCCACTCTTCTCTAATGTTCACTTATCTCCGATATGGCAGGTTGCCTGTAGCCACACTGAGAACAATTAAGATAGGACATCAGTATTTTATCACTGTGTGGTCTAATTTTACTTAAAGCAAGTCTGGTTGATGTAGTAATGAAAAAATTATCAACACCTAACAGTACCTTTCCTGCCTTGAAGCTCACTTTATTGTTATTGACAGCCTTGTCATGAGGGGTGTTCTGACAATAGCAAATATAATGGAGAAAAGCATAGTGGAAACCCAGGTTTTGGAGTCAGACTGGAGCAAGATTCATGAGGAGAAGACATTGGAACTAGATTCCATGCCTATTATGCTCTTATCTATCTGCAGCATTCTTGTGGAAAATGATAGAAAATTACTTAGGCAGTGTTAATCAACCTAATCATCAGTGGCTTCCTGAGCTGTAGGGAGTTCACAGCTTTTGTGGAATTCCCTTTGGTTCTTTTTTGAAGATAGTGGGGAGATCAATACGTTTCTGTATTTTGTGGTTTGATATGCTGTGACTCCCTGCTCTGAGAGCTGTAGGCAGTGCTGTAGCAGTGTCTCTGTCCTGAGAATGTCCAGACATGCTCCATACCTCTAATGAGATTGTTTTTAGTGTCTTAAGGGTATTTCGAGTCTTCACAGAATTGGAGTTTAGCTGCATACCTTACAGGGATGTTATATATCTGAAGACTGATGTCAGCTGCATATACAACTGCATGAAGTATGTCAGAAATATGAAATGTATGATAAACAGAAAGACATGCTTGGGGTTTCCATCATCCTTCTTAGTGAGGTATTTCAGGACTTCAACTAAATGCACATGTCTTACATTAGAGGAGCTTAGCAGGCTCAGAGTATGTATATCCCCATTTCACTTCAGCCTGTGAAGCTGCATTACTACCAAAGCTGAGTAAAGTGTCTTTATTGAGTCACTGTAAACAGCTCCTATTCAGCTCTCAACCCTGCAATCACACTAGTGAGCTTTTTTCTTTTTCGGAAATATGAACTTTTTCATGCACATTGATTTCATCATTCAGGAATTTAATTCAGCAGTCACCTTAAAAGGCCATTCATTTTGAGTCTAGGGAGGAGTGCATTTGCTTCCTTTGCAAAATGTGATGTCAAGGTTTATAGATTTCCCCCCCTTAATTCATCCTGAAATAGGAAATGCAGGAAGAGCAGTATAGTAGAACACAGCACACATTTATATGGTCAGCTAAATGAGCTAGGCTGAGAGGCCTGTGAGGGGCTCGCTTCTTATTTAACCTGAGCACACTGGGAGATCTTTCCAAGGGTCACAGATACAGATGGAGAAGTTGGGCAAGCTGCTGATTCAGGTTCTGTAATTAGCCAGCTAAAGAGATCAAAGAAAAAAGAGGGGGGGGGAAAAAAAGCTCCAGATGAAAGTTCGGTGCTGGTGTGGCTGTAATTTCTCTCCAAAATATCTTGTTCCCAGATTACAGCGCTGTCTGGCTGTATTTGCCACATTTCTAATACAGAGGATAAAACAAAGACATGTAGACTTCACCACAGTGTTTGGTTGTTTTTTTTTTTGCATAGATTTCTCCAAATCTGATCGGTGATTGCAGGTGAGGCTGGTGGCTCCAAGTGCTGTTAAAGTTGTCTCTATGTTTCATCATAAAGCCCTTTCCCCTGCCAGTTGTAGCTTTTTCTGAGTTCAGCTTCTGGAACTGGGCTGTTCAGAGGTGCTCAGCTGCGCTCACCACACCACAAACGCACGCGTGTATAGGTGGCAGTGCTTTTCAGATACAGGAAAAAAGTGAAATGAATTTCACTCAGGTCAAAGGTTTCTGGAATGAGTATTTGGTGTTCGGTATGAGGAGGTGTTGGGGAGGAAGTGGACTTTCTGAAGGAACACTATCTTTTATGGTTCTTGAGCAAATTCAGCCAGGGTTAGCTGAGACAGAAGCCTTTCGAAGCTTGCAGCTCACACATGTTCAGCAGAAACCTTTAAAATGTTGGCAGCTAACCTCCTTGATGGCTTGCCTGCCTTGAGCACATCTAGCTAAAATGCAAGATTCTTTTTTTTTTTTTGGTATGGTTGTTACGATGATCTGTGCCAGGCATGCTTCATTCTTAGACCTGAACTCTTCAGGGCCTGGGGATGAACCACTCTGAGATGGCACAGGAGGAAGGGAGAAAGACTACAGGCAGTGATACTGATCCAGGGAGAGGATAACAGTGATGGTCCAGGCAACAAGCTGTGTCTGTTTGCATCCATGTCTGCAACGCACTTATCTTGGATTTTCTAGAGCCAAGGATTTGCTGTAAGAGATTAGGAATGTGTGGGAAGTTTAAGAAGCACAGGTGAGGACTGGCTGAATACAGAGTACTGGACTCACAACTGAGGGTGAGGAGAAAGTGGAGCAGTGGTGCAGATAAATTGCTCCTGGGATGTGAATGCTGCCTTGGACTCAGTCCTGCCGCTCCACAACTCCTAGCACAAAAGGCAAAATTTGTGTGGTAGTACCTGGATGCTCCTCGTCTCCTTGGTGATCAACATGATTCCTGACTTGAAAAAGTGCCAGGTGCTCAGAGCTTTAACTAAAGTCAGTGGGGCATATTTTTAGCATATGCAGAAAATCATAATGTGGAGTACTTGGAATGGTCAGATTTTAATATCCCAAATTGGGTACAAATAATGAATGCATCTTTCTCTTTGTTTTTCTGCTCACCTCAGATTTACAAAGAATTATTAATGTTCATGAAGTACTCATTGTAATATTGTCAATTAAAAGGTACCTTGGGGAACAAATAGAAGAACAGATGATAAGTCTGATGTCACATTAAAGGACAAATCATGCAGCCATTGCTCACTGCGTGACCACTTCTTGGTCTGAATACTGGATGCTGCAAAGTTACTCTGAAAACATAGATATGTAGCATGTCACTAGGAGCTGAGCCATAGTACATCCATGGGAGTGTTAATTAGAAAAACACTATCCCTCTGCTTTCATGTAATAGTACACAGGCAGTGTTTTTTCAAGCCTTTTTCCCCTTACAGATCCCTCCAAGCTTTGCAAGGGAGATGCAGGCCCTTGGATAAGGACAGGGTCTTCTGAAGCCCTTGGGAGTCCTCTGGATCCATAGGGTCCTCACTGCTAGTGGTATTCTTGAAAGGAAGAAAGGAGTTTGTTTTGACTGTGCTATAGCAGATATTCTGCTTAAGACTGTGTCTTTTTTTTAATCTGTGGTTTTTTTCCCCCTCAGTTTCTACTGCTGTATTTGCTCTAGTCAACCACCATTCAGGTAGCCCTGGTGTGAGGCAGGGCCCCAGTACAATGGCTTACCTCTGCCCACTCAGTCCAGCTCCTCCCATGTGCCAGGTAGTGCTGCAGTCTGCTTTGAACACTCACATACTTGAATGCTTCCATTCCACTGCAAACTGAGGGTGTTATTTGATTCTGTGAAAACAAATATTACAAACTCTTTCCTCTTGAAGCTTTGGAGCTTCTGTCACCAATGCACGAGGATCTGTAATTACAGCAGTGAACCCCTCCATCCACCACAGCTGCTTCCAGCAGTGTTCCCCCTCATTAGAAATCTATCCTATAATTTCAGATTAGAACTGGAACATAAGGTAGTAATTGGCTCTTTCTGTTCTAGTCTTTGCAGAATTTACATTGTCAAGATGGGGTGTTTGTTGTGCTTAAACCTTTCCACCCCTTGGCAATAGGTCTTGAACTTCTTTTTGCTTTGCCTACGTTGGCAGTTGCCCTGGTTCAGTTGCTGTGAGAGCTGACTGCAGACAACTTTTCTTCAACAGCAAGCCCCTGATTCCCTTGGTAATATTACAGCTACTGGTTTATTTATGATTTTCTCATCACTTGACATTCAGCTTTTTGCTACATTGGTGACCTGCATCACTCTCCTGTTGCTGTTCTGGCTGTGAAAATCATAAAAAGTGATGTGAAATGATAGGCTTTTTCAGAGCCCTATTCTAAATATCTTCTTTCTGGAAAATGAGGTGAGGTATATCTCTCACCATTCACTGTTTTTAAAATGACAAATCCTTTAAAAATGTGGTTGTTTCCTGTATAGGAGAGAAATAGAGGCTTTCTCAAGCTCAGATTGTCTTAGTGCCTTAGTGCTGATGAGGCTACATCTGGAGTGCTGGGTCCATTTCTGGGCTGCCCAGTACAAGATAGATATGGACATACTGGAAAGAGTCCAATGGAGAGCCAGTAAGATGATGAAGAGGCTGGAGCATCTCTCTTATGAGGAATGGCTGAGGGAGCTGTGGCTGTTCAGCCTGGAGAAGAAGCAGCTCAAGGGTATCTCACTCACATCTAAGTATAGCTGAAAGGGGGGTGCCCAGTGACAGGACAAGAGGCAATGGACACAAACTGGAATGCAGGAGGTTCCCTCTGAACATCAGCTAACACTTTTTCAATGTGGAGATGCTGGAGTGCTTGCATGGGCTGCCCAGAGGCTTTGGAGTTTCCACCTTTGAAGATCTCCAAAAGCTGTGAGGATGTGGGCCTGGGTGCCCCTGTGTATGGCCCTGATTGTGCAGGACTTGGGCCAGGTGGACACACAGGTCCCTGCCCACCTCAGCCATCCTGAGGTTCTATGATTCTGTCTGAGAATCTTAGTAATAGGTGCCGGGCTGTACTTGCCAGCATAACATAGCAATGTATAGATAATGTAAGTTTGTGAGGGAGCTCCTTTTAGCTATTTATTTATTTTGAATTCCATTGGCAAAATGCAAAAAAGCATTCCTTATTCTGGCCTCTAAATTCATTTAACAATAGATTAAAAAAGCAGACCAGCCCCCCAGCAAAGCATTGGCTTTTTCTCATATGCCAGCAGGCATCATCAAATTTTTCAAGAGAAGCAAAATGGACAAAAAGGGCTCTGCATGAGTGGGCTGGGGGCAGAGGTCTATGTTCATGTGCATGGAGCTGCAGCACTTTAAATGTTTCCTTCTCTGATCTTCCTGCCTCTTGCCTTAGTGTCTGCGTGGCTGAGGTGTGCACACTCATGCATGTGTGTACAGATGCATGTGTTGTTCCAGCTATGTGTATTGGGAATTACACTTTGGCTACGTACTATATTAGCTGTTCCTGATGTTTCCTGTCCCAGCCTTCCCACCCCCCCCAAACCACCAACACTGATTTCCTTCTGCTTTATTGCTGCCAACACGCTGTACAATGCCAAAGATAAGTTCTTGAGTAAGTTCCACAGGTAATTTGTAATTGCCATCTTTCTTTCTAATTACCCCAAATCAGTGGGGATAAACATTTCCTCAGAAGGTACAGTGTTAAACCACATTCCAGTATTCACCCTGACTTTCTGGGAAGGCTGAGCTTTAGAAAGTGATATCTCTCCTAGTGGGAAGCAGAAAATTCTGTTCTCAAAAGTGCTTCTGAAAATCAATGCTTTCTTTCTGAAGGGAAGCATGCAGCTTGCAGTTGCTGACATTCTTCATGTGTTCCCATGAGTGGGGATGGCCCCTGACTTTTCCTTTCTCATCATACTTAGTGTGTGTTTGCTTCATTTATGGGCTGTTTGAATGTGTTTTAGTTTCTTGCTGTTTGCTGTACGTATTTCTTTATTTTTTTTTCCATCAGGACTTTGCTCCCCATTTTATTGCAGTCCTGGTTCTGTGCCCTGCTCCACTTTGTTGCGGTGAGTTTAGTGTGTTGATTGTATGAGGATGCGCCTTTGTTGCCATTTTTACATTTTGAACATTAGTGCTTTGTTGAAGAGTGAGATTGCACAGGGCAAGTCCAAATATTAAAACCCTAAAACAAAGCCCAGCAAAAGGAAAAGAACAAGAGAAATGAAAAAAGCTATGTGTGTAAGGAAAAATTAATAAAACAGGCATAGGGTAAAAAGCCCTATTCGTTCCCACAGACTTAATCCAGATGTTAATTAAAGAATCTCATTTAAATACAAAAGAATCATACTCATTCCATCATATGGTCAGTTCATTTTTGGAGAAAAAAACTGGTGTTGGATGCCTCCTTTCACAGGAATCCAGTTCTTAGCATGGTTTTAAGGCTATTGTGCAATATGATCCTCTTATCTCTGGTAAAAGTCTGTGAGGTTTATCAGCAGCTTTTGACACAAATGAACTTAAGATATTGCTGCTTTTCCACAGAAGCTCTCTGGGATCAGTGGGGTCATTCTGAAGATGAGAACTCTCTGCACTCCCTGCAGAAATACCTTAAGTGACCATAATGCTTATCTGCCTTGCTTTGCATCCCCTCATGGAAAGCTGCTTGTTGGTATGTTGGTGGTATTTATTTTCTGAGACACCTCAGATTTTAAAATAGGCAGTTTCCATGTATCTCACAATTGTTACTGAACAGCACACTCCATCTTACCCAGCCTGCTTCTTGGATGGTGGCATTCATCTCTGCAGTTCTTCAGTTCTAAGTGGGAAGAGAGGCGTGCTCTACCTTTCTGACTGACCAGAAGGCTGCTCAGATGCAATACCCAGTCCACTGTGCAGTTGAGCATCTCTTGAACTGTGAAGGCAAATGGGAGCATGTCAGAATACATTTTCATGCAGCCCAGTGGCTCCACATGCAGTAGCTGCTCTCACCTAGAACAGTGATCTTTCTCTTTGCTGCTTTCCATGGGACAGGTTTCAGCCTCATTAGTGGCTGAATATTCTTCCCGAGTGCTCCAGAGATACTTGATGAGAAACAGTGATATAATGGTCACAACAGAAATAAAACTCAGATGAGTTGAGAGAATGTGTGTGAAGAACATGCATTTGCTACAGAAATTCATCTGGCAAATAAGTAGGGAAAAAAAAGCAGATCACTGCTTGCTTTGGAGAGGGAAAAAAAACCAAAACATTGCAAAATGCATATAGTTTACTTGAGCCTTCCTTCAGCAGAAGCAGTGACGTATTGTCTGCAGAATTACCACCCGCATCCACTACTTTAACTGTGTTATATCCAGTAACTCCTCCAAAGAGAAAAGCTGTAGATGCCTTCCAGAAATACAGTTCTCAGAGCTGGATAAAGCCACCTTTAAGGCAGGCTGCACTCAGTGACAGATAGTATGCTACAAAGAAGCAGGAGGGGGACCATGTTCCCTCTGCTCTCTCATCTGGGATATAACTGGCCCTTGTTTCAGCAAAAGTATGGAGGAAACATTGCCCTTTATTTGGTAGTCATACACAGCAATGGCAGTTATGATGGGAAAGCATAGGAATTAGTGATGGGCTTACTGGAGAACTCTCTTTCTTAACTGAGAGCTGCCAGCAGAGGTGTTGTCACCTGTGTAGCATGGAGTCCCTGATCCTTATGGAGAGGGACGCAGTTACATGCTGCTAACTTATCATTCACCAAGGGCCTTCTGGGAGGCTAAAAAGGACAGGGCTTCAACAATTCTGCAGTGAAAAGTACAGAAGAGAACCCAATACACCTGTTAGTGTTACTGGGAGAATCCATTTTGCTCTAGTGTAAGCAAAGTGTATGTGACTGGTAGCCAAATGTGCTGCAGATTAACTACATGTGATTATGACATGAGAAGGAAGGCACAGAAGAGCTGGCAAGGAGGACAGGGCCGGTGATGGCAGCTGGGGAATATCCATAAATTTTATAGCTGCAGAGCAAGATAATGCAAAGCAAAGACTGTAAAAGTGACTAATATGAATGAAGGCCAATAGGGAGAGAGCAGGGCTGATTGAATGCAGCAGCCACTGAAGACATGCTTTTGGTCTAAAGTACAGCAATAAGCATGTGGGCAGACAGACATCACTCAGGCTTGTTCCCCAGACCTTCAGGATTGCACTGCCTCTCCTGTTTCCTACGACAAAGACTTTCCCATCTAACATTCCTCTTTTTTTGGCTTGACTCTGACTGTAATGACCTAACTTTCAGGCTGGCACTGTATGATTCTTGCTGGGTGGTATAAAACTTTTTCAGCCAGGCTGTATGCTGCATAGTGTGCTTGCTGCTTCCAGCTGAATTCCTATGCCTGGCCTTCTGTACAGTGAGAACCACCATAGTGGTGAAGTACAAAGCCCAGACTATGACAGTACCTACATGGTATCAAAAGCACACCAAGGGTGTTGTATGTATAATAACCTTCCCAACTGTAGAAGCAGTTGGATGTGTGCATTACAAAAGTGTGGGACTTACAACTTGTACACACAGAACCATTCTTGCAACAGAGTTGAAATACTAGCATAGCAGTTGTGTAGGGAAAAAGTAGTGATAAAAGAAAGGTAAGTTTAATTTTGTGAGGACCTCCTGTGCAAGAAGCAGCCTCTTATGTGCATGTGGACTTGAGTGGTGCCTCCACAAGAATAAAATGACCCAGATGTACTTTGAGGTCTAGTCAAATTCAGATGAGGTCAAGAATTTTAAGCACCAAAACAGGCTTTTTTTTTTTTTTTTTTCTGAAACAGAAACCCTCTCCACTTGGTGAGATTCCACGATATCTTTCTAATGAATGAAATATCTCAGGCAGAGCTGTCACCAGTGAAGAACAGTTTGGACCTCAGTGAAAGAAATGGTAAAAAGAAGTGTAATAGGAAGCCATTATAGGGCACTGGGGGAGGATGAGAAAGCTGAACAGGAAATGTCTGTGCAGATAAAGGAAGCCTGCAAAGCAACTACAACAGGGATCATAGGAATTTCAATCTGCCTGTCACTGTGTGGAATTGTAATTAGGAAATATCAAATGTGTGTGAAAAACTGAAGACGTAGTGTAGCCCTGAATCACATTTAGACAGTTACTGGGTGTGCAGCTAGAGATACGGACCAGAAAGCTCACGGCCTGGGGGTTCTTGCTTCTCCCTCAACTCCAAACCAGTGCAGGTCGGAAAGCATCAGTTCATTGACCTTGTGGGTTATAGCACTGCCTGTTTTCTCAGGCCTGCTGCAGATGGCTGGGGGCTGATATGCTCACAGAGGATGTCGTCCGTTTAGCTTGTGGAGATTGACTGCTGTCACGTTTGTGGAGTGAATGAACTATAAACTGTTGGGAAAATGGCTTTGTAAACTACAGGATGGTTGAGTCTTTATTATTCTGGAAGGTGATGCTGTTAGGGTTTTTTTTTATCATTTGAGTTATTCATAAACAATGATGGAATACATGATAGGCAATAACTATCATTTTTGGAAACTACAATATACACTAAAAACGTTTAGTTCCTTTTACAGTTGAAAAAATAAATCAGATACAAAAAATATTCTGCTGCCATCAACACCATCTTGGCTTTTGTGAGGTGCGAATTCCCCTCTGCAAAAGTGCATTAACAGCTGAGAAGCTTTGGGAAAACTTTTATTTGCTGCAGCTATAGGACAGTACTGCTACGTGAAAATTACTGGGTGTTACTCAGGTGACGTTAAAGCATCACTTCTGGCACCACTGGTTTTCTGTCTGTCCCCAGCTTCTGTTTGCCTTCTGCTCAGGCTCTGTGTGTCCTCTGCTCTACTGCAGCTCTTCCTTTTTCCACCTGTTCCTTCCATTGACCACTCAATGCCCTTGATGTGTACCTCATCCAAAGAATGCGTGTTCTGCCATGGGGCCACAGTAAATCAAGTGGAAGTCCCCTCTGATGCTGAACTTGAACAGACTGGAAGAACACCAGCCCATACTAAGAAGACTGCTGCCAGGAAATACAAAGTGTTGCAAGAGTAACCACCAAATATTTATGGGCAGTGGTTCAAAGCATGTTCTTCTGAGAAGCTAAAGCTGTAAAATTCACAGTGCTAGGCTTCATTTTTGCAAAGATGCATCTGAACAAGCATCTGGTATGTTCTGATTCATAGCATGGGCCTGCTAGCACATAATTCCACACAACAGTAATCACTTCAAGATTTTTCCTGACTATGTTCAAGATTCCTGCTATCATAGATTGTTCCTTGACATCCACTAATATGGATTACACACTTTATTTGTGGTATTTTACCTTTTCTGGTCTTCATTTGTCCCGGTGAAAGATGATCTAGTCTGATATTTCTCAAGACATAATTGTTGTGTCTGAAGTTGTGCTTGTTTGTGTAACAGGGATTGCACTTGAGAGCCCTGCAGGAATTAGCACAAGCACCGATTTCACAAGGGGGTTGGGATTCACTAAGGCTTCAATGAAACAGTGGGAGAAGAGTGCACACAGTAAATTCCACTTCCCTCTGATGCACGTATGCACTGCTTTCCAAAAGCTCTGCAGGCAGGTTTTTGAGAACAAACTACAATCAAACTTTTTCCTAGGAAACTCTCATTAGCAGCCAGCAGAAATTCCTGTTTTATTTTAACAAATCTTTGTCGTAGTATCACACAAGTGTTTTCATAATCTCAAAGCCCTCCTTTAAATAGCTGTGACAATCAAGCCAATTATGCTCCCATGGACCAAGTTTTAGTTATCTTTGGTTTGCTTCCACTAAAAACATATGTGTCCCTTTGCTGTCATCTGAAATATTTTATTGTTTTTTTGAATTCTGTATTATTTATCTCACTAATTACCCATTAACTTGCTTTGCTTATTTTTACAATTTTCCTTTTTTCCCCTACTAGATTATTTATTTTTTTAAGGTTTACTCCTTATTGTTCTACTGACCTATGAGGCCCTGGGATATTTTTCCTATTTAAAATTTAAAAAGAGACTGTTCAATTTCCTTATTTTTTTTTTTCTTCCTCCCCCCTAAATATTTTCTGGCAGCAATTCCCTTTGATATGATTGCTTAATTTGGTTTCCCCAGCTCACAGAAATTTATGTTAAAGTGGGAGTAGGAGAGATTCTTTTGGCAGCCTGCCTGCTGAACTCTAGAAATGCCACTTCACATAGTCCACGCTTTGGATGGTTGAATGAGTTGCAGAGAATAGAGCTGGGAAGATGTACCTGCTGACTGAAGCCTTTTAATCCCAGGAGAGGGGAAGCCAATCTCCAAAGTGCTTGATCCTAATCGTCATGTCTGCTTTGTTTTGTGTGCTTCCTCTTGGCAAAGTAATTCATTCTCTTTGCCACTTAATTTGTTGGTCACTGTGATAAGTCAGCCAGCAGGCACTAATGTTGCCATTTGATTTGGTGACACTGACATCCATATGCAAATAAACAGAGAAGAATGCCATACAGACAACTATACAGTTTTCAGGTAGTAATGATTTTAGAGTTGTGCTTACCTGGATCTCCTTTGAGACAGGAATCTGACAGAGAAAGCACGACCCTGCTGTTGCTCTGTGGTCATGTTCCAAACAAGGTGATCGTCATTATGTAGCTGAGAAGTCCTAAAAGCATTTCAGTCCTTCCTAGGGGGAAAATAAACTGCAGGTTAACATTTGATCTTTGTATGGAAAATGTTAGATTTCACAGCAGATTTCCAGACGTCTGCTTCCCAACTGTTTTTAAAATCTAGCTCATTATATATAGGTGGCATTGGATAAGTCTCCATAGAAATTTCAGAACGTTTTAAACAGAAAAGTGAGTCAGATCACTGAAAGGCTGGTAACTGTCTAACACAAGTTTTTCATGTGTACGGTCTGAGGAAGGTTAAATATCTTTTTTGACCTCTCATTTTTAACTTGAACTCTGTGAATTTTTAACTTGTCCTGTTCTCATAGCTATGTAAGGTGGTATTTTGTAGGTAAAATTGCTATTTTGATCTATTAGCAGATTTTTGCCACCCGGTGTGGTCAAATGAATCTTTCTACCTTGTTCCAAACCTCTGCCACTCACTTCCATATGCTGTGCAGTCACTTCTCGACTGAAGGCATTTTCCATGAGCTGAAATGTGTGATGTGCCTCATATACTACATTTCCTTTGATTTTGTTAATATTATTCTTTTCCACATTGGCCCAGCCTGGGACTGAAAAAGCACTTCCAAGATGAGCTCCTCTCCCTGTATGCTCCTTTATGCAAATAACTTCTGCACTCACACGCAGGCCTGCAAACAATTTTCATATTAGCGAGCAGGACTCATTAGGGTGAGCCATGGCAGAGAAGTAGAGCAGGACAGTGCTGTGCTGGAGGGTCTCCTGGCTGGGTGCTGCCAGGTTCTAACAAGAGAACTGGTGGGGAGATGCGGGTGCTGAGGCTGCCAGAATTGTTGGCATGGAAGCAGAGAGTTGCTGGCCCCAGGTATGCATGTCATTTCAGTCACTGCGTCAAGACAGCTGTGGATGCTCTGAACTTCCTGCAGGTAAAAACTGCTTGACCTGTGAAGCAAAATGTTGGAGGGGATCCTGATGTAACTGCCTGCAGACATCGGCTTGGGAACCTTTATCCCAGTTCCTTTGGCCTGGATCAGGTCCACTGCTTCTGGGCATAATGCATTACAGGCAGGACTGGATTCCCTGCCTGAAGAACAGAGCCACGGGGCCCCTCGCAGCCCCAGGACAGCACTGCAAGCCAAAAGTCTGACGCGTTTTCCCACCGCCTGAGTGCCTGAGAACTCAGCTGAGAGCCAGGCCAGCTGAGAAGGTCCCCGCTAGCCTCAGTAAATGTGTGACATTTGGCAGCTCCATTGCTCTAAGGGCTATTGAGACCCATAACAATGCTCCCAATGCCTCCAGATGACTGTGGGTCCATCTCGCGTGATGCTTTCAGTTTTGCCACAGCAGCACCCCAACAACTCCACTAATGCCACCACCTTCTGAGTGTAAATTCACCTGCATCTGCAATTGTTTTTTTCCTTTCTTCTTCAGCTTTTCACATCTGCTGTTGCTCACAATTGCTGAAGAATAAATTTGTCTCTTTTTTTCCTTTCTTTCAATTGTGGCAAATCCAATCTCTTTGTGCCTGCTGTGAATTCCTCTACCACTGAGCTCTTCTGGCATCATGCTGGCTTACATTTTTTTGGGCAGAGAGGAAACTTTTTTGTGTGGTCATTTAATGCATGAGAAAACTCATGAATAGACTTTCTTGGTAACTGAAATGCTGTTTTTATCTGCAGAATAGAGACAGCCTAACACTGCAAGCTTCCTCCTGTTGCCCTGGCAGTCTCCTGCAATTCCAATTTGGTGCGGCTACTTTTTTGGAAGGATAAAATAGCTAGAACTCTGTGCTATTCGCTCTCATTGCTGGGGCTAATCAATGAAACAATTGTGCTTCGGGTGCTGTGAGCACCGGCTGTGCATTTAAACTGCGAGGAAACCACTCGTATGTTGTATCAGTAAGCCAGCAGGTGAAAAGCAGAAGGATCCAGAACAGTGCCTATGAACACGGGCCAGACTTGAATGCACAACATAGCTGAAGAACCTCACAGCCCGTTTTCAAACAGTTGAAATACCCAGTTCCTCCATAAGGGCCAATTTATGATTTCACAACCTGCTGCTGTGGAATGTCAAGAGCAGATCATAATTACTTCAGCTAGGGCATGTAGAGCAGCAACACACAGACTGCTCCATCAGAACATTCAAAAGGCTTTGTGCAACTAACAGGTAATTAGATAAAAACAGAGGAACGATATCCTGTGCAAGTTAAACCATTTTCCAACAACAAAGTGCAGAAGTCTGCAAGCTCCTTAAATCTCTGGGAAAAGGCCCTCTTTCCTGGCCATGGAAGTGGAACTTCTTCCCTGAAGATGGCTAGAAGCAATACAGCCATCTACTGACTGACACGGTTAACCACAGCATGTTTATGTACTCGCCTTTTAACTCGGCCTCTTATTTTCATCTCAAAATCGTGGCCTGTGGAAAACTGGTTTTCAGTAGAAGCTAATTACTGAAGCACACAATTAATAGCTGATTAGTAACTTGCTGGCCCTCCTTATTACTCATTGCTTTGGCATCTGGTTAGGTAGCTGCGTGCTCTGTTAAGCCTAAGATGTCATTATCATGCAGCTGACATGCAACTATGTTCTTGCCACTATCTCCACTGCTCTGCAGTGCTAAGAGAAAACCAGAACCTTCCAGGGAAGAATGAGACATGACTCCCTGATGTCTGGGTCTACACAGTTCCCCTTTTGATACTGCAGGACGATTTTGCTGAACACTGATCCCACTGCATACATCAAACAAGTTCTCTGGATGCTGGTGACTGAGAAGGGCTGACTTCTTGTTGATGGAGCACCTGGTAAGGTGGTGGGAGTGTTCGACTCAGGAATTATGCATGATATTTACCAGTGTTTCTCTGATAGCTGGTTGTAGGCTGCCTGACGGTGGAGGTGTTTGAAAATGGAGTCTGACAGGTAATATGGTACCTGTGGAGCCTTTATGCTACTTGTCCTGGGGCTTCTAATGTGCTAAGACATTGAAAACCTGCAGGAAGTCCATGTGTTGCCACAGATTCTCATTAAAACAAACAACCATTGCAGAGCATTTTGAGTTCACACAGCAGTAATGAAAGACACAAAAATGAAAACAATGTAAGTGGATGAAACTCTACTTTCAGTGACAGTTTGTATTATATCTAGATTCTGGATGGATGTCAGGAAGTTCGCCTTCCCCAGAAGATTTTTCCAATCTTTAAAGGAAAATGAAGTTTTGGTATACAGTCGTGTAAGGCTCAGCAGGAACAGCGTCTGTGTCAGCAAACTGAAAAAAAATACCTGGCATACTTGGTGCATGAGTAGCTGATTGAGCAGTCCAAAAGCCACTCAGGAAAACATGGTGAGACAACATACTATGTGTAAATATAACAACAGTCTTACATTACAATGAAGTGACTGCTGGGATCAAGACTGACCCAAGCCTGCAGAATGAAACTCACAGCAGTTTATAGAACGTTTCATGTTTCTTCCAAATGGTGAATGAAGCCCCATAGCGCTCCTTACACTTAGAAGGAGCCGTGTAACCTGCAGTGCTGCTCTGCAAGCTCTCAGCACTCAGTAGGCAGAAGGCTGATTGCAGCTGTTGGAGCTAGCTGACCTACATAGCACGTGTGGCTCCTGCCCTTGCTGGAACTGGAGCATCCAGATTTATGCGACTAACACTTCTCTTTGAAGCGTCACTATAAGGAAAATTTAACCATGTTTAATTCCTGTTGCTTACACAACATATAAGCTGAAATCCCCTTTTGCAATTTCTAGACCAACCAAAAGCTAAGGCAGCAAGAACAACAGCCAAAAAATCACTTCTAGGTTATTTATTGTATCTTGCAATTGCAGATGATATATTACTACAGACTCTCAGAGCACAGTGTAAAGCTCCGTGCATACAAATAGCAAGTATTTGAGACTTTAAACTGAAACAGGAGACTTTCCCTATGATTCTGAAGAACTTGAGAGAACTTTCTTTAAACAAGGGGGTGGTGCTTAATAGACAGATAAAGACCATGCTATTATAAAATCTTATAGCTACAAGATTAGCATTTCAGACTGAGAAAGTTATACTTTCCAGAGGCTTGATGTCAGGATGATGCCTAAAAAGACAGATGAGCAAAGAGAAGCATTTGGAAACAAAGTATTTGGAAGCATTTGGAAGCAAAACCTAAAACAGCTTGTTTCCACTCAAAAATAATTGAGAATGTTATCACATCAGATATGAGACAATGGCTCAGACAGAACACATTCTAAATGTACAAAATACATGAGTTTCCAAAACAACTGGATCTTGATTTTGTAGATACTTAATGCATGAGTGGATGTACCTCTGTTTCCTGGGATTGTCGTGCATAATGTTACTTGTTTGAGTCTGGAAGACTCCAGTCCTCTGCACTGACATCTGCAAACTTGCAGGATGGGAACTTCAAAAATGATGAATTCCTCTGAAGAGAGATGGTTCCTTTCCTATGATCCACATAGCACTTAGCATGCACTTACCATTTCTGCTGTAAATAATGTGCCTTGTATATAAGTGATGAGCCACGTATATAAAGCTATTAAGCAGAGGTTGAGAAGATAGAAGGCATTTTGCAATCATTGGGCTGGCAGTTCTTAAAAGTTGTTCCTCCTCCCCTCACTGAGGCACCTTCTCAACTTTGTGTGTTTTCTCAACAATTTGTGATTTTTTTTAAGGGACTGTTTTCAACCTGTAGAGCACTGACACATGGCATCAAGTAGCACAGGAGAAAGAAATGCAAAGAGCAGAGCTGAGAGGGATACTGCCATGTTGTGCGTGGAGCATAGGAGCAATGCTGCTCTGTTCTGCCCTCTCTGTTTCCTTGATGCCACATCTCAGGAGATGGGGAAGCTCCTGGGGACAAACAGTGCTGCAGCAGTTCTTGGAAGAGCAAACCTTCCTGTAATAAAATGCTGAGTATCCACTTACATGTCTTAATTCTTTCCATGCATGTCCTTTTTTGTTCTCACCCTCTAAATTTTGCTCAAACTGAAAAACAGGAATTTTGACCCATGTCTGGGATTTTTGTGCAGCTAACAGGCTGACTGGATCTGCAGTAGTACAGATCAAATAGTGCCTGTCTTGATAAGTAGCCAGTGCTCATACACTGATCAGCTGTGCTTAAAATGAATGTAAATATGAGGTATCTGTAGCATGTCACACTTCCTGCACAGATGCTAGTTATCTGAGTTAGTGCCAGCAGATGCCTGTATTTGTGTTTTTCCCTGTTGTCCTGGGCCAAAATCAGATACACTAGCACAAACTTTATGCAAGATAAGATAAAACTCTTTTAGAACACGACAGAGAGCTTGTAATGTACATCAGTGACTTGATATACAAGTTGCAGAGCTTTTCCTTGGAACATGAAAAGTTCTGGCTGCCATCAAGTCACTTATTTTCCTTCCTTGAAACTGGCGTCTTTTCCACAGAGCTGTTCTTAAACGGGAGAATTTGTTTCATGTCATTCCCCTGTAAGCTGTGCCCTTCCCTAACTGATTTCTTCCTTACATTGCCCCAGCGCTGGTGCTTGGCAGTGTCTTGAGCTAACAAGTTTCATGGACTGACTACAACTCGCTTTGTTGTCAATTTTTGAGACATCCCTTAGGATTTATTATTTCTGTGTTGTGGGACTCAGGGCTCTGGGACAGCATGCACTGTACCAGGATGTAGCACACAAGTAAATCCCCATCTGCAGACTGTTGTACATCCACCTCATTTCATCCCTGCCTGGAGAGCACAACGAGTAAGGCACCTAGCCTACACCTACATACTGCGCAGAGAGGTCTCTGCCCCAGAGGGATTATAACCTCACAAGAAAGTCAAGCAAATATCAGAGAACAAGGAATCAATCAGAGCTGGGAGTAGTATTCCAGGTTTCAGTATCACTTTATCATACATTACCCTATCAGTGTCTGCATAGCAACTGACTGCAATTGCTTTCATGTGGGCAGCCTGCTGGGTCCCTTAATGTTAACGGGGAATCACATGAATAAAGAAAGCTGAGGATGAAAGAAGATGTTGGATCAGAATGATAATCTCCCGAGAAGCTTCTTTTGGGCAATAAGGTCAAAGGCTTTTTTAAAGTTAAAAATTAAGTATATAACTAGACTGTTTTATTTTATTTTATTTTATTTATTTTTTAATTCACTGCCCTGCAGAAGAAATCATCCTTTGTACCCATGCTGTTTTGTCTCCAATTTTTCTTGGGAGTGGCTCTGAATAATTGGAATTTAAAAAGACAAATAATTTGTAAACATAAATGGTATTTTTTTTTTCTTGCAAAGACAAATGCTCTTTTGAAACAATTCGAGGAAGTGCCTCATTTTGCTACATAGCTATTGTAACAATTTGTTTTCAATTAAATGTTTGAAACTATGTTTCTTTAGCATTCTACAATGAAACAATTCGTGGACAACATCACTTCGATGGTTCTCATAATGTTTAGAATGGATGAGAAGTGATTGAAAAACAGGTGTAATCTGAACACACGCAGTAGGAAGAATTAATAGAAACAAAACAAAACAAAACAAATAGAACTCCCTAGTAGATCTGTAAGCAAAAAGCCATTCTACACCACAGTGTGTGTATGAGATGCAAAAAACCTGATCTGAGAAGGTATACCACGGTGGTCTAGTTCCTTCATTTTGCAGTGCTAGAATATAAAGAAGGGTCCATTCAAGCTCTGTACCAGGAAGCTACTGCTCACTCAAGCCTTTTCTAACCCTTATGTTTAGCCAGAATTTTTCTGTTTGATTTTCCTTGAAATAATAAAATGACAAGATATTTTCTCACCTATATGTGTCTTCTGAAGCTCCTCATGAGCAAAAGTGAGGGAAAAACTACAGATAACTGCTACTCTTCTTCAAATCTTGAAGCTGTTACCAGCGCAGAAATATCCACCGATGAATCACGTTTTCATTTCACCATTTCAAGAAGTTATTCCTTATTCATTTGTTGCCAAGTGAACCACCTGTGCTAAGACCACTGCACCCAGTCATACGTGTTTTCAGGATTAGTCAGTGACAGTCACTTCATACCTCTGCTGGAAAGCAGGTAATTGGTCTTGCAACACTTTCCTCCCTAAGCTAGTTGTTTAAACTACAGCTAGGCTGGATTCAATGGAAGTCCGGATTCATTGGAAGTCCACACCCGTGTTGTAGTCCATCCACAAGCAACCGCTTGCAGGTTAGTGGGGCCTTAACGTGTCCTGCTCTCTACAGGTGATTTGCATGTGAAAGAGAGGGAAGCTCCCTATTTCCCTCTCAGCCTGCTCCACTTGAATTCTTCGACTGCTAGAAAAGAGAAAGCTCATTAACTTTCTCAACGACAGAGAGTTTGTAAGGTCTCTTATTCTCTTACTAGCCGCTAAGTCCTCAAAACCTTCTGTACGGTACTGGCTTCTGCTGCTAACCCTTGTGAAATTTAATGAAAATAGTCACTGGGTTCAAAAGTTAGTGGGAGGACTGACTGGCGCACGTAGAGAGGATCATTCTGTAAGTCCTGACAAACAACCGAGAACCCATTATTATATTTAAATACATATACATTTCAGCTTGTTTACTTTCAGAAATGTCAGGACTGACAAATCATATGCCCCTTGCTGAAAGACTCAGGCATGTAGTCAAACCTGTCCGTCAGTGCTGCTAATATGGCTACAGGATTTCCAGAGACATTTTTGCTCATGGAAATCCATTATGGAATTCCAACAGTGTTGTTGGGAATTACCAAATATCTCATTTGGAGGAGCTGCTATACACTTCCAGAGTGACAAAACCCATGTGAACGTGACCTTTCCCTTAGTTTTCTTCAGGAAAAAACCTCTCTGGTTTCATGTATACAAGTGAAAGGAACAAAAACAGGGCAAACCCACTCTTTCCTCCTTGTACCTTGGGTTTTCCAGACGATTAAACAAATGTGAAATCTGTTATTTACAACAGAAAGCCCTGGAAGGGTAAGAAATAATGATTTTCTCAAATCTGCTTGTGCAAAAGAGAGAAATGTGGGGATTTTTTCATGGCAAAGCAGTAGTTTTAAAAGTCTCTTGGCAGAAACTAGTGTTTCTGAGCATTCAGATTCTCAAGTTCATTCTGGTTGTGATCCCGCCTGCAGGTCAGTAATTTCACATGACCCCAGCTATTAGTATAAATAGCAGAAGAGGCTGAATTTGTTAGCTACATAGCAGCTTGTAGCTGCTATGATGTTACAGCTCCTAGACTGAACCCTGCTGGTTTGTGTAAGGTAATGAAGGAAAAAGGTCAGTCCAGAGTTTTCAGATTGCATACTCTCAATCCTATCAGAAAGTAATAATAATAGTAATAATATAACATATATATTTATATACATATAAAGGAATTGAGTCTATATTTTGCTGGCAATAACCTGGGGTTTTGATGTATTCCAACTTGACAAATGGATATCAATGCGGATTATAAATGCAGTCTAACTTCTACGCCTAACTTAATTTAAATGCCTAGAGATGCAGGCTCTTAGATGTTCTGAGTGTAGTCTAATGGCTGTATGAGAAGCCTAAACTCTCAAATCACACGCCTCTGTTAGGACTTACAGTCCCTCAGCCTCTCATACCATTTCTACGTATGAATTCCTTTATTAAAAACATTCACTGATAATACCATGCAATGTATATTCATAAAATGCTTTCTGGAATGTAAAATAATGTCAGACTTTTCTTTTTTCTTAACTTGGTTTAAAGTTTTATTCCTATAATGAGATCACAACAAGAGTATTTCTGATCCCAAGGCCCTGTGCACAGTACAAAGATATGCTCTCAGAGCTGGCATACCATGGGGTTTCTAAAATGACACCATATAAGAGATCTTAGGTCATGACTTAGGATATTTCTTGGTCACCCCAAGTCTGGAATGTTTTATAGTAGCCTTTGTGCATTATAGGATCGCTATGTGAATTGTCAGACAATGAAATTGCAACACATCCTAGCTGCAAAGTTTTAAACTTACAGTTTTCCTTGACTTTTACCTATCAATCCTTGCAATCGCTTCTCTAGCCAACCCATTTTGGTGCATCACCATATGTGCAAAATTTCACCACAGCTTGGAAATTCTCCTCTTGGAAATAACTGGGAATTGAAGTTGCACGCCCTGCTAATGACAGCAAGTTGTTATTGGAAGTAGTACAAGGAAAGCACTGTGTTTTGTTTTTTTTTTTTCCCTGCAAGGGGCTTTTTGAAGTGGGAATGAGCTTTACTGTAGGGATGTTCATTAGGAATATCACGCAGTGATCTTTTTCTTTCCTCACCCTCATTTTGTGCATCAGAAAGCAACCCTTAACGGCACTTTCTCCTCAGAAACTGAAAACTGCGTCAACCACTGCGAACTGAACAGGTTGACGGCGGGACCCCTGAGACTTGTTGTATCATTTCACGCGTCCCTCGTGGGACACCAGGCACATCTCTCCCCGCGCCGTTCTGCTCGTAAAACGGCATTGTGTGACGCCTCGGGGAGAGTTACACCACGGCACCCCCACAGCGCAGTGGTGACGGAGTAAATCGATCCAGCGCGCTGGCTCTGCGACTCCACACACCCTCACGTTACGTCACATTACGTCTCACACACAGAGGAGGGCGGCAGCGCGCATGCGCGGTGCGAGCCTCCCGCGCAGCCTGCGTGCGCCCCCTAGCGCACGGATCGGGTTGCGGCGGAGGAGGTGGAGGAGGGAGGCCGCGCTTCCGGCCTCCATTTTACACAAACAGCAGCGGGCCGCAGGTGGAGGCGGTGCGGCTTAGCTTGCGCTCTCCCGTGGGCGCGGCCGGCCTTCCGAAGGTGGGTGCGTGGCTGCCGGCAGCGGGAGGGCTGCGTGTGCCGCGCGGAGCCGCCCCCCAGCTCTGCCCGCCCGACGCGGGGATGGGAGCCCCCCGCTGCCTGCGGAAGTTCCGCCCCGAGCGCTGAGCGCATCCCGAGCGCCCGCGGCTCCGAGCGGCTCCGTGTGCCGGGCCGGGGGGGGGAGGGGCAGAGCCCGGCAGCATGGAGCAGGGCGCGGCGGGACACCCGGTGACCCTCATCATCAAGGCGCCTAACCAGAAGTACACCGATCAGACCATCAGCTGCTTTCTGGACTGGACCGTGGGCAGGCTGAAGTCGCACCTGTCCGACGTTTACCCCAGCAAGCCGGTGAGTTGTCGGGCAGACCCCGTGTTTCGTTTCGCTGGCCTCTGTGGCTTCTGACGTGGGCAGGCCCTGCGCTGGGTGCTGCGCGAAATAAACAAGAGCCCCGCTTCCCCCGGGGCTGTGCGTGTAGGGATTGGCTCTCTGCTTCCGGCGGGGTCCAAGCGTAAACAGCTGCTCTTCTGTGTGCTTCAGTGAGATGGCAGCTCAACATGCTGCCGAGGGCCGCTCGTCATGCTCCACTTAACTTTCTCAGTGCCGTGTTGATATCTATTCACCGCTTGTAAGGCTTATTTCTGTAAAACCTAAGCGTTCTGTCTGCGGCGATCGGGGTACTCATAGAGACAAACTTACGCTGTGTAGTGGGCTCAGAGGTGGAACGGGCTGGTGAGTACTCACAGTGCCATCTGAAACGTGGGATTGAGCGACCCCTTGGGAGTTCTTTCCTCTTGTCTTTTGGGGTGCCATGTTTTGAGGTGGGGCTGGGAACTACCATCAGCTGCTTTGCAGGCTTGTATTATAGCAGTTGCAAAATACAGCTGCTGCTAATGTGAAAATGTATGGATTTCTGTTCAATAAAGGATATGTAGATCTTTCCTCAGCTCTGAATTTGGCAAATGACAGAGGTTTTGAAAAAAGCATCCCGCTAATGGAAGTGTAATGCCCACTTAGAATGGCAGTCGTGTAGAACATCATATTTGATTCTTCTGGAAACCTGTTCCAGAAAACTGTACAAACACAGTGATTGACTTTGTCTCTATGCTACAGTGGCGTGTAGGGCCTGGGCTTTGCTGTGCAAAATGTCCAGCTAAGGTTGCCTTTATATTGTAAATGATTAGTATTCACCTAACTTGATAAAATAATTATTGGCTTTTTTTTTTTTCTGGAGGGGTGGGGAACATGACTAAAATAGTAGCATTGTGTCTGAAAGGGATTTCTCCTGAAGGAGAAAACAGGGGAAGAGCAGTCAGAAGTTGAGTTACTGATGCGTTGTATTTGAGAACTTGTGGATTTAGTTATTGCTGTCATTAGGTCCCTTCTGAGTGGCTACCCACTGCTAAAAGGACAAATACACCACTTCAGCTGATTGCTGGAATATCCTCTTGTGGGGTATTTGTATTCAAGCATTTATTTTCTCATTCACCCTATGAGCTAGCTGGAATGGGCTTCTAGGAAGAATCCATAATGAGCCAGAGGTTTTTGTGTTATATTGTGTTAACCAGTTTTATAATGTTACATTGCAGTTACCTGGAGTGTCTGTCTCCTGTTAAAAATTGATTCATCAGTGTACCTTGTCTTATTAAAATGTAATTCAGAATTAACTGCACAGTATTAAAATGAGCAGTTCAGAATCCCCAAAATTGTTCTGGGTTAGGTGATGGCAGTTTATTTAGTGAAAATTACCTCAATATTTCAATTTAATTTGGCTTTAATGTATGTACTAACTTATTTGTAATTAAACTCAGTTTTATTAATTTGAAAGGTTCTATGTAGTAATAACATGGGAATGAAAGAGAAGGATCTCCTCTGTGTGATCAAATGAAGAAGTTTATCTTTTGTCTGCTTTTGATGTAGTCTTGCTGCTTTGTTTTGTTTGTTTTTAATTTAAGCTTTATTTACACATTTGTGCTTTTAAGGTCCTCTTTCCCTTTATTTTTTATCTTTTAAACAGAGAAGCATCAAAAACGTGTCAGTAAAATGTCTGCATTCCATGGATTGATATGTCCTGGATGTAACTTCTCCACGCTATTTTAAAAGTGCGAGGGTACATCAGAACACAGATACTTTGTGCAAGTATCGCAATGTTCTCAAAGTGAAGGATGCAAAATAAGAATCAGCTGCTATCACTGCAGTATAATCTTGCAAGTTTCCACATGTAACTTGTGTCTTATTCTCCTGTATATATCTGTTTGTTTTTTTTTTCTAACTGTTTAATTCAATAACAGCACTTACAGTAACTGTCCATTGAGGGCATGTCTTCAGAAAATGTGATTGTTGAAATAGGCAGGTGACATGCTGGGCTTTGAGGCAGTGTCATTGTGACTTTCCTAGATAAATTTGTGTGGATGACTTACGTAAGTATGTATAAATTCCAAGTACAGGGTAGATATAGATTGAGTTAGTTGCTGTTAAAGCTGGAATTCGTACTTTAATAAGTCACTGAATAAGTTAGTGGTTTAAATACTAAGGTTCATATTTGTCAGTTTTTTTTCCAACTGGCCTAATTGTACAATACTCCAGTTATAACTTCCCTAAAATGAGTGTTTATTGAAGAAAAGAGAACTTAAAAAAGCAATCTGTACATCTCAAACCTTGGTGGGTCTTGCATTCTGTGTGTTAATCGCTGTTATCAGTTACACCCATAATTGTTAATTTAAAATTCCTGTTTCTCATTTCCTGTACTGTCTGTCACCTAGCATGTATTTCTTCCCACAGTTCTAACCAGATGTAATTCTTCGGGGTTTTATTTCCTATGGATGAGTGGCAGAGAGGCTGAATGACTTGAAAACCAGATGTCTTGCAACTGAAGCTGAGGATAGGTCAGAGGATGGATGTTCCTAGATCTTACTTTATCATGTTCACTTTAGTGCTTTTGGAAATGTTCTTGGCATATTTAACTTGAACCAAGCACTGTAGGAGTCTTGCTTGAAAAATGGAAGGGAAAAAAACTGATTAACTGCTAATTTAAAATTCATAGCTTCTGGATTATGATCAGAAAACTGTCTTTTCAATCCCAAATTTGAGCTTTAGCTTTTGAGTCCTTGAGTTGTTTTATCTTGCGTTGTGAATTTGCTTCTCAAACTGGGGCTGCTAGGTAGGATTTTTGGAGTCTTTCCATTGCAGCTGGATGTTTGGTCCAGCAGCGAGCATGTTCTTTGAGGCAGGAGCTGGGGCAGTCAGTCCTCTGTGACACAGGATGAGTTGAATACCAGTTCAATTTGCTTTGGCATATATGTGAATTAACTTTGTTTTCATGTTTATTGCTATCTTCCATCCCCATTTATTTATTTAAAAAGAAAATCTCTCAGGTTTCAGGATTCTTGGATGGGTTTAACCCTGAGAATTACAAGGGATAATTTCTGTAGTGCACAGTTAGATATTTCAGCTATGTAGGGAGGAGCATGAAGTTCAAGAATTCTGGCTGCTTTGGCAGGGGGGTTGGACTAGATGATCTCTAGAGGTCCCTTCCATCCTCTACAGTTCTGTGATTCCTGCATTAATGTCCCTGGCCTAATATGTTTAACAGTATTCAGTTTTTGTTAAGTTAAACTATAAGCATTTATTTTGTGGTGTTTTTTTTTTCTTTCCATTGAGTTGAAATGCATTACTGCTATAGCAGTCAGACCAGAGGGGTCACTTTAATCTAACTGTTTCTTATCTGTAAAGTTTATATTTATTAAATAACTTGTCATTATATGAGGGACTAGGAAAGTATGCATCTATGATACTGAAGGAAACAAGCTGAATTGAACCATGTAGGAAATAGCGTTACTGGCAAAATACTGCGTCCATGTGCTGCTGTTTGATGGTGGTACAAAATTCTTAGCTTAGGGCTTCTCTTTGTTTTTTTTCTGTTTAACTGAGTCTGTCTCAGGACCCTGAAGCATGGTTTCTGAGACTTTTTCCTGGTTCTGCTAATGGTTTGAAAGCTTTCTTCAATCTTGTTGCCGTGCTGTGAATTGCAGTTGTTCTGAGAAGGCCTTTCCCTGGTCTAAAATGCAAGAAAACTTGTATCCTGTTAGCAGCCTATTGCTGACTGAAACTAGCTGACAACAAAATAGCGTGGTTCGAAAGAATTTAGTTGGATTTGAGAGACTGACTTCTTGTTGTTGCTCTTAAAAAGAAAATAATCAGTAGAAATAGTGCAGTAATGACTTTCAGTTCATTGCACTATTTCGTCATTGGAGCTGGAAGTTAATCACAGCATCACAGAATTGTAGGGGTTGGAAAGGACCTCCAGAGATCACTGAGTTTCCAACCTCCCTGCTAAAGCAGCTCCCTAGCCCAGGTTGCACAGGTAGGCGTCCAGGTGGGTCTTGAATGTCTCCAGAGAAGGAGACTCCAACACCTCTCTGTGCAGCTGTGCCAGTGCTCCATTACTCTCGCTGTGAAGAAGTTCCCACGTGCTTCCTATGCTTCAGTTTGTGGCCATTTCCCCTTGTCCTGTAGTTCTGTGTTGTCAGACTTAGAAAAGTGATTTGCCGTGTCACCAATTAAAAATACAGAATGAAAATAATATAGAAAATATTTCTTCAGCGTTACATGATGGAAGCAGTTCTGTATTACATGTGACAGGTTAGCCACTCATAATTCAAACCCATGTACTTAATCATGTACAACTAGCATGACTTTGGATTATTACATATATATATATTTTAAAGCAGAAACTTCTCAGATATAATGCATACTTATAGATACTCTAAGCCAAGAATTTTAAATTCCATGACTAGATTATTTAGGGGAAGAATTAAGTTCTTCAGTTAACTCTTCTGTTTTCTCCCGAGTTGCTGGACATCACAAAAAGGTCATTACCAGGGAAGAGCTTGTCAGGGCTTCTGAGAAAGCTTTACCTTGTTTGTGTGAATTTCAGCTGTTTGGGTCTTAGTGTTACTGTGCTTGCAGAGGAAGCAACTGAGGGGGTTGGGGGAGGGGAGAAAGAGGGATTGAAGTGGTATAAGGCTGGCTGTTTGCATGGTGGGAAGATTCTTCAAATATTTCATGCTGATAATGCGTGTCAGTTCCACTGGTGTTAGGCTACATTTCCTCATCTAGCATTTGGTTAGGTTAGCATTCTTTCCAGTGATAAAAGCTGTTGGATTAACTTATGGTACAAGCAGATAGCTAAACTGAAGTAGGTAGCAGTTGGGTTCTCTTAAAAAACAAAACTTGGTTCTGTGTGGGTAAACATTTAGAAGCTTTTCTCAGGAAAGGAGCTGTCTGTTCACTAAGTTATGGCAGCTTAGTGATATGATTTACTGTACTAGACATCTTAACTGTTGTTAGAGACCACAAATAGAGTCATCATGATCACCTCAGCTGGGAGTATTTAAAAACTACTGCCTTAGAAGTTGAGCACTGTGTATTTTTAAAGAAATCTTTATTATTAAACAGCTCTAAAGTGTGGAAGATAAGAACAGGCAAATAAGCTTATTTGAGTTTGAAGGCTCCTTATAAAAAAGAAAGACCTTTTGCTTCTGAATGTGCTTTAATACCTCTCTCGTATCTTCTTGTGTGTTTCATATTTTCTTTGGAGGGATGATGGGTGGTGGAGATGGGGCTGGTAGCGGATAGATAGACTAATAACAGAAATTTCTTACAGAAAAAAATTGAAGCTTGTCATTTTCCTGTATATTTTAATGACCATTCCATCGTTCTACTATTTTTTGTTCCCCTTGCTCCAGCCACTTCTCCATCTGCTTTGCCAGCAAGTGTGTGGGGAATGGGAGCAGGGTGAAGAGTGAAACTTCTTGAAATGAAGGGATTTCCCAAATGTACTTAATGGTTGTCTTGAGCAGCACTTATCAGTTAAGTGATGTTAAATGTTAGGGTGCTCTTGGTGAGTGCTTAATAGAAGAACTTTTTTTCAGAACTAAATAGTCAGCTGGACTTGGAAGGCCTCTGAAATGTTTTAAAGACTGTCTATTGGTGGTTGAAATGCTAAGAGGTGTTTTCTCATCTGCATATGTTATCACCAGCTGTATGTCCCTACAGCTGGAAAAAGCTAAATTCCTTTCTTTGTCCCATCTCCTAGTCCACAAAGGATCAGAGACTGGTGTATTCTGGCAGACTGCTTCCTGATCACCTGCAGCTGAAAGATGTTCTCAGAAAAGTAAGCTTTATATCAACACCATATGATTTCTGAGCAAAAACACGTTTTAGGAAATAGGAATTTAGATTTGCATTGTTTTAACTTCAAGTTTTAATAATAAGCTACAGCATGTGACCAACTATGTAACGTTGATGTATTCTGGAAAATGTATTTTCAAGTATCCCTCATTTGTGTGACTGTAATGCTTGTGGATTGAGGGGTGTTTCTGATCGATGAGAGTTAGCTTGCCTAAACCCCAAACCAGTGATACGTAATGGAGAATGACTTCTTGGACACTTCCTACTTTGACTCAAGCAGGATTATTTAACAGAACTCTGTTAAAGTTTGGGTCATCGTTTCATTTCCTGGACTTAAATCCAACGACAAAATCCAAAAGGGTCTTGTGAGCAAGCCAAGGCTAACATTTTACATGCAAGCAAAGACTTGTAAATTCACAGGTGGTTTTGCCGGGAGAGTTGTTTGTTGTCCTGGCTTTATTCTTCAGGTATCAGCTGTTCCTGATGTTTTAAAACAATGCAAGAACCAACAAATTTATTTTGCTGGCTTGTCTGACTTTGTGTTCCTTAGGCAGCATGAAGTTTAAATCCAAATCCTGAATACCCATAGCATCTGATGTAAGAAATCTTGAAATGTGTGCACTTGGTTCTCAGATTGAATTGGTAGCTTAAGTGAATGCTACTGAATAATTGAGACTTCATTATGTTAGTAATGTTCCTAATGTATAGAAAAAGAAATATCATGTTTTTAGGGCAGAGTATCAAGAGCTTTCTCTGTTTTGGTTCTGGTGCTAACAGATAATCTAGAGCACTGTTGGCTGTTCTTTAAACTTCCAGTAAACAGACCTGGCTGCACCAATAGCTGTACTTAGGAAGTGTTTTAAGTCACTAAACAGTTGTTACATCTTGTAATCATTAAATATGTAAGATCTGTAATAGAGCTCATGAGCGTTTGTAATGGTGCTTTTTAGTGAAGTGCTGAAGTTAAAATCAGTATGAGTTGAGTTACACTTTTCTATTTTATACAGTGTAAAGTCTCCTCCAAAGGAGAATATTTTTTTATAGATTCATAGATACATTAGGTTGGAAAGGACCTACAAGATCATCTAGTCCAACCATTTAGTAGAAGTGAGTAACAACTTCCATGTCAAATAAGGAGAAACTGATGAAGTATCTTGAGTATTGCTGAAGTAGGCTGCTGCTGTTGTTCCTTACAGTCTTGATTCTGAAAGAAACCTTACAAAGTTGGATTTACCTGCTTACAAAAAATGTGGTTATATTTACTGTGTGTAAGTTTATTACAGAACTGAACTATTGCCAGCTGGTATGCTGTACATCTTAAAGGTTTGTAAAAGTATGAATGTGATTTTGCTCAAAACAAATATTGTGATGGGCAAAATCAAGTCTAAATCCCTTAAATTTACTTGGTCTGCCTGCAGCAAAGTCTTTGGCAGTAAATACAAACTGTGTCAAGCCTTGTTAATCTGATAGAGAAGTTGTCTTCCCTCAGTATTAGAGGGATATTTTTAAGAGTGTTTTAACTGGTATAGGCCTTAGGTTCAGTTATAAAAACTGACTGAACTTAGAAAAATATCCATCAGATGTAAGTACACAGGCTTTGAAGGGCGAGGAAGAAAAGAAAGTTGTGTACTTTGTACTTGAGCTTTTGAAAGAAAGATGTGATAACTCTTTATTTCAGTTTCATTCTGTATTCTTATTCATTTAACTATAAATTCCTGTTATTCTGAGAGGATTTCCTGAGTCTTTCAGATTAGCTCTGTGATACTTGCTTTTTTTGATACTGAGCAGTGTCATTTTGCTGATAAGAAATACCTGGAGGCTGAATGGCTGGGAACATAGTGATTTTCAATGAGTTATTACAACATATTATTCATATATAAACAGTCCCTTTCTGCCTTCCTTTGCCTCTCTAAGTCAATTAAGTTCTTTTGTAGAAAGAAGGTAAGTAGTTAGGGTCATGGCTTTTGACTTGGTCAGAATGCTGACCATTTGTGTTCAGAGCTATCTCACTGTCACCAGCTAGTAGGAAGTGACAGTGAGGCTGTGCTGGAACCTGTTGTATGCAGAGAAGTTGCAGTGAGTGTGCATAGAGGGAGACTGTGCTAGCCAGAATGCACAGTGGTATATAAAAAGCAGTTATGGAGGCTTTTTTATTCCTAAAGGTGAAAGCTGAAAAATAAGTAAATATTTTTTATTCTTGTATTTCTAAATGGCATCACATTATATACTGTAGCCTGACTGCACTGCATTGATAGGGGCAGTCTGCAGTCATATCAACTACAGCCTATAGGTGTTAGTCTAGTCTAACTAGGTGATAGCTCTTTTTCTAGTAATATTTGTATATAAAATTTGATTAGAGGAAGCTGTAGTGTGCAATTTAAGTATGAACAGCTATTTTTGTTGCTGTGGCTAAATGTTTCCATTTGGAATGGTAAAACAGATTCACACTGAAGTTTGTTATGACATCCATGTTTTGTAGGGGAGCGTATTCACAAAGAACTGGTATAAGCTGGTTACTTTTATTATTGACACGGCTTTGAGTGATCCTATTGGTTCACTTCCTCACTTTAGAAGTATTTAGGAATGCTCAAATCTGCTTTGGTGCTTTGAATAGCATTTTCAGAGTGTGTGGTATCTGCAGGGTAGGCTTGAGTTAAACTTAAACTACAGTGGCTAGTGTATTTTTCTTATCTTGTCCTGCTCATGGAATTCTAGCTCCATTCTTTGTTTTCCCTGTTACTGAATAACTCTGTTCATTAAATCTTAGCACAAATGTGGACATTTGGGAAATAGAACATTGTAAAGAGTAAGACTTTTTTCCAAAATAGAAGTGAAAGCCTAACCTGTGCTTCCTTATATTTCTCTTGTGTAATATTTGGTTCTGCAAGACTGCAGCTTTAGGGGAAACTGTGGGTAAGTGAATGCTTCATATGTGATTGAGGACAGCTATGAAGAAAATGCTAGTTCTGACACAACAAATATCTCTTGTTCTAGGCTTGATTTTAGTTTCATGATCTCTATTTTGTATGATGTGTTTTTACTGATTAAAAAGGAAATTTTGAATGCATTTTTAAACAGTCTTTGCCTTTTTTTTTGTAAGTTTTGCAAATGTTGTTGCTTCAGCTCTTCCATCTCTTTGATTTTTAGCAAGATGAATATCATATGGTCCATCTGGTGTGCACTTCCCGGACACCCCCAAGTTCTCCAAAACCGAGCACCAGTAGAGGTGGTTATGAAGCTTCAACCTCCAGCAGTAGCTCAGTGAGTTTTTTTTTGTTGTTGTTTTTTTTTCCAGTATAGTGAACATTAATTTCTTCTACACTGAGGAAGTTTTCCAGCAAGTTATCTTCTCGTTTCTAAAATTTCACTGTAAAAGCAGAGGTGTCTTATGAATGCATAGATTTATACTTTATTATTTAAAGGTGTCACTTGAATTAAACAAACTGTAACATATTATGTTTATTAGATGATCGAGCACTACTTTCTCTAACCTATTATCTCTTCTCCACTTTTTCCTTATGTCTTCCTTTCTTTCCATCTTCCTCTATCTTTGCAGCTCTGATTGGTTTTGTGAATACCTTTTGTGTGAGGTTAAATTAGGGCCTTCTTTTTGAGTATGGTGGAATGTGGTCAGCATTCATTCTGCCTGATGAGAATTGGCCTGTACTTAGGCAGTTCCAAAGCAATCAGTAGTGTTGGTAGACTGTAAGAAGATAAAGAATAAAAAGCATTTATAATGTTGCATTAGTAAGTTGTTCATAGAATTTTTTTTTTTTCCTGTTTGGTTCATTTTGAGTTCTGTTCTTCACCTTTCCCAGCTCCTACACTAGAAGTGATGTTGTTCTGTAGTTGTACTCAGTTTTAACAGAAGGGAAAGTAATGTTTCTATTGATGATGTTCTTGTTGTCACTGTGATTTTCTTGGCTTTTCCAGAGCTGGTGGTATCATGAAGTGATCCACGAAGGTTAGTCAGAGAGGGGAGTATACAAAACTGTTACTCTTCATCTGTGGTGTGTTGATTATCAACACGTGAAATACCCTTTCTGTAATAAGCTTTCTGTCTTGGTTCTTTTATTGATGGTGTACTGTTTCTGACTGCGATGTGACATAAAAAGTGACAGTTTCCATGGTGGAAGAGTGAATAGTCATTGCAATGTCTTTCCAAAGACTGTTTTACTTGTAAATAGCAATATAAGTACAAATACAAAGGGGTCTTTTGTTTTATTGCTATGTAGGTTATTTACAAGTGATGTTAATAAGTGTATTAATGACTGCTTAAAGCAGTCAGTGTGTGTGGTGTTGAATTTATGAAACTTGGAAGGAGGGAAACCAGTTCCAAGGCTTGAATGGCCTTCGTTCTTCCATTTGTTTTTCCTGCTGTGTAGTGGCAAATTTTTCTTGTTTTCCTTTGTAGGGCAAATATGATAAAGATGTCTTAAATAATTGCAGCTTTTGAGTAAACATCACAATAGTACTTAGCAAGAGGAATTGGAGACGTAATAAAACTAAAATAATGCATCTTGGTGACCAAATTACAGTCTTGTTGTGGTGACAAATGGTCTGGGAGAACCAGCTGTTGTCCTGCTTCCAGGATTAAGTATTTGTCCTGGAATGCATTGAAGGCCTGAGACCCTGTGTAGGTATATTCCTGGCAGCCTGCATAGTTCCTAGGTACCTTCTTGTTATTCTCTTCCCCAGCCCCTAACAGTTGGCACAGTGATTTGGGTTGGGTGACTGTCAGGTTGGAGAGTGTGATGGTCAGAAATGTAGAATGGGAAACTGAAGACAAGGACAGAGGAGAAGGGTATTTTATTGTATAGCATCACCTCTTGTCTCTGAATGTAGAACCATAACCTGAGCTTATAATTGCATCTGTTAACGATGTGTTAACAGTAGCCTCTAGAATTTGTTTCTGCTAAGTATTTTTTTTTTTAATTTAACTTTTTTGTTTCAGCTTTTAAAAAACTTGTTTCCCAGTGATTTATGGATTTCCCTTGGAGCTGTCAAATGTTGTGTGCTTCTGAAAACTTCACTTCTATGTGCAACTGAGTGCACTTTTGTGTTTATTTTTTATTATTATTATTATCTTTAATACAGAACCTTGCCAGAATAGATAAAACCCTAGTAGTCTTGCTTGGTGCCTATAGACGCAATAAAGCAGTTATAAACCAAAACATTAAAGCAAGTAATTTTCGTAGGACACAGTTGTAACCTTTTTTATTGTGGTAAAATTATCTCCAACCTCAGTTTTATTTCTTTTGAAGAGTTTGGATCATTCTGGATCAACTGCTGCCTCACCCAATAACCAAGAAACTTCATCTACATCTTTGAACACTAGTGCGGATGGAGTGAGACATCGTAATCTCCCACAAGCACAAAGTGATCCCACACCAAGCCACCAGTTTCCTTATTTAATGCAGGGGTAAGTGAGATTGGAAGGGCTAAGGATTACTTTATACTCTTTAAAACACTCTTAAACATAATTGTAACAGAGCATTTTTTTAGCAGTCTTCAAAGTGATTTCGGTGTTTCGTCTTGAAGCCTAAGTCACATGTAGAAGCATTTTTTTTGTGTGAGCATTAGTGTTTTTAAGCCAGGAGTCATCTGAAGAGTTAAGTGTTTTTGGTGCTCACCTTCAGGCTGTTCTTTGTTTTGTGTTTTCTGCTCTTGACATCCTGTTGATAGGAACAAGTGTAGAATTTATCTGATGGTTGTAGTTAATGGATGCGATTGATCGAATTGTTGTCTAGTTGCTCTTTCTAGTCCTTCATTGTGATCAACAAGACTAAATTTTTACCAGAATATGATGATTCTTGATTTTTGACACGTGAGATTCAACTCTTCATGTGTTCATACTGGATTCAGTTTTAGAAATGGGGTGATTGAGTATGTGCTTCTGAACCTGCAGTATCTTATTTTCATACGTGAAAGGCCTGCAAAATAAGCTATGAATCTGCCCATGATGATTACTTCTGTCACTGGGAAAACGGATGTCAAGAACTGTTAAAAATTTTAGATCTGTTCTAAAGGGACCTTATATTTAAGTTATTCTAAGTCTGAATCTGTATTTTGCAAATAACGTGGATTTTCGGGGAGTGGATTTGTAGACTGAAAGAGATAGTGAAGACTTGGCATCACCACTGCATATATTTCAGGGCTTTCTGTCTTATTTGGATTACATCTAATATGATGAGCTAGCATGGGTGCATATTTGTTGCCCAAGTGCATTAGCAGTGCAACTGAAGCATGTCTTTCAATTCCCTGAAACTCAGAAGAAATCTGTGTGGTGATTCAGCAGCATTCTTTGATGCAGTTAAAAAAAAAATAGTAAGAAGAAATAACTGAGGGATTTGCTTTGAGAGTACAGTCCTGATCTGAGCAGAAATGCCAAAATAAATTATCTTAAAAAGTTGTAGGTCTTTTTGTAAGACTGAATTAATGGAATGGTATGAAAAATAGAGAGAGCTTTCTTTCTTTGGGCTGCTAGGCACTGGCTTTGCTCTACTGTAATACTGCTCTGTGCCAGTGTCATTTGTAGTCTTGTCTTCTTGAAACACCTTTTAGTTCTGTCAGCAGTCTTCTCAATTAGTGTGCTGAATCAAAAACAGATGCATCTGCTACCTGTGTTCCAGCAAGAAGAGATACCTTCTGTTGTTTCAGATATTCTCTTAAACATCATCTGGGGCAATAAAATCTAGCATGGATGTAATTCTTATATAGGCAGGGACTTGTTACGATAGGTGAGGACTTGTAGCCAAAACTTAGGTTGCTTTGTGGACTTTTAGTGTCATTTCATGACCAAACACATCTCTGTTCTAACTGCATGATGAATTATAGACTCTACTGATGAGTCTGCAGTCATGGTAGTCCATTTCCTGGAGCATTTTTGCAATATTTTCATTAGTAAAGAAATTAGTACAACTAAGTAACACTAATATTTGGCAATTAAGTGATGGTTTTGTTGGTTTTTGTTTTTTTTTCCAATTCCTGGCACAAAACTTCAGCATATAAATCAAATCCTGTTTGAGAAAACAGCTGTCAGATTTTTAAATTCTGTTCTCTATAATATTTCAACACTTTCCTCTTGCTTTAAAGTCTGTATAAATTACATTGACTAAAAATCTAGATTTGAGATAGGACTGGGCAAGTAGCCTGCTTGTCTACCATGTCAGTCTTCTGCTGTGAAGAGCAAGAACAGCACTGCCTGCTGCTATGGGCTTAGTTCAGGACCCTGCTGTACTATGTGGGTACAAGTGGAACAGATGGATTCAGTCCTGAAACGGCTTGCGTTTCAGATTGGAGAGTACTTGGAAGTGATGAGAAACATGAAAGCGGTGGGATTATTTGTCAAGTGTGGGCAGCCCACCTAAAGAAATGTTTTTGCATTGTATACATGCTTAATGTTTGAAAGCAGGCAGCAGAATGACATACAGACAGCAAACAGAATGTTCCAGCACAGAAATACCAGCTTTGCTTCATCAGTAGCATTTGCTTGCTGTGTTGTCTTAAAGTAGCAAGTACACAGTGGAGGATATTGAAATAGCACTTGATATCCCAGTTTCATATGAAATTAAGAGCAAATGAGGTGCCTGTGTGGGTCAAGGTTCTTAAGCAAATGCAGTTATTGTCAGTGATGTGAACTGATAAAGACTTTTATCAAAACTAAGAAATGGCTAAATCCAAAAGCAGCAAACTGAGATTTATTAGGGTTGTGTGGCAGGCTTTCATCCAGAATGGCTGTGAAATATTTTTTCATGCATAGGATGGAAGAAAATTTCGATGCCTTCCTCCCACCTTCCTTTCTGGGTGTGTTTTGTATAGCTGGATGCCTGGTACACTACGGCAGTCTCTTGCTGATATCTTTGCAGAGGGTGCCTTAATTAGGGAACAGGTATAGTTCATGGAGCTATTGTAGCAGTCTCAGCTTTTTCTGCCTGAGTCTGAGTGAACTTTCTTTTCTATCTCTTGCATGTGAATCAGAGTTCAAAGCCTGTAGGGAAGAGAATCCCTTACCCTGCTAGGTATTAAGGGGAAACAGTTGTGGTGTATGGACTCTGTATCTGAAAGTTTTACTATGGAATTTTGCTCTGAAATTTGCTTTGAAATTGGTTTTGCTCTCTTTGCTTATGTTCAGTCCTTTGTTGGCGAGCATAGCACTATTACTTCTAAAGGAAAGCAACAGAAGCTTCTAAGTTTTGTGTTTCCCACAATGCCTCTGAGGCGTCAGAACTTGAAAGAAATTCAGTGGATCAATTTCTGCAGTTATGCTGGAAATTTTAACAAATTGACAACTTGTTTGGTTTTGGTTTTTTTTGTTCCAAAGATGAGGCTAGTGGCAGAAATATAAGTACAGAAAAGCCAATCTTCTTTCTTTCTTAACTCACTAATTTACTGTATGAAAACGAAGAGCTCTTTTAGAATAGTCTGAATGATCTTGCCATGTTTCAGTGTTATTTCAGTGCATTGAAGGACAAATGAAACGAGAAGTGTTACTTTAACTCTTTTTCGGTACTGGGGCATTTTATAAATGAGGAAATACAAAACCGAATATTTTTCTTTTAATCCTTCCACAGCAATATAGGTAACCAGTTTCCAGGCCAGGCTATTCCTGCTGGATTTCCTGTGTATCCTGCATTCAGTCCCTTACAGATGATATGGTGGCAACAAATGTATGCACGTCAGTACTACATGCAATAGTAAGTTTGCGTTGTACTAGGTAGTGCTGTGTTACACTAATGAAATGAAGATCTTAAATACTATTTGTGGCATCGAAATGTTTGTGCTTACTTTATCTGGATGTGCTGTTTTTACAAGGACAAGCTTTGTCCAAAAAATTAGAAACTCCAGGGTTGGAATTAAATGATTAATAAGTGAGGATTCAAGGGAAAAATGTTTTGACCTGTATTACATCTGAAATTTTGGTTTCAGTAGTGCAGGGAAGAAGGCAGAAGTAGGCTTAGAAGCTGCTTCGTGCTCTTTGACAGAAGTTTTGTATTTGAATCGTTAGCCAAGCTGCTGTTTCGGCCCAAGTGACTTCCAGCACTGAACCCGTGAGATCTGCGGTTGCCCAGGCTGTAAATTCACAACGTGCTCCTGCAAATGAGCCTGCAGCAGTGCCAAATGTAGCCATCCAGGAGAACAGGCCTGTCAACCCTAACGTTCAGATGAATGCCCAGGGAGGCCCCGTGGTGAATGAGGAGGACTTCAACCGCGATTGGCTGGACTGGATGTACACGTTTTCCAGAGCAGCTATTCTTCTGAGCATTGTATACTTCTATTCTTCCTTCAGTCGGTTTGTCATGGTGATGGGAGCCATGCTGCTGGTTTACTTGTAAGTATAACACTTAAGTATAACCACAGATCAGATATAGTCTTTAAGTGTACAGTCTTTAAACTGTGAGTAAGGGTTCAAACACAGAAGTTTAGATACTGCTCCTTCATTGTAAGATGCGTTCACATTCAAGTTTCAGACAGGGAGAGGAGCCAATTGGAAGGGTGTGGGAAGGCATTCATGAAATGTTTTTACTGTAGCTTGGATACCTCTTAATACTTGAAGCACATTGCTTTTAAGGACCAGTGATATTGACTGAGTGGTACTGTAGAAGTGTAGAATTTGGGGATGAAAATTAAGGAACCGGGTGTTGGGGAGGGAAGCTCGTGTAATAACTGAGATGTATTCTTGTGTAAATTTAAAAACTTTACTGCTTGTATATGAAAAGAGAACTGCGAAGCTAAGCTCATTTGTAGATCAAAAATGTGTGAAATTTATGTAGTCAGAGATAAGGGCTTGTTATGGAAGTGGAAACTCTCTGGTGGAATTGTGGGGAAGCATTTTCTTGTACAGTGTATCATAGAGGCCAACATCTGCCCACTTTGTTAAGATGTATGGGTACTGTTGTCAGTACCCTTGCTGAAAGAAAGTGCATCTTCTGGCTCAGGTGGCTGTGAACCTAGCAAGACCTTTCTTAACCCAGACATCAAGGAATAGCCACTCCACCTAGAAGTAAGACTTGTGGACAAGTACATGCGACTTTCATTTGAAAGCACTTTTTGTACAAATTAATGCAATGGTTATGAGAAAATTTTCCTTCTTTTTCAAAGAGATTCTCAGCTGTTCCATTTTCTTACGTAGACACCAGGCTGGATGGTTCCCTTTTAGGCAAGAGGGTGGCCAGCAACAAGCAGCCAATAACGTGGAAGGGAACCGTGATGGGCAGAATGCAAACAATCCTGATCTTGAAGAGATGGTGAGTAGGAACGTATGTGTCTTAGAAGGCTTCCAGGTGTTACATTTTAAAGTATATGCAACTACCTGTTGATAATATGATGAGAATTTGGGATGGGTAAGATGAAAGTACTGTGGGAGGTGCTTAAATGTATCCTTCCAGACTGACTGTTTGTCTCTAGTCAAGTCGCATGCCTTCACTTACTTAACTCAGTACAATATTGCTGTTAGCTTTTATCAGAGCTCTGAACAGAAGTAGCTCAATTGCTTTAATTTCCATTCTGAAAGGAACGACTTATGGATGATGGGATTGATGAAGACAGTGGAGAAGATGGAGGTGAAGATGCCAATATAGAGCAGCAGCCTGGATTCATGGCTTCTGCTTGGTCCTTTATCACAACCTTCTTCACATCGCTCATCCCTGAAGGGCCTCCACAAGTTGGCAATTAAAATGAAAGAGGAACTGCATCAGACAGTCTCAGTAGCCATACATAGAAGTGGAGCAGATTCTAGAGTGTTTTAAACACAGTGCAATTTCATAAAATTTATTATGTTATCTTTTTGAACATGGTGTACAAAAAATGTGTAATTTTTTTTCTTTTGGCTTTCTCATGCATTATGTATTTTAAGCACAAGTGGACTACTAAATGCTTTCTCTAAGATTCTTCTTTTTCTGAAGAATGAAATGTAAAGATATTGGTCTTCCATGTTTTATTTTAATTTCAGATGTGTATTACACTGAGACAAAAAGCTTGTACTTAATCTCCACCATTACCTCTTTAAAGAGCTGTTAAAAATCATGAATGTTGACTGACCTTGCTAAATGCTGTCTGAATATCTTTGAGTTAGTTCCACGCAGATGTGAATTGGGATTTGGACCCAAAAGAATGCTGTAAACACAAGGTTTACTTGCTAGTAAAGCCTCTTTTCACATCTTTAGAAAGCTGACAGCTTTTTATTGAGACTGCAGTGAAGTTCATCAAATTTAGACGTGGCTGACAGCTCTTCAAAGAGAATCAAAAGTGATGGGACGAACCTTAAATGTTTGATACATACAGTACTTTTTAAAAACACGTAGCTGTGCTGGGGGGAAAACATGTAAATTAGTTTTTTTAATAAAAACTATTATGGCAACTCTTTTGGATGTTTATATATGTATTTGGATGCAGACAACAGCGCATTGTTAAGGAGGGGGATATGATTGAGAGTGGAATAAAGTTAATCACAGTGGCATTACTGATACTGTCTACTGTGATATGTTTGTAGCAGTGCTGTACCACTACAGACAGGAGCTCAGTGTCACCATGTCTGTATTCTCTCTGTATTCTTTCTAAAATAAAAGTGAAAAAAATGAGAATTTTACATGAGGGAGTGTAGCTGCTGTCAGTTTTCAGTTTTCTTCAGATTTTAGTCTGTCAAGAAGCTTTGCTTATTTTTGTCCTTAATTCTGCAGTTATCATGTCTTACCTAGCTTCAGAATGGCTGCTGAGATCCTGTTAAGTTGTGACCAAAATTAAATGGGATTTCTAATTTATAGTTATGGAGCAAGGCTCTTGTTCAGACCTATTTAACTGAGGTTTTGTTTTCTCCTTGCTCATGACAAACTGCTGAAGTTGTGCAGTGAAGATTTGGACTTGCATCTTGTTTGGTTTAATATTTTTAAACATTTGTAAGGTTTTCTAGGCCTTGTTGAATTCTATTGGGGGGAGAAAAATAAGTGTGAACCATGATTTTTAAACAAAACAGCTTAAAGAGAATGGTTTTTGAGCTACAAAATACTCTTTAGCAAATCCCTCAGTAAAGGAGAAATAGAAATGTCTTTCAAGCATCAATGATTTGCTGGATAGATAATAATGATGAATAAATCATGTTTAATGTGATGTTTTACTCCCCCGTTACTGTAGAGAGCTACTTTCAGGTGGGAAGAATTATAAAAACTTTTCTTTATGAAGAGTGACTTGCAGTGGCAGTTTTAGCTGCCATTAGACTTGCTTGATTAAAAACTGTAAGTTCAGAAATTTGTGTTTATGGGGTTTTGAGTAATTTAGCCCTACAGTTGAACAGTATGACATATGCGATGATAAAATAGAGAAGAACAGGCTAGGAAAACAATTCTCTATGTCCTTGTAGGATTTGTCATACAGAACAAAACAAAATGATCACAATTTTCATTGTATTTAGCAGTGGCACTGTTTAACAAACAAGTGATATATCCAGGCTTTTTTCAGTTTAAAGTAGTGGTCAAAGGGATTCTTTTTCTCCTGTTAGCTTAAGAGCTCATAAGCTTTTCCTGCTACTCCTCACTGTGGAGACTTCGATGGGCAGCCCTTGCATTCTGATTCTCCCTGTTGCTCTAATGTTCACCTAAGTCATTGAGCAACTCCTAGGAAGAGGAAACTTCTGCCTCGGATGTGCTCCTCTACCTTCTTACTGCAGTAGAGAGAAAATACACAATGAACTTTACATGTAGCAAGGGTAGCAGGTGATGTGAAAGTTTGGGCATATAGTGTGAATAATCATGTTCCCCATGCAGTCTAAAATCTTTCTAGCTTTTCTTCAGCAGCAGCCTTTGGTAGCTGACAAAGTATCCAGAGTGATACTGTATTGCTTGTGTTGGGAAAGCTTCCATGCGTTAAGTATTGGAGTTAATATAATTCATGTCATTGTGGTCTTACACGGGGGTGACTTCTTTCAGATTGCAGATTGCAGGACAGTGTGGATTGGGATGTGAGTTACTACATCACAACCCTTGTTTGTTTCAAAGCCACTGCTTGTCTGAGTGGTAAGATAGTATGTGTAATAAAAATCTCAAGATTCTCATTCCAAAAAAGAAAAGATTCAGCTGAGTGCCTGTGATGTGGGAGGCAGCTTTGTGTTGTCAGCTGGTTTTATTCACTGGTTGCTGATTACAGAAGGCCTTGGTTTAGAAAAAGAAGGGGACCAATCTGAGTGTTCAGAAGTTCATGTGTACTTGAAAGACAGTTTGCTTAGTAGTGCTTGTTGGAGAAGGGGGACTCACAAACGACCTGGAAGAGCTATCCATAGGGACAAAATAAGTAGCTCGAGCTGGTTAGCATGTTATTCCCCTTAAAAATTAAAGAGGCAAGCAGGGTCCCGTGGCAGAATGTGCAGTGTTCTTTTATTTGTTTATTTAACGTAAAGTAACCATATTTGTGATACTGATGTGATTTCACTATAGAATTATTTTTAGGACCTGGGCTGAGAAAGCTAAGGTCATTCTGCTGACCTTTGAACTTTTGTTTAGTCTTCTGGCCTGTGAACCTGGAATGAATTGTTTTCATGTCTGTGGAAGGAGGGATTATAATCTCAGGTGTTGTTTTTGATTGGTTTTTCATGAATTAACGATGTTAAAACTGTTCTTACCCTCACTTAATTTTAGTTGTCCTTGGAGAAAAAATACAGAAGCAGCAGTCATTCGTGGAGCAGAGAGCCTTCCTGAAATGCTTCTCTTAGTAACTTGGTGCAAGGTTAAATTGTAGTGATAAAATAACCACATTAATGTGAAATATGTCACCATAAAAATACATGAACAATTTGTCTAGGCAGTGCAAGCTTGAGGTTCTAATTGACCCATGGTAATTAGGGAAATGAGTAATAGGTAAACTAAGAAAACACGTTATGTGCGATGGAGTAATTCTCATGAGCCTTTTCTGAGGGAAGTTTTAAGGTCAACCTATTCTTTTCTGGTTTCATGCAACAAAACCTTGAGATGAGGGTGCTCTGATGGAAGACAGCAGCGCTTCTGAAATTCCCCACTAGATGGTGGCACAGCACAGCCCCGGCTACTGCAGCTGCCTGCTACCAGACCAGCCTGGTCCTTAGAAAGCTTTTTTTTTTTTTTTAGTATTCTTTAATCTTCTCTTAAGGGAAAAGACCTCAGCCTGTGCAAGTGGTGCTCTTGGCAGCGGGAAGGCACGGCATGGCAACCTGAGCCTGGCCTTGGGTGGAAAGCCTGTTAAGTGATTTATTCCATTTAAAGATCAGCAGTGACACTTTGAGAACTAACCGCTGTTTTATTTGTGTGTAAGTTCTACAGGCACCTGCAGCAGTTCCTTTCTGTGAACGTCCAATATACGCAAGTCAGATCTCAAGAGTAAAACCTGAGAAGCAGCTATTAATTCTACACAGTTAAAACTCAATCATAAGTTATTAAAGAGCATTTGCAGTCTTCTTGCATCAGGGAGTCCCTCATTATAGTAAGTATCCTGTAAGTATCTTCCTGAGGTAGCTGGTGCTTGGAGGCAAGGCTGGGGAGCTTTCCCTTGACAAAAGACCCACCAACCAAACCCTTCTTGGTCTCAAAACCTACTTGAGATAAGTGCATGAAGCATTGTGAGGGAGCTGTGAAATTGCTCCCATTGTTATATCTCCTTTCTGGCTTGAGGGCTTCATAGTCAAGAGGTCTCTGAACAGTCGTACTTGTAGCACTTAGACTTTCCCACTCAGATGCATGTGGTAATGTTCCCTCTTGCTCAAGTATTGCTGCAACAAGTTGGGCACCCTGCTGTCTTCATCTGGCTGAGAAAGAAAAACAGCTTCCAGATTGTGACACAGAGCTGGCTCTGGGGAATGTGGGATCTTCGGTTTACTGGTTTGTAAACTTTTCATAATACTGTTGATTTTTTTTTCTTCTTCTTGCTGCAGGGATAGGTAGAACATAAGTTGTAGCATGAATGTCGTTAATTAGGATGATTATGCCTGACTTGGTCTTGCTTTGTCTTCAGTTACACTTCCTACATCTTAATTATGATGCAAAGGATGGCATGTGTCTTTTTAGAGAATAGCTATGATGATATATGACACTTCAGAGCAACTAATTTTTTAATTGCTGAAGTGAACATTAATCTCAAGTAATTCAAATAGCTTTCCCCCTAAATAAACTGCAACTGGTGGAGGACAACTGACACCTTTTTGATGTTGTTTTGCCAATTGCATTTCTTTGCTGAGGGATGGAATTCAGTCAGAGCATTTGAGGTCCATCGTGAAGTGAGGTAACAGCTCCTTGTAGGTGATCCAGTTCTGTAGTACGTAATACTGGTGATGTATGCCATCCCACAGCGTGGCACCAGCAGGGGCTGAGTTCTGTAGATGTTGCCATTTTTATGGTGCTTAAGAAGTTGAGTCAATCACCTGATCCAATTCCCAGCATGGACACACAGCAGATCTTCTATTCTAATGGAGGGGGTAGCATGGCATGAGCACCAATCAGCAACAGAAATACCTTAAGATATTGTTATCAGATACACTTTCTCATGAGACCAAAGCTCTTGTTCCAAAGTCCAACGTGGGAACTAAGGCACTAAGCTGATCTGGGCAACATCTTGGTTTTGTATTTCAAACAAAATGTAGATGAGTAAAATAGGCAGAACCCTAAAACTGTCGGTCCTCTTCCTCATCTGCTCTCTGTGCATCTCATGCTGCTGGCTAAATAAGCTGTGTGGATTTGGGCCTGCTTGCGCTGTACAAAAATCTGACCTCAAGGTTATTTGAGCTCATACTGTTTAAGCATCGTGGACAGACATAACTTTGCATGTACATGAAATATATAATACTGTATATCCTTCAGTTTCTTTCTACCTTGGACTGTTTGCGTGTCCTCCTACAGGTGACTGTAACCACTTGAAAGAATTCTGATGAGGAATAGGTCTCAATTTCCTTCTGTCTCCCTCTGCATTGGCTTGATCTCCCTCTTGACTGCAATTCAGGGACATTTCCACATGTGAAATGCAAGGCATAGCAACGACTATATGGTTAAGGTTTGTTTTCCTTGTTCTTGGATTTCTCTCTTGGTTAGACTGGTACAGCATGAAACTGGGCAGCCGTGAAAAAGTTTCAAGATATCTGAGCTGCAAGAATATGTTGTGAGGAAGAAACCTTTCTTGAGAGGATTGCTTTGCTATGTGTTTTCAAGTGTTCTTAGATGTCTAATCTCTATATAAGAAGTAGAACTGTAATCTGTTGAAGCAAAATGACATCAGATTGTTTTTTTTCTTTTTTTTTTTTTTGTGTGTGTGTGAACCAAACTGAACAACTTACACAAGAAACTATTATAGAATCATCACAGAACCACAGAATGGCTTGAGTTGGAAGGGGCCTTAAAGCCCATCCAGTTCCAGCCCCAAAGTGTGGGCAGGATTGCCACCCACTGGATCAGGTTGCCCCAGGCAATCAGAACAGTGAATTTTTTTCATGGTAAATAAGAAATTAGCAATCTTTTTTCCTTGTTTGTCTATTCCATTGCACATATGTAGGGCGATTTCTCTTTGGGTAGTGCGGTTCTTTATGCTGCTGTTGAGACCTCCCTTAATGTAGACAGATCCTGGCATTTGTGCATTCAGAGCTGCTGCTGAGAAGCTGGGAGTTGGCTCTTGTGATGTATGAGGGCACTGAATGATCTCTTGGGAAAGTCTGTGCTTCTCCTTCTGCCCTTCTCTCCTCTCCTGGCAATTCTGTGTCAGCTGAAGATCTGAGCTTACAAATGACTTTAAATTGTATCGTGGCTATTGTGAAGAATTTGGCAATATGAAATGCCACTGGCTGTGATGGAGATTGAGAAAGCACTTCCCATAAGATATCAGGTCAAACTCAATGTCTGTGGTTCTTGGGGGGGATACTTTATTTTCCATGGTGTAATTATCCATCACTGAAGGTCTGTAGTGTTCCAACAGTCCCAAGAACATCAAGATCACTGATAGAAGTAGGTTTTTAAATCTGGTATTTGAGAGCACGAAGTAACGTTGTTGAAACAAGTTCTGGAGAGCTCTGTTGACTCTCTAGAAGTACAGGGAATTTTACTTCGTCCTTAATCTGTGAGCCTGTTTCCTTGGTACCCACATCAGTGATGATACTACTTAACATTATCTGGCTTTTGTGATGTGAAAAGACAAAGAAATTAGGTCAAGGAACATTAAGGGTGAATTATCTTGATTTTTTTATTACTTATTTTTTTTAAGTTCAACAGAAAAGGTCCAGTTTATTTCACTACATCTTCCTGTGGAGAATTTTTCCATTTTTAAGAGGAAAAATTGTAATTGCAAATGTGGATCATCTCTAAAATCAATTTGGTTTTGATTTTAATGGCTACATTAATGTTTCTCCCTGTTGTAATTTAATAGCTACGGTGACCTTCCTTGTAGGGATAACAGAGTGACTCACTCTGTATAGTCACATAGACACACATGCACTCACTCACATTCAATTACATGTATATCTAAGGAGCTACTGTTTACTTCAGTGTCATCTACTCACATATATTAGCAGAATCTGCTGTGACATGTTTCCGTTGCGTTGTTTTGTTGTTGTTTCATATAGAAGCAGATGGGGGATTTTCTGCCTTAATTGCAGTAAACGAACTGTCAGTTGCTGCTTTTTAATGAAGATATGGAGTCGACCTCAGCAAACAATCCAAATCATTACAGATCAGGGGAGCCCGGCAGTTAGAGCCATGAAGTTGGTGTGAGGGTGATGCCCTTTTTAAAAAGTTGTTTGTATGTCAAGTGTTGTTTGAGTTGGTAGACAACTGGTGGCCTGTAAGTGTAGCTGGGCATAACGGTGTAGTTCACGCATGGGTTGGATGAGGTAGTGAGCACTCAGAATTTGCAGATACCTTTTCATGCCCATTCCTCAGTGAAATGGACCAAGGTGAGCGACAGATAGATAAAGTGGCAATAAATTATAGCACTGGTGGTCTGCAGCGTGTGTGTGACTCTAGAGGAATGGGTAAGTAAAGCAAACTGGTGTTGTTGCTGGTGGCCCAGTGATACATGTGTGTGTGGGAGTACTTATCTGTGGGAAAGCTTTCGTAGACTGTGAGTGATGGCCACCACTGCAGATCTGCATCTGGAGTGCTGCCTGTAGGAAGAGTGCAGCTAGCAGGAGAAGGTACTAGTGAGCAGCAGAACTAAGCTAGTGATTGCGGCCAAATAAGAGTAATATTGGTTAAGGAGACCAGCTTTGAAAAAATTATGCCAAGGATGATTAAAGTAAAAATCTACTGGTGTAGTGTTGGGAATCTGATAGATCCCCAGACTTGGATTTAAAAATGGGTGGATTTCTTTAATCAAATTTGAGCTGAAAAGTCTAGACGCAGTAGCTAGGATTGGTATTCCTGGGTCCTTTAACGGCCAGATTTCTTCCACAGGGAGGCATTGGCCTATTAGGAGTCAGTGGTATAGCAAACTTATTCGTGTTCAGCAGCAAGGATGTTGCCAAAGGACTTATCAAAACTGGACCAAACTCCTTGGACTGACTGAATGCCGTATAGATCCCTTTAAATCAAACAACAGATAAAGAAAATGAAAAACTTTGCAAGATGGGTAATAATGAGTGGAGTAAGGGGGACTACTGGGCCCAAGGGCTGGACTGCAGAGGAGTTTTGAAACTGTTGACAGCAAAAGTGCAGAACCTCTCTCAACTTTGAATGAAGACAAAAGCTTTATAGGAAAGTGCTGCAGAGACTACAGGAATGTGAAATGTCATGTCTAGAAGAGGAGACTTTGTCGTACTTTGAAAGAATTTATTAGTTTAGATGGATAAGACAGGGAGGGATTCACAAGCTAGATAAAGAAGGGGTAGCAAGAAGTTTTGTTGACAGGGTGATTTCAGGGCTGGAGACATGTTTTGAAACATAGCCTTGAGGGAAAAAAAATAGTACTGAATAGTTCAGGTCATGATCTTGCATTAAAATCAGCTTCTTTAAGGACAGATAAGCATGAGTAGTCAGAGAATGATGGGGATAACACCCATTTCCCTTTGTCCTAAGTTATATGTTGCGGTTACAGTTGTTCTCACCAGAACATGACCATGGCCATACTCTTGAATAACAAAGAAATTTGTTTCTAAGATGATGTTACCATCAGCAACATCAAAAAATTGGTGTTGTTCTTCAGTGAGGACTGAGCTAATGAAAATGGGATGAAACACAGCAATGCAGAGTTGAGTGAAAAAAATCCGTGGTTAATTTCGGGAATTACTCTTACAAGCCAAAAACATATCTTCTTTTTTTTTTGCTTAGAAACAGCAAAGTATGCTGAATTTATTAGATGGTCAGAGGTTCACAAGGAGTCACAGGTGTGAAGTAACTATGAAAAAAGTATTTGTGATCTTGATATCATAAGACACTGCAGATGAGGTACTGGCAGAAGGGAAGAAATTATTAACACCACTGTTCAAGCTGTTAATGTAGAACAATGTGTACAGTTTCACTTATCCATTTTCACCATAGGTGATCCCAAAACTGGAGTGAGTACAGAGGAAAGGACACTTGAATGACTAGGAGAATTTTGAGAAGTATCCATGGGAGACTTCTGAAGCTTAAATTATCTAATAAGATGGAGGTTGAGAAATGACATACTTGTTGTCTGTGAATACGTCAAGGGAAAAACTCTGGCAGGGAAAATGGCTCTTAAGGATAAAGAACTGTCATGGTTTTATGATTTCTGTTATCGGTGTTCTACATCATGTATTGCATTGGGAGTTAAAGAGTTATTGCTCCAGTTCATGGATTGTTGATAGTTCTGGGTATAGCTGTCTCAGAAGAGAACTACAGGTCCCAGAAGGCTTCACTGTTCCATTTCTGTTTTCTGTTCAGAGGGAAAGATAAAAACTGTTTGGGAGTCACGAGACTGCCCCTTCTTTTTCTGATTGTTTTTGCGGTGTGTGTTCCCTAAATATCTTATATATACCTTCAGCATTAGAGTAAGACCTTCAATTTTTGGACTCTCTCATTTTATTTGATTTATTAGCCACAATTCCAATTGTATTGTATTATATTGTGTTATCTTGCATTCCACTATCATATCTAGTAAATTAGTTTTGTCCCTCAGCTTGTTGCCTCAATTTTGTTGTTAGGCCCACAAGAGAAAGCTGAAGTTTGATTATTGGACTTGGAATCTGTCCTCAGTACCAGAAGTAATACTTGCTTATGTGGAAAGTCAAATGAGAACCTTGAAGATATTCAGTGAGCTGGATTTTATTTTTACATGCCTTCCAAAAAGGTTAATAACAGTAGCTTTGGGGTCTTCTGGGATCTCTCATTTATTATGCTACTGTTACAGTCAGAAGAAGATTTTGGACTGGCACTGGATAGACAAAAGTACTAGATCCCAGCAGTTCAAGTTGGATTGTGTCTGAATGGATTTTTGTGTGTGTGTGTCTGATGGACCCTATTGTTAAGAATAGCGTGAATGACTGGTATTATATTTTTAAAAAGTTTATTTCGTTTCTAGATAAACACAGCTCTGAATGTCTTGGAAGTTTTGCCCACTAAAATGGCAGTAGACAAATCAGTTCCTATACACAGTAGATTTGACTCTATCTTCAACTCCCCTGCTATACTTATTAATCTAAATACAAAGTTGTCTAAAAATACCTGATACGTGGCTATCAATATCAGTATGGCAGTACTCTTTAGCTCACTATCACTTAAAACACTGAAAATCCTTTTAACAAAATTTTTGCACAAAGCTTGAAATACAGTTCCTAACCTATCCAGAGTTAGAGCTCTTAGCAGAGGGTAAACCTCTTAAAATGAGATTTTTAAACTCTGGATACAGGAATGTCCAGTGAACTGCCTACACAGTTGGGCTGTTCTTAAGCTACAGACACAACTGTTGTCACAGTCCTGCCACTGTGTGCCTGCAGTTGTACAGGAGACCTCTTCTGCAGCCATTGGCATGTAGGCTTGGAGGCTAGTGATGTGATGGAGTCCTACATCTCAGATGCAAATAAGAAAAGACACAGATAAGGAAAGACAAAGAAATGTAAAAGACAAGAAGGATGTAAAAATGCTATAATGAACTCGTGTGTCTTGAGAAAACCTCTAATCTAATGAGAATGGATTTTGTTTGAGAGATTGTAGTAGTACAATTAATTATTCATGGCAGCAACATCATTACGATTTCATTTTGTTTAAAGGCCTCTAAGTGACTTGGAAAATTTTGTTAAGCTGAAGAGGAGGTTTAGGAGAGAGACAGAGGAAAGCTTTCCTTTTTATTGGCTTTGTCTAGTGTTTTCTACAGAGTTATTAGATGTATAGACGGAAAAAAAGAGACCTAAAATTTCTGCAAGTAAATGTAGGGCATATATTTGAACGTGTAAATACAAAATCTAGGCCAAATTAGAATCTAGATGGCTTTTTGTGGAAGCAGCTAGACACCACTTAAGTGACCACTTAGTGAAGAGTTGCAGTATTTCAGCATTGCATGTTAACATCAACCAGTGATTGCTGGCTCCTTGTCTGAGTTTCTAATCCTAGAATCCTAATGTCTCCTACAGAGGAATATGAGACTATATATCTTTTTTTTTTTTTTNTGTCCAGGCCTCTGAGTGTTTAAAAGTCTGGTTCTCTTTTTCTTTTTGTAATGTTTATTTGTTCCTTCCCTTGTAATTCTCCCTGTTAACTCATGGACATCATTCAGAGGCAGACTTAAATTGAAGCAGACAGACTCCAGTTCTGCTCTGTCCCCTGAACAGTGGAGATTTGTTTTAAAGCACTGCTGGGAGAGCACTTGGTATGACTGGAATGCTCATGGCTTTATTTTTCATTTTGTATCACGTGCAGAGTAACCCAGCTAACTCGAGATGGCTGTTCACATGGACACGGTGGTACCATTTCTGCTGCGGCTGAGGGCTATGTAGATTATTTAGAACAGTTTGCTGGAGATATTCACAAACAATGGACCAGCCACCAGGAGGAAAATGGGAGATTAAGCTCATATGAACCTAGACTTGAGGCCTTGAGAATTACGTTGGGTAACAGCTCTTAAAAATGAAAGAAAATGTGTCTAAGTACTGGTCTGGAGCCTGTTTCAAGCTTGGCCTGAAACTGAGAAACGACTGCCCTCACTTTGATGTTTGGAAGGGTTTGTTTCACAATGTTTATATCTAGCTGACACTGGGAGGGAAAATTCCTATTGAAATTTTTAATTAAGAAGACATTTCAATAAAGCAATTGCCATTTGTCCTACAATCCCCGAGCCTTGTCTTACACAAAAATCAAAGGCAGCTCCAAGTTGCCATGCTCTTTCTCACCTGGAAACTGCACTGGGCCACTGCAAGGTTTTGCTGGCGTGGTGGGTATCACCTGGTTGAATCTTGAATCAGAAGGAAAAAAATGCAGTTGTATCTGATTTGCCAAAGGTAACACTAGCCAGGGGCTTCTCCTGGGTGGTATCGTGGGCATCGTGCTGTAGTCGCAGCCCGACCACGTATTGAATAAGGGCAAGAGGTGGAGTGTCTGTTCCTTTTGGTCATGAACACAAGACTGCTTATTCTTCTCCAGCTGCAGCCAGAGATGACTGGAAATATGTCTTCCCACAGTGTCTCATCTTAATCAGACTGAATAGGTAATTGTTTGGCCTTGAGAAGTCTCTCCCTTGATTCTCTGTGGTCCTTCTCATACCTCTCACCTAGGAGAACTTTGGGGCTTACAGTCTCCCCAGACTTCTAATAGGTGGAATNGCTGAAGAGGAGGTTTAGGAGAGAGACAGAGGAAAGCTTTCCTTTTTATTGGCTTTGTCTAGTGTTTTCTACAGAGTTATTAGATGTATAGACGGAAAAAAAGAGACCTAAAATTTCTGCAAGTAAATGTAGGGCATATATTTGAACGTGTAAATACAAAATCTAGGCCAAATTAGAATCTAGATGGCTTTTTGTGGAAGCAGCTAGACACCACTTAAGTGACCACTTAGGTGAAGAGTTGCAGTATTTCAGCATTGCATGTTAACATCAACCAGTGATTGCTGGCTCCTTGTATGAGTTTCTAATCCTAGAATCCTAATGTCTCCTACAGAGGAATATGAGACTATATATCTTTTTTTTTTTTTTTTGGCCTGCAGTAGCATAAGTATAGGCACAGCCTGAGAACTGTGGGCCTGTTCCCCTGAAACCAAAAAGCCTTTAGCTGAGGTACATACAGAACAAAGTTAGCTGTCTTTGCCTTGCTGCTGTGTAAAGGAACGTCAGAAATGTTCCTAGACACCAACAGTGGGATAGACCTCTCCTTTACATACAGTAGCTCAAGCTCTTTGCATTTGACCAAACCCCTATGGGTACTGCCCATCTTGACAGATGGAAGTCTAACAGGAGGGGTTGTGGGCCCACAGGGAACGGTCTCCTGTCACCTGAAACTGTGTACCCTGGAAGGCACAGCTGATAGCAACATGGCAAGGATTAGCCTTCTCTGCCCCCCCCAGTAAATCTATATCTGATTCACACACTGAACAGCTAACGCTTGAGTGATGTTGAGTTATATATATTTTTTTATATATATATATATATATTTTNGGACACGGTGGTACCATTTCTGCTGCGGCTGAGGGCTATGTAGATTATTTAGAACAGTTTGCTGGAGATATTCACAAACAATGGACCAGCCACCAGGAGGAAAATGGGAGATTAAGCTCATATGAACCTAGACTTGAGGCCTTGAGAATTACGTTGGGTAACAGCTCTTAAAAATGAAAGAAAATGTGTCTAAGTACTGGTCTGGAGCCTGTTTCAAGCTTGGCCTGAAACTGAGAAACGACTGCCCTCACTTTGATGTTTGGAAGGGTTTGTTTCACAATGTTTATATCTAGCTGACACTGGGAGGGAAAATTCCTATTGAAATTTTTAATTAAGAAGACATTTCAATAAAGCAATTGCCATTTGTCCTACAATCCCCGAGCCTTGTCTTACACAAAAATCAAAGGCAGCTCCAAGTTGCCATGCTCTTTCTCACCTGGAAACTGCACTGGGCCACTGCAAGGTTTTGCTGGCGTGGTGGGTATCACCTGGTTGAATCTTGAATCAGAAGGAAAAAAATGCAGTTGTATCTGATTTGCCAAAGGTAACACTAGCCAGGGGCTTCTCCTGGGTGGTATCGTGGGCATCGTGCTGTAGTCGCAGCCCAACCACGTATTGAATAAGGGCAAGAGGTGGAGTGTCTGTTCCTTTTGGTCATGAACACAAGACTGCTTATTCTTCTCCAGCTGCAGCCAGAGATGACTGGAAATATGTCTTCCCACAGTGTCTCATCTTAATCAGACTGAATAGGTAATTGTTTGGCCTTGAGAAGTCTCTCCCTTGATTCTCTGTGGTCCTTCTCATACCTCTCACCTAGGAGAACTTTGGGGCTTACAGTCTCCCCAGACTTCTAATAGGTGGAATGTGACTGCAGTCTTACTGTTTATTTAGGTTTCGAGTTGAAGGGAAAAAAAATCTATCCAAATAATTAAACCTTTTTCTCCTGATGACTTCTTGATGACATTATTTTGGTGGCTAGACACTTGAATTTACAATATGTAAATATTGATTTGTTTTCCCATATGAGGAAAAAATTCAGGTCAAATAAATTTGAGTCAATTTAGTACATCCATTTATCGTCATTTTCAAAAATCCTTATTATTTTTGCAACTAAGTAATGTGTTTGACTAACCATACTTTTTTCCCCATGAATGAACTTGGATAAACATAATAATTAAAAAAAACATAGGTGAAAACTAAATTCTCAGTGCAGTGATCCTAGCACAAAACAGCTCTTTTATCATTCACGGACTGCCATAGCAAATGTAAAGCTTAATCCTGTGCATGAAAGGTAACTTGAATGATTCCTAACTCAGGAAAATGGTTTTCTTTTAATGCTGGTTCATGCGGATTTGATTGACTCTTCCTGGGAATGCAATGGCACTATTCTAGCTGTTGTTTTTCTAATCATCCATTATTAAATCTCACTCATCCAGACCCTTATTGAGAAACCCTTCTGGGGATTTTCTTTTGCTCTAACCCAATTTTGACCCAAGTGTATTTGTTGCTTTACACAGATCCAAATTCTACCACTGGTTTGTGGACTCAACAGTCTACTTGAGATAAACTTGCACACTTTGATCCTGTTGACTTCAGTGAGAATGGACATCTCCTTTGGTGTAGGCTTAGCAGTTTTTCTCATTTGGGATGGATTTTGTAGGGTTTGTAGGGACCTCTGGAGACCACTGAGTCCAAATCCCCTGCTAAAGCAGGCTCCCTTCAGCAGATTGCGCAGGCAGGCATACAAGCAGGTCTTGAATATCTCCAGAGAAGGAGACTGTGCTACCACTCTGAGCAGCCTGCCCTTTAGTGCTCTGACTGCTTGTGTTTGTATGGATCTTCCTGCATTCTGGTTTCTGCCCATTTGTTTGACAAGTCAAACCCATTCTTTTGGGAAGAGCCTTTCCTTTCTGTTCCTTGTAAGGAGGGACACTGTGTATTCCTGGGACAGGAATTAGTGCTTGCTCTGGTTCCTTTAACTCAAGGAACCCTAACTAAAGTCTAAAAATCCTGCAGTGCCAAGTAGCTGCTAGTAAACAAGGGAAAATCTTCAAGAAAGCTGACACCATATGTTTTGCCTCATAGGAAGAAATGTCCTAGTTGAAAGTACAAATAGTATCTACTAAGCTCCCTTATCTCAGGATGAGATGACTTGGAAAAAGCACTAGCTGGGTGAAAGCTGGGTTCCAGCTACAGCTGGTACAAATCAGCAGACCTGGCAGGAGCCTGCAGGAAGGCCAGGAGCTGTGCTTTTTGGACAGCTGGTAGCAAGGGATTTAGTATTGCTGGTTCACCATGGGTTGTGGCAGCTGGGGTTGATGAAGTGGTTGGGCCAGCATGGCCTGAGGTAGAGCTGTGAGCAGATAGGAGTCCCCTTGTCTGTCCTTGAGGAGTAAGTTGATCAATTCAACCTGCAAGAAAACTAGCAGTAGCACTGTGCAGGAAGGCGGGGAGCCTGGGGCAGCCCAGGTGTGTGAGGATTGCAGGGGGAGGGGAGGAATGCTGGGCACCACTTTGTGGTGGGTGCTGTCCTTTGGCTCAGTGTGGCTGTGGGCGTCAGCTGGGGCTGTGAGGTGAGCGGGAAACTGATCGGCTGTGATGGAGGATGCTGAGAGAAGGGGGTAAATGTTTTCCTGAAACTGAAGGAGGGAAAAAGCAACATGTAGCTAGCAAATTTTGAGGCTGGGCAGGGAATTGCTCAGTGTGGGAACTGAGGGAGCAATCCTAAGCTTGAACTTGCCTAGTGAAAGCCTTTCTCAGGCATCTGGACATCTAGCTCCCATTACACCATGGTGCCTTGTGCAGCTAGAAAATGCTGTAAGCATTCAGACTGAACAGAACCAAAGTGGAAAGGGAGAGCAGATAAAGCCATGCTTTAGGTTGTTGTAATTGGTTTAGCAGAACAGGCAGCTAAAATGTGCCTTTAGCAAGCTCTGTTTGGGCTGCTCCCTCCCCTGAGAGCTGCGTGATGCTCCCTTGCTCCTTCCCCTCAGCTCTTGCAGGCGTGGACTTTCCCCCTGGGCTGACTGGTGTTAGTTTGACATCACGCCCTGGCAGTGATAAGCATGTGCCTGCTTTCTTTGTGAGCTGGAGGCTGTTTAAATACATCCGTGAGACACTGTGTACTGGGGAGCAAGAATAATAAACTTTTGGAAGCTGTAGGCTCCTGGCTGGTGCCGGGAGAATGAGTGATGAAGGATTTTGCCTGCAGATCCCAGCGCGAGCAGGGCCTCTCGCTTTGGTCCGGTGAGTCTGTGCGTATGGGTGCTGGGTATGGTGGCAGCATTTCATATATTATATGAAACGACTTGTTCTGCCTCTCTCATCACACGTCCCGGAACACTGGGAACAGAAATCTTCACTATCTGAGGAAGAAGAGAAGGATATGTGTGCAGATTTGACAAAATTACAAGTTCTGTTATAATTCCTTCAGCCCGTACTTTGTTTGTTTGCTTGGCTCTGTTAACACAAGGGAAAACTAAGAATTATGCAGCTTGGTGACTGATTCTCAGAAACTTTTAATGTAGACCTCCCTAGTGTATATTGCTTATAGTCCTTCTAATGCTTTACTAAACAGATAGGTTCTGAAGTTGTATGGTACATCCTAACATTATTCTCCTAGTTTAGCATGTACAGCTGTCAGGATTGCTGTATAGTTCACATTCTTAGCAGCTGAATACTTAGCACAGAGAAGTAATCATCCCTATTTGAGCCAGCTCATATCTTAGTTGAATCTCTAAGCTGGGCCTCAAAACTTCATGGAAAGAGGTTTGAGAGCTATCTGTAATGTTCTCATAACTGCTGCTGTATTTCAAGTACTCTGTAGCTGTACTTGGACTGTAATATGCCAACCCAGAAATTAGGTCTGATCTAAGTGAAGAAATGTGCTGAAATCCTGTTACTGAGCTGAATTTTGTATTAGAGTACCTTCATACTGAGTTGCAGTTATAGTAGTGACTGCAGTACGGGCATGACACAATCAGACATTGCTGAATATCTCATTAGGCACCTTATACTCTACAAATTCTGTGTTTAAGTCATCTGGGTGCTTTCTGTGTTACAGCTGTGGTGCTTTGAAGTGCACCCAAAGCCTTCCAAGGTGTAAGTCTTCAAACTCAGTGTGTGCCCTGCTTCTAAAATGAAAAGGCCATCAATCACAGAGTGGCTGAGGTGGGGAGGCCCTTCTGGGTCCATCTGGATCAACCCCTCGAGCAGGATCGAGCAGGGCTACCCTCTGCAGAATGCCAGTCTGCTCCACCAGGCACTCTTGGAGATCTTCGAGGTGCTCCAGTACCTACACAGCACAGTTCTTTCCGGTGTTCAGAGGGAACCTCCAGTGCTTGTTTCTGCCTACTGCCTCTTGTCCTTTCACTGGAAAGGGCCTGGTTCTGTTCTTTGTGCAGCCTCTCATCCGGTATTCATATTCATTGATGAGAACCCCCTGAGCCTTCTCTGCTCCAGGTTGAACAGGCCCAGCTCTCTCAGCCTCTTCCCATAGCAGAGGTGCTTCAGGCCCTTAATGGTCTTGTGGCCTTATTTTGGACTCTCTTTAGTATGTTCATATCTCTCTTGTACTGGGNCAGCTGTGGGCGCGGGCGCGCGGGGGCGGGGCGGGCGCAGAACTGAACCCAGCGCTCCATATGTGGCCTCAGTAATGCTGAGGAGAGGAGAAGGATAAACCCCTCGATCTGCTGGTGATACTTTGCCTAATGCAGCCAGGAGTCTTTTAAGTAGAAGGGCACATTGACTGATGTTCAGCTGGATGTTCACTAGGACTGCTAAGTCCTTCTCTGTAGAGCTGCTTTGCTTCTGGTTGGCCCTCAGAATAGGAGGGTTGGGTATTTTGGTTGCCTTCTGCATTTCTAGTATTTTATTTTTTCCCCAGTTATTGGGGCCTGTGCAAAAATACTCTGTATGTGAAGGAAGAACATTAAATGCTTATCTTGCTTCTCTGACTTTGTGTTAGTGACCATACAGTGAGTAAGAAGATCTGGCTATCTGTGGCTGTGTGACACCAAGGATGAATGTGCCTCTGCATTGCAGTGCCACAGATACCACATGTTGCAACATGGGCAGTCTTTACCTGGGCACTGTCTGGTTTTGAAGTAAGGCCATGTCAACGGTTTACGGGCAGGNTATGGCTTATATCTGGCCAAAATCTGGTGCCTATTTTCTAAATTCAGCGTGAACCTGTGTATGTGTGTGTGTTTCACAGCAGAACTCCTATCTGGAAGGATAGCTGCTTAGATGGATTTGAGTTTTGTACCCACACTAAAGTAAATAAATGCATATACACTTAATTAAATCCGCATTTCTCTGTTAAAATATGGGGCTGCTATTATTATTATTATTTTGAAATGCCACTTAAATTACTACTCTTCTTTAACTTCTGTTAACAGAAGCAATTAAAATATACTCAGTGAATTTATGTGCTATTCCTCAAGTTTAATAGCTACTTCTGGCTGAATTCCTCTACACAGTTTATACCCTAAACAGCTAAAAGTTTAGTCCTTAAAAATAATCTCCGCTCTTGGAGCCAAATGCTTTCCTTTCAACACTGTTTCCTTCATACCAGGGCGAGGGTGGGATTCCCAGCCTCAGGCTGATCTGCAGCTCTAGACTGAAACTAAATACAAAGGCCTGGGACCAAGTCCCATCATCTGCAGAAGCTGGGCAAGAGGAAATGTTTCTTGTGTTAGCTCAGCTTGTGGCCACGCTGGGAGAATTTGTTTTCACACCAAACAGTTGACTCTTTGGGGAGAGGAGAATGAGGGACTGGCCTCAGAGAAAAGATCTTACCTTAGCAACAGCTCTTTCCAGAGACAGGCTGTTATTTTTCAGTAGTGGTGTGTATGCAGCACGTGCGTAAAAGCATCACTAACAGTGCACTTCTATGTAGCAATGTTGGAGTTCAGGAGGCTTACTTGCATTTGCTTCTCGTTGTCTTTAAGCCAGCAGACAAATGAGGCAGGGCTTGAGTTGCATAATTCTCGCCTGGCTCTTATTCCCAGAGCTTAAATTTTGATGGTTTTGTGACAGGGGTTGGGTAGCTTGCATTATGAAGCCCAAAGCTATTTGCAGAGCATTGCTCAGCTTGTACTTCTGTTTCAGGTTGACCTTGAGGTTGAAAGAACAACATACTTAAAATATTGAATGTTTAAAATGATAGATCAAATTTTTAACCTGTTTCCCCAGCACGGCTTAGTGGTACCTTGCCAGAAACAGCCTTGGTTTGGTTTCTGACCTCCCGTTGTGCAGGGAACTGAGAACTCTCTGGAGTGCTGGAGCTCGGTCTGGCGCAAGCTGAAGTGCTGAGCCCGTCTCCCTGTGCGGTAACAGGGCTGCTGCTCTGGGCTTGTAAATCACCACCGTTTAAGGACAAAAGGTGAATGCTCTTGTCATCGTTGTCTCAAAGATCAAGAGTGAAGTTTTCACATCTCCCTCCTGTGAGATGTGAAAGAGTGATGAGAGAGGAGAGAGAGGAGATGTTTGGTTTACTTCTTTGTATGCGTGTCTGCTGATTACATGTGCCTGTGAATTTGCTGAGCATGTTCTTCAGCCTTTATTTCCTAAACAATGTTGTAACTCTGCCAGATACGCAGCAATGATTTGTGCATCTTCATACCCTTCATCTGAAGTAGCAACAATTTCTCATTATTCATCTTCCAGGAGAAGCATTGGAGTAAGAGAAGTAGCATCTGCAGATGAGCAGGACACTTGCTAATACATGGCTCTGCATGGCTAAATGAAAAGTATGGTTGGAAAAAGAGAGGAAATATTTTAATTACACATGTTGGTTGCTCCAAGCAGTGGGTATTTGTGGAGCAGTTCACAGTCCCTTGCTGTTACAGCAAGACAGACTAGTGAGATGCCTGGGAGCTGCTGTATCTTCTGCACTGCTCACTCTCGGTCCTCACTGTGAAATGGGAACTGTGGCACTGTAGAACAGTATAAGGATGGTCTACTTCTGGCTAGAACTCTGTCTTCCAGCTTTTTCTGAATAGCTGGAGATGAGAGACTTGTAAAGATAGAAGACCTTGTCCTGCTGAATTTTGCTGAACTCATGTATGTAGGGTAAAATGGCTCCACATATCTGGGTGCTGGGCTGAAGGCAGGCACCTCTAGCATAAGCCATTCCAGGTGGTGACTAGCTAATGTTCTTTCCATCATGTGGGCCGAGACTTGCTGAGATGAGCCTCCTATCATAAGAAGAAATAACAGTGTGTCCAACCCATAGAAAGTCAGTTATGACTATATCCTCTTTTCCTTTGCGTTCCAGTCCTTACCAGGTAAACTTCAGAGTCAACAACTGATTTAGCTTTGTTAATCTTTAGTGAATGCGGGGCTCAAAAGCATGTTCAGTTGAAACAATTCATACTTCATCTTACGCTTCCTTCTGGACATATGGTTTTGATGTGCAACTGTAAATGAATTACTGGTAGATGCTAGTTCAAAAATGGAAATTTAGGTTAATCTCATGGTAAGTTTTCAGAGAGATCAGTGAAATTGAGTTAAAATTTCCTTTTTGCTGGGTCTCCCAAAAATAAGTTGAATGTTTGGTATAACTAAGCAGCATGAACACCAAATACTAAATAAATCTCTAGTTACATCTTCAGAGAAAGGCTATACAATAGTAATAGAGCAGGTGGCTTGTGCTGTTGAGGCTGAAATATCTAATTTGACATCAGCAATCTAGATTTGGGCTGGATGATGATTTTTGTGGAGCTTCTGTAGGAATTAATTTTCTCCCTAGGAAAACGCAGTGTAGGCTGAAGTCTTGCTGCAGTATAACGTAGCAGCTCCCTGAGACAGTAGGTGCTTTTGTAAAAACACAACAATCATCTTAGGGATGTGTAGAAGGAGTCTATATTGAAGCCAGTGCTTAACTAGAGTAGCCCTTCCTTTGGCTTTTGGGGCACCTAAGTACCTAGTGCATCCTGCAGACTAGATAGCTTTGAAATCTGGCCTAGAGTATCCTGACAAATGCCTTAAGTAAGAGAAGCCAATGGTGACACTGCAGTGTTCATTTTCTGTGCATTTCTAAACTTAACCAAATAAACTTCAACCTAGATAGATCATCGGTTCAGTGGCTTACAGCAAAATGTAATAAACTGAATAACTGTAGGCTTTAATAGAATCTCACACAATTCTATTACTGCTCAATTACTTTTTTGACCTCTTTAGAGCCATGCTTCCCTTAAAAATGCACACGGTCTGCAGTTCTGACTGTCCTCTCAGCATCTTCTGTGCTGAGCAAATTGATAGATAAACTCAAGTATTGCATTGTGCTTCTGGCTCCAGCCTTTAGGAGGCTGGCAATGTGCAAGGCATGGTGTTTGCTAGAGGAAGAGTTCCTCTAACTGATGGCTGCCAGTTCTTGCTCAGTTTCTCACATCCTAGAGAACTGAAGACAGCTATTTATTTTCCTGAAGTCAGTAAGCACATAAGGTAATTATCCTACTGTCAGTGGCCAAGCTTCTTGAAGTCAGTAAGCTATTCCTCTTGATAAACAAAAGCTTCTGGTCCAATCTTGTCACCTCATTCAATAGCAAATCCACTTAACAGCTGTGCAGGTAACTTTACTGACGTTAAGTGTGAAGGGGTGTGATCTGGCTCTGATTTAGGAAATGACTTCAGCATCTTCTTAGTTGTTTTCTTTCATGAAAATGTTTTGCAGGGGTTGATGCTTGGAAGAGAAAATCATTATGACAGCAACTGATGCTGGAGGATCTGGAAAGGGCATTGAACACATGGGCTTAAGTCTCTAACTGGTATGGAATACTCTGTAGGGTTTTTGTTAGCTTGCATAGTATGTGGCACCATCTGTCTTTGAAGTCATTGTATGATACTGCTTGGAATATGGTCTCATATTTTGTGCAATTGAGCAAGGGGCCATAAAGAGAAAATGCAGATATTTTAAATGGGCTAAAAAAAATCCAGGCATCTTGCTTTAACATCACAAAGGTTAAAGATTCATACAAGAGCTTAAAGGTGTGTAGGATCACAGAAACACAGAATCACAGAACTGTAGCGGTTGGAAGGGACCTCCAGAGATCATTGAGTCCAACCCTACTGCCAAAGCAGCTCCCTAGCCCAGGTTGCAGAGGTAGGCGTCCAGGTGGGTCTTGAATGCCTCCAGAGAAGGAGACTCCACCACCTCTCTGTGCAGCTGTGCCAGTGCTTCATCACCTGCACTGTGAAGAAGTTCCCATGCACATTTGTGCGGAACTTCCTATGCTTCAGTTTGTGGCCATTTCCCCTTGTCCTACCACCACACACTGCTGAAGTGCTAGATATCCAGAAATTAGGTTGAACTTACTGTACTACTGAAGCAGAAAGACAGGAAACAAACTCAGCAGCTCAGTGGATCACATCTGGAATAAAAAAATTACATGAAGGACTAGAAGCCACACAGAAAAATCTAGAAGACTGAGAACTGCAATGTAGCCTGAGAATTGCTTTATCTCAGGTAGTGCTGGTAATAAAAAGGATGCACAGAGAGAACTGTGCAGATGCTGGATATACAACCCAACACACAAGCTGTCTGGCAGGAGGTTTCAGGTTCGTGTTTCTTAGGGTTGTTTCAAGTCAATCTGATTACTGTGACGTATGGCCTGTGGTGATGGTGATGGCCTGTGGTCAGAAAGCTCCTGGCAGAAAGAGACCTCTCTGGGAGAGCTGAGACCATTGGTACAATAAGTCTCAATGTCTGCTGATGTGATTTTCTTCAATGTGGGCACAGAGCAGAAAGCATAGGGTTAATGCAAAGTGATAAGTGTCTTAATGAATGTTTTCTAGTTCATTTAACTGCTTATGTAAAATATCTTGGGACTCTCCGTTTCATAAAGGTTACTGCTACCCTTTCGGGCTTTTATTTTTAGTATTCTTTCATTTACAGATAGCAGAGATCAGATACTGTGCCAGAACTGAGTGAGGTTTCTCCATCTGTGTGTGAAGGGAGAGACAATGATGGATTTGTTTCTTCTAGCTTGGTGTTGTGGTGATTAAGATTCTGAAGACAAGAGTAAGGCATGAGAGCTGTGAATATCCCTTCCAGGTTCAGCACTTTCCCTAAGGAATAATAATAGAAGGGGCAAGATTTGGAGTCTAAATGCTTTGCATCTTTGAAGATGCTGTGCCCCAAAACTTGCTCATTTTTCCCAGCTATGAGAGTTAGTCTCTTACAATATAGTGGAGAAAGAAAGAGATTTAAAAAGAAAACAGCAGGGAAAATTGCAGTGAAAGAGAAATATTGAATGTAGTTTGGAACTGGGGGAATCTTTGTTTTGCAGATTATTTTCTGGCTTTCAGCCTGATCCAAGAAACCACTTCTATCAAGAGAATGAAAGATTAAAGCCAGAAATTTAATTGCTTAAGAAAAAAGATTTACTGCCCATGAAGTTCATCGGAATCCAAAATAAGATCTGTTCTGTAATGTATGCTACATCTCAACCACGTTGAAAACTATTGCAGAGAAAAAGAAATCCTTGCATCTCCAAGAGCAGGATTCTAGTTGCACCACAAGAAAGTGATTTCTCAATACCACTGGAATGTGGTTTCTAGTGCAGAATTTCTGCTTACAGTATTCTGCTGTCATCTGTCAAATTTAAAGAATGAAATTAAAGGAGGAAATATTTTGTTATTGTAGATCAAATAAATTAAGTCCCAGTTAAATTAATAGCTTGTTGAGTTATCCATAAGACATTTTATTTTTCTTTGTGTCTCATTCATACTTAGAAGCATAAATGTTGCTCTTCTGGCTATTAGCATGTGATGCAATGCATACTATGTTTTTGTAGGGCAGTGCCAAAAAGATAGTTCTTCTAGAGCAAAATGATGCAGCCAAGAGACTTTAGAAATGCCAATTCAGTGTTTTCCAAGCTGTGTTCTTATTACTGTGACTGTTATGAAAAAGAAAGGAGGGAAAAAAAAAAAGGAGAGAGAGAAACAAAACCACATAACTGGTGTGGTTTTAGACTTTGGAGATAAACAAACAATAACAAACCAAACAAACTGAAAACCCACCTCACTGTGTAGTAATTGCATGTATTAGGATGTGGTGCTTTGAGGGGAAAAAGTTACCTTGCTATGCAATACCAGCCTAACAGAGTAAGGACTTTCCTTCCCCAAAGTCCAGGAACAAAGGCAATGGAGTAAAAGTCCTGATCTGTTGTGTGGGTTACTAATAGGTCTTTGTGTTCCCAAAGAAAATAGAACCTCTGGCAGGAACCATAATCTGTCAAAAGCTTTTTGGAGGAATAGAGAGCTCAGATGGAAGCTTGGAAGGAAAACTGGGGGAATAGGGAAGTAATGTTGGTGTCTCTGTTGCTCAGTAGCTTGAAGATCAATTTTGCACTGAAAAGCAAGGCTCTGGACTTGCAGTCCTCAGCTTGACTGTATTGACCTGAAGGAATAGGGGAAGAGTCCATGCTTGGAGGTATTCCTGCCCCTATGCCAGTGGTTTGGTCCTACCAGAGAAATGGGTCAAAAGCAGTGCTGAGGGAAAGCACCATACAGTTTTGATCAGTGGAGAACATCATACTAAGGACATTTCTGCACTTCAGAGTGTAGTCTACTTCTCTTGTGATAGTACAATCACAAACATCCATTTGGTTACAGCTTTTACTGGAAGTGGGCAAATTGGCAAAAAAAACCTAAGGCAGTGCCAAGCCAAAGCATCTGGTTTGCTTCCACATGTCCAAACACCAGTAATACCTATAATATACAGACATGTAAAATACAAAAATATATTAAGTGGTATACACATTAAAGCTGTTACCGAGAAATAATGACAGTAATTATTTTCACTGGCTCGTTCTTTACCTTGGCGTGCCCACATCTGTGAGCCTGGAGACAAGTGAGACCTGGAAAATGTGTTGCAATTCGGATTTCAGATTAACCACCTCCTCAGCAGTTCTTTGGCAACAGGTTGTCTCCAATAACTGATGTAAATTGTGGTTTTGGTGTGCACCTCGTGGGTCAGGAGCTGCAGAAGTTACCTTCCTCAAATTAACTTCAGAGTTAGTCTTCCTTGGATGGGATGATGGAGAATTATGGTTCTATTAAAATCAAGCATGGAAGATTAATATTGACAAATACAACTACTAGTTGGATCTGTTTCATTCATTGGCACATGTGACTGCTCTGTTTCCTTTCCCAACTGAGCCAGACAAACTCATTTGGAATTAACAGATTGGTGGCTGAAAAAAATCTACCTGTCTCACCAGTTTTGGTGTTTCAGAAAGGCTTACGTTGTAAAGAGGGTAATATCTGGGTTGCATTTACATATCCTGTGCACAGAAGTGCAGCATGGGTTTATTTGTTTGTTTGTCTGTTTTTTTTAGGATGTTGTTGTGATTTAACTAGAGAACTTGTCTCATTTTAGAATAATATGTTCTTATCACTTCAATTTATGCCTAGATTTTTATTTGGGGCATTTAAATTAAAGGATCAAACTGCTGTGGTGATATTTTCCTGCAGCCTGTTTGCTCCTTCGCCAAGAATAAGGTGGTATCTGAAGGATGCTTCTAAAGTTGTAATGAAAACCAGTACAGCTGCAAGGTTTTGTCTTCTGTACTTTCTAAATCACCTAGATTTATACATAGCAGAGAAGTAGCAGGGGTCCCTTTCTGTGTATGGCATGGGTATGGTGATGCTGACTTCAGTGGCATCCACGTTAAAATGTGAGAAGTGAACATGATTTTAAAAACAGTAGCAAAGAGTACATCAAAATGCCTTTGTGCAAGGCACCTGTAAAGCTGTCTTGGGTGTGGTAATGAGGTCTCCACTTGGAGACTTGCAGCCTATCTGCACCAGGAAAAATGTGGCTTCTTGACTTGTGCAAGAAAAGCTGCTTTCTGGCCCCTCCTCCCTGCCTAGAAATATTTACTCCCCAGTAAGCGTAACCTTGGCTTTTACACTGTTGAGTGAAAGCATTCTTGTGCTCTTGAAAGCAGTTGGCATTCTCTAAAACAGCCCCGCTGGATCTGTAGGCACTGCAGGGGAGGTACACTCAGCTTGTAATAATACACCTTTCCTGGCATAATGAATAAGATCCTTGAATTAACAAGAGGAAAACATTAGTGCAGAGCATGTTGTAAGCCAGAAGGAGGGTTGAGCCAAGTGTGCTGGTGCTGGTAAGGTAGTCACCATCACCATGACTGATGACAGAGTTGCAAGGATATGCTGCTGAGATCATTGATAGGCTGAGGATGAAGCTCCTCTGTGAGATGCTGCCCTGCAATGGGGGAACCTCTTTTAAATTATCTGGATTGTTTAAAAAAGAAGAAAAAGACAATTTGACGATGAGATAAATGCATAGAGTTGGTCTGGAAAGACTCCTCCTACCTAACAAGTACTTACCATATTTTTGTTAAGAGAATACTTTTCAGTTAGTCAGTTAAAAGGTTTTTATCTGTTTTGTTTTGTTTCCATTTGACTGACCCATGGAGATCTAGGATGCTTAGTGCTATGTTTGGGAAATGGGACACATGGCCTTTGCCTCAGCTAACAAGAGGCTGGTACTTGATCTCTGTCCTGCCACTGGTGTCACCAAGCCACCAAGGTTTTCCACGTTCCATCCTGCTGCTGACATAAGGGGAAAAAAATAAATCAGGGTCTTCCCTTGAGCATGGTATACCAAAGCAGTAAGTTTTTTACACAGGAGGAGTCAACGCTATTGAAATGTCAGAATTTACAAGGAATGGAAATGCTGAGTGATCTGTGGCAGATTCTTGGGGTGCAAAATACCACAGAGGTTCTAAAGCAGGCAAGAGCCAGCTACACACTCACACTTCCCTTTGTGAAACCTTTGTGTGCAGAGGGTTGTAAGACTGCAGACCTCGTTTTACTTGAGGCTGAAGGATGCAAAGGGGACTATTGTAGTTCTTGGTCATTTTTTAAATCATGATTTGTAACTATCAGCAATCTCTGGAAAGGTTCAGGAGCAGTGCTGGACCACTGCTGTGAAAAATGCCTGTGATGACTGTCCAGCTGTCATGCAGCACCTGCAGAATGCTCAGATGGGAGAGACTGGGGAGCAGTTTGGACAGGCTGAAGCATGAAGAAAAAATATCCCAAGAGCAGATAAAACTGAAGGGCTCACTTGCAATCCATGATACTGCTTCTGGCTTGAGTGTAGCCCATCAGAGTGTTGGCTTTCTGGACTGCAAGCACACACTGCTGGCTCATGTTAAACTCACTGAGTACCTCAGCCTTCTCCATATCCGTTGTAGTCAGTTCTCCATTCTCATTTATGAGAGGAGGTATGCTTTCTTTGGCCTGTCTCCTCTCATGAATGTACCTATAGAGCCTCTTCTTGTTGTTTATAACATCCCTAGACAAGTTCAGTTTCATCTGTGCCTTGGGTTTCCTAATCCTATCTCTCCATGTCCAGACAGCATTACTGTATTCTTCCCAGGTTATGTGTCCTTGTTTCCACTGTCAATACATGCCTTTCTTTCCCATCAGTTTGACCAGCAGGTCCTTGTCAAGCCATACCAGTTTCCTGCCTCCTCTGCCTGCTTTCTCATTTCTTATTCTGAGGGGTGGAAAACTCTTGTGCTCCCATAAAAGCATCCTTAAAGAATAGCCAGCTTTGTCTCTAAGGACAAATTCCCAGGAGTTCTTGTCCAACAATTCTTTAAACAGCTGAACTTTGCTCTCCTGAAGTTCAGTGTCCTGACTCCACACTTCGCCAGACCCGCGTTCCTCAAGGTCATGAACTCAACCAGAGCGTGGTTGCTGCAGCCCACGCTGCCTCCAATCTTAATGGCTTTAATGATCTCTGCACTAGTGAGCATCAGGTCCAGCAACACAAGCCTCCTGGTCAGTCTGTTCAGTACCTGAACTAGAATGTGATCATCGATGGACTCCAGGAGTCTCCTGGATTGCTTGGGGCTTGCCGTGTGATTTTCCCAGCAGATATCTGAGTGGTTGAAATCCCTCTTCAGGATGAGAGCCTGTGAGTGCAACACTTCCCAGAGCTGAAGCAAGAAGGCCTTGTCAACAGGCTTCCCTTGATCAGGTGGCCTGTAGTACATCCTAACCACCAGTTGTCCTTTACTGAGGCTCTGATTGTAGACTCTAAGCTGATGTTACCAGCAAATGCCCCATTGAGCTGAAGTGGAGCAAGAGAGCACCCAAGAGACAGATAGATCATGAGAAAGCTTTCCTATGCGAAGCTCTGGACATCAATGCTTTACAGATACTGAGAAAGTACTCTGTATGTACAGGGATGTCAATGGAACAGCAAGATCATGATGTAAATATTGCTGGAGTGAGAAACCTTATCCATAACAAAGCAAAAATAAAAATGTACAGTCAACATTACCAACCTAAACTAGACAGCTTTTGGAGTGCAGGGGAGCTGTGAAACGAGCACCTGGTTAGAAGGAAAGCCTCAGATGAGATGGCTGCTGGCTGAGCTCCAGCATGGAAACAAAGACTATAAATCACCAAGCAACCTTCCTTACTAGGTATCAGTGCCTGTGTTGGGCCTCAGCTGTGTTTGTCTCCCTGGAACACGCGAGGGTAGCTGATCTCAGAGTAGGTGGTCTGAAAGTCTTGCTGTTCCTCTGCCTCTAGTTGCCTTCCTCTTCTTGACAAGCAAGGCATGGATTTATGTTGGGAGAACAGTCCAAAAGCTCTATTAAAGCAGTGGGGAAGCTTTCCTTGGGGTGGAAGCAACAAAGCAGATATTTGGCGGTGAGGAGCTCTGGCTGCAGCTTTGGAAGCAGCTGTTTCCCACCCCATGCCCGGCACATGACAGGACCTGGCTTGCTCTTTCTAGTCTCAGTGGTAGCATCCATCAGAGCTGGATGTATATACTGTAAACACGAGTATGTATTCAGAAAAATATGAGAGTATGTGCCACGATCAAAATTAACTTTAGGTACAGTTGTACATCATACCAGCACTTACTGATTTGTATATTCATATGTATTTATACTTTTTCATCTGTGCTCATTTCAGGGTGAATAGGTTTATGTGAGATTTACCACATTTCCGTTTTGGATGATTGGTGGGTTGTTTCTTAGGAAGACAATAACTGATCTCCAATAAAGCAGCAGTGTTCTTATGCTTCACAGTTGGTACCTGAAACCGAGGAGAAACAAAGTGTGAAACATCAACTCATTTCCACTGGTCAAAGACAAATATATACAGAGTAAAAGCTAAGCAAATCCTTCCATTCCTACTGAATCTTATGAAATGTTACTAGGTTCCATAGGACCAGGACCAAAATAAGTTTACAGTGGAAACTTTCTACCTTTAATACTTCACTTAATATATTTTTACATCTCCTCATTTCCTAGGCTTACCACCTTCACTTCACAGAGGGATCTGTATTGGCTGGATTTGTTATCTATAGGACAGAAGATGGTACAGGTTTGCAACTTGAGTTTTCATGGTCACTTTGACTTCCAGCAAAGGTAGTTTAAATGGCTGCATTGAAATGTTAAGATTTCAAGTGTGGTAAAGGCAAATGGGCATTTACCCCTCTTTCTCCCATGCAGAAATTAGCTGCAAAGTTTATAGAGGTAACTGCAGTTCTGGAAAGATTTCTTTAACAGCACAGTTCCCACCAACAGACAAACAAAAGAGAAGCCGTAACGATTAATCTGCAAACAGGGTGGAAGCCATCTGCATTGTTTCCATGTGTTAGTCGGCTAAAATACTCCTGGCAAATCCTGTCCCTTTATCACCCTAATCCTCTGAGTCTGGAAGGAAAGCACAGAAGCATGCTTCAAATGGCGAAGCACCCTCAGACCCTCTCCTTGTTAACAACTTGCTTTTCAACATTGCATCATCTCGGGGCGTTATTTGACTTAACATTTGAGTTCCCATTAGAATATGTGAAACAGACAATTTACCATCTCTAGGGTCTTGGCTGACAATTATTCCCTTGACACAAAACATGGTTTTGCTTTGTGCATATGTGCAAGATTCTTCCTACCACTGCACTTTCTCCCGGGATGTCACTCAGTTGTTCTTTGTTCAGGAAATACTGCCTTTTCAGTCTGGGAAATCAAACCACCAAGGCAGAGCATTGTCTCAAGTCACGGTCTGTACATCTGAAACAAAGAGCTTCTTTGCTAGAGAGAGCAGCAGTGTTAGCTGTATTCTTGCTTACTTGTTTGCTTTATTTGTTGCATGCATCTGGTGCTCTTCTCTCTAAAAAATAATGGATATTGCTTGCTGGCAAGCATCTTATTATATTTCCAACCTAGGACACAAAACTCCTCAGCAAAATCCAGCACTGCAACCCAGTGCTTGGTACGTCATCACGCGCCAGGTCTGCTAGTCAGGCACAGAGAAGCTGGTGAGAGGAACAAGAGGCAAAGCTCCTTCACACACAACCTGGGCCTGGGTTCCTGCAGGGGAATAAGCAAAAGGAAGCAAGACCTGGCACACTGGGTGGGGGTTTTGCAGAGAGATTTATCAGTCAACAGCTGTGAGCCCAGGCTCCTTGCAGCTGATAACAGATCTGCTCATTCAGCCTGACCACTCATGCATGGAAAATCAAAGTAGATTAGGATCTGTTTAGAGACATAAGAAGGATTAAAAAGCCTCTGTAAACTCCAGGCTACCAGAAAACTCTCCTCAATACAACATGTGTAGTAGAAGATTGTGATCTGCTAATGTTCTGCGATCTAGAAAGTCCACTCACCTCTTTCAGCCTGAAATGAGAAACATTTACATCTGAGTTTCACGATTTGAGTTCTAAGTCAGTAGTGGTTTATAGAAATATTGATAGTCACTGATCTATAGTTACTGGGGACCATAGAAGCCCTTCAAAGTGGGGAAGGGTGCAAATCCAACCTACCCTTTTTCAACACTTTCAGTACTAATACTGCAGACACTAATAAGCTCCCAAGTCTATAAAACTACACAGCATTACAACTGAGTGCATAAGACTTTATAGGATATAGTTGCTTTTTTTTTCCTCAATGAATTTCTGCACTTACGTTTTTAGGTTACTGTGTTCTTCTATGCTTGGAGATGCATAGTAGCTGCTGCCAGACTCTGAGGGTGCTACACAGGAGCCAAAAAGATTAGCATTTTTTGGGACAAAGATCTATCTGTTGCTATGTCATACCCTGTGTCATACCCAAACACCAGTCTTACAGAGCCTCCTGCACTCAGCTCTTTAGAGAGGCCCCTCAGAAGCACCCTCATGCCAGAGCTTGACATCTCCTGGCCTGGGAGTTTATAAAGTCCAGAGAGCACTTTCTGTCTGAAAGGCACTAACTATGCAAATACAACTAGAGTCATTAGCGTTATGGTCCTTTCATGTTCTTGCTGAAATCACTGATGCACCTTTAGTGTCCAGCTGACCCAGCAGTATTTCTTGCATTATAGGATTCTGATTCCACTTCCATTGTTAATGTTCATTACTTTCTTGGAGAGCTGCAATTTCATTATTAATACATCAGTGTAAGAGAGCACAGATCACATAAAAGCATTTCTGAGCATTAGTTAAATATCAGTTTTAAGAACAAAATAGGCTTTCTCTGCCAATGTTTTGCTTCTCCTTGTACAAATACTTTATCGCTACAGTTGCAAGAGTATACTGTTGTCTCCAGAAAATATAGCTGAGTAAACACTCGTTTACTCTCTCCTATTGCTAAGGAAAATCAACATTGCATGTTGCAATTGCAATTGTTGGGCCAAAGCTGATATTGTTCATCCTGCATTCCCACAGACTGCTGTCACCTGTGGGTTCCTCGTGTCCTTTTGGTCTATTATCCTAACAAAATGAGTTAGTCTCCACCAGAGATCCAAGGTGTCACCTCTTGAGACACAGCACAAGGACTGCTTTAGAGGAAAAGCTCCTGAGCTTCAGTGCTCACTCCGTGCTTTCATGTTTTTGCCTTAAAACTAAACTCTGGGGTTACTCAAAGGTCCTTGGTGCAGGAACCCTTTCAATTCATGCAGGGAAGCCTCAGTGCTTGCACTGCCATGCTCCCTGGTTTTAGCACGTTGTCTGGGGACCTCTTTAAAATGCAAGCTAGTTATGCTAGATAACTTAGATAGCTTCTTCATAGATATTGGTGAGTCTGATGCTCTGGATTAAATTATTCTGTGTGCTGTAAACATTAGCTGAAGTGCTGAGGTTCTTTTTTAATCAGAGGCTCCAGATTAACTTGCTGTTAGTCTTTCAGAAACTCACTTACTCTTAACAAGTTTGCCATTATATAGGCCCACAAATTTCCTGTCTAGCTTCTTTTGGCACTCTCAGATAAAAATGCCATCTGGGAAGGAGATTTATTGGTTTTGAGATGATGTCCCTTCCTTATCACCTTGTTTTGCTGGCCCTGAGCTCATCCCAAGATAGTGGTACTTACCTAGACAGCATCAGTTTCTGTCAGACACAAATTGTGGAAAAATTAGTTTAAAATACCTTGACCTTTCTACCCCGCTAAGATAAGGTTTCTTTTCCGTATTAAAACCTCTTGCTAATGTGAAATGTTTTTATATATGCATATATATATATATATAAAATAAATAACAGGCGTATAAATACAAATAAAACTCTTACATCTTTCTTGCAACATTCTGCTGTGACTTTACAGTAAATTCTGCCTCAGTTCTGTTGTGGAAAGATTTATATGTTGTATCTGCATTTATTTTTGCAGAAATTAATTTGGAGCTTTGAACAGCATCTGTTGCTGTGCACTAGGATGCCAATGCCAGCCAGCGGGGATTCTGTGGTATAACGATCTTTGTTTTGAAGACTTGAAGACCTTGAGCTCAGCTCATTCTTTAATATTAAACACCCTTCATATGTCTGTCCCAGATGGTGGTCTTATGGGGCAGCACTTGGACTCTCCCTTGGAACTTGAGCACTGGCTGCAGGGAAGAAGGCAGGTCCTCTGGGTTTTGTTGTAGGCTGGAGAAATGGGATCACTCTGTGAAGGTGCTGTTATGGTCTGGGGCTTTATTAATATCAGCATTTTGGAATTCTGCTTTGCTTCTTCCGACCAATTTACCTCAGCAGCAGCTGGTTTGGCTCTCGCCCTCTCCATTTTGCTTTGTGTGCCCACATGTCTTGTGGTTGCAGTCCCCTAACACTGCAGTCCTTCTGCAGGCCAGCAAGGAGCTCAGGTTCAAATGTGGATAGGCAGACAGGACTGAAGGTTAACAGATGAGAGGAGCCTGTGGGTTGCTGAGCTGTGCTGCCAATCCACCTCAGCCTTGCAAAGGGAAACTGAGAGCTCCTCAGTGGGACTGGAAGAGAAAAAGACTGTGGTGAGGCTCAGGAGGAGGTGAGTTCAGTCACTTCACCTCATAAATACTGAAGATCCTTGGCTGACCAAGGTAAGGCGCTGGGAGGGAGCTGAGGGATAAAAGTATTCCCTGCTTTTAGTTGCCTGCATTGTGCTCCTGTATGGATTGTGACTGGGGCTGCAGAGGTGTCTTTCCTTCAGTGAGTAAACAAACGCTGTAGGAATAAATTGGTCCAAATTTTCTGAAACATGCAGAAGAATGGTTGTGCATGGATCAGTGGAAGATTTACTCTTTTGCAGTGCAGTTTATAGCGCTATTTACTAATAGTAGTAATGGTAAATTGTGACAAGACCTTCAGCAATTTATACTGTGTCCTAGTTGTTCATGGCTGGCAAAACTGGGAATGTCCCTAGACATTTTGACTAGGAGTCAAGCACAAGCTCTGCTGGAATTATTTCTTAAAAAACAAAACCAAAAACACTTGACAAGCACTGCCCTTGTGCAATCTTCATGCCCTCTCCTCTACCACAGGCCACTTCTTTTCCTGAGGGGATATTTCTGGATATAACCCACAGGAGCTAGTGGAGTACGCGTGCCTGGGACAGGAGGGTTCCTTGTCCCACCCATGATATAGGTAGAACTGGTTTGTTGCTTTCAGTAGATGCCTTTATGATAATTTTTATTTCCTCTGAAACTTTATAGCTAGAGCGAAGGAAGTTAACATACAAGCAAAGTTCATTTTTGCTTTAGTTCTCTGTTAAGTCTGCCCTTATTAACAATCTCTTATTTTCTTCGTATTGTATTTCTACCACCAATGTCCTAATTCAGGCACTGACCCTGCTTTCACTTAGTGTCTCAGCTCTGATGAGCCGTCAGTGTTTGATGCTGGCCCTGTACACTCCTCAGCTTCCTATTTAAGAGCATTTGACTGTATTGGTGGCTCTAGACATTGGCTGGAGAGATAGGGTGATTTTTACAGGACTCTTTGATGAGTATTCTGTATTTGTTGCCCTGCTAATGGAAGATGTGAGAGCCACATTGCCCCTGCCCCACCCTTCACAAGAGGAATTATCGTCATGTCAAATTACAGCTGCTGACTCCTGCCAGACAATCCCCTCTGCCTTATCTTATCTATCTACATTTTTTAATGCCATGCTCATCATCATGGCATCTAAGTGCCTTAAAAGTTTTCCATTGCTCCAGAGGAAAAAATACATTTATGGGAGCGTTAGTGGAAAACTTTCCCTGGTTCTGGTTATGCAGTCCATCTGTGTGAACACAGATGATAAAGGTTAAAGCGAAATAACACTGAAAAAGTGTCCTTCCTTTTAGTTGCAATGACCTTTTAGTTGACAAATCTGATCCTGGTTGATAGTTTGTCCAAAATGCAGGGTTATGTTTAGGGATTATCTGGATCCTGCAGTGCTTCTGGCACCCACAGTGCAGCAAGATAGCAAGCACTAAGATAAACCTACACTCTGCCCCAGTTTGTGCTCTCTCAGTATTAATCTGCTGTCTTCAGCTCACAGTGATCTTGGGTCTGATTTGAAGCACCTGAGGGTTTCTGATTTCAAAGCAGATGGCATGTGCATTGGGAATACAAGAGTTTGGCTTCTGCCTTTGAGTTTCACTTAGCAGTATGTAACTGTAAGAAATCCGAATGTGAAGGCTGGTGCATGCTAAATAAGGCAATTTCAACTGGGAATTGCTGAGATGGCAAGAAGCCCTCAAAGGATTTCTTCTTCATTAATCATATTTCTGAGTGAGACCATCATTTATGTCTCATAAATGTTCCGGGACGTCAGATGTACCTGACTACTGCCTATTTTTCAACCCGTACCAAAAAGCATGAGAATTTAATAGACTGTATGTGTGTATGTAAGTATGCATTTCAATTTGTGTGAGTACTGCCAGTAAGCTTTCCAGAGTAGATCTGTGTTGCTAGCTGTTGCGCTGTCTCCAGCTGTCTCCCAGTCAGTCCCCAGTTTGGGAGAGATCTCCAGCCGCTCTGAGGCTGGAGACCAAAGGGTCCTGTCCTGAGTGATGCCTCTGTCCCTGTGACATCTTGCAGCTTTCAGGTTCCTTATATGGCTCCTGAGAGATCAGGTCTTGCCTGTGAGCTGGCTGTAGCTGCTTCTCTGCCTTTCCTAGAGGTACCTCCTGGTGAGTTGTACTGTGTGTATTAGCTGCCCAGCCCAGCAGTATGTAGCAGGCTGTGAGTGCTTTGATCCTCTCCCCAAGTCACAGCTGATCCACTGATCCCGACATGATCTGACAGCTCTACATGTTTTCACCCCTTGACCCAGAGCTGTGTTTGCAAAGTTAGCAGGCCAAAAACAAGCTTTTGTTATTTGCAACCATGTATATCCGAGCCCATTTTCATGTGACAGTGAATCTGACTGAGCTTCTCTATGAGCTAGGGAGGGTTATGCTTGCAGCCTTTGCTTTAGTGATCATTTGGATGGGGGCAGGTCAGAAGAGGAAGATGTTTTGCCATTCTGTTCTTCTACCACAGAGATTTCAAAGCAAACAGTAGTAAACGTAGGCTCTCAAGTCAAAAGGAATTGCTGTCTGGCAGTTTGCACTTTCATCTTGCTAAACCTCGGGGTGGGGGATCATAGGTGTCTTGGTGCCAGTGAAAACAACATTCTAACTCTCTTGGCATCTCACTTGGCCTTGCTGCAGATTGTCTTTTCAGTATTTTAGTGCTACAGCAACTTGCAAACTATTCCAGCATTTCATTTGCAAATCTTTGCACTGTCAAAAGTCAGCTTCTTCTGCTGACATGCTCAACGACAAAACAAATACACAAGAACACAAGAGGGAGAGAGCTTAATTTGGCTCTCCAATTGGACTTCATCCCACTCAAATGTAGTCAGCGTAAAGCCAAAAATATGCAGTCGTGTGGATTCGGCTGTAGGAGCTAGCACGGTGCCTTTGATCTTGAAGAAAGTATGAACCTTCTGGATGTGACTCAGCAAGGTTCTCACTCACATGCCTAATGAAAAGCATGCAAGCCATCCTGTTGAAGTCGTTAAGATCACCCATAAGACCAAGTTTAAGAGTGTGCTTGAGTTTCCCGCTGAACTGCTAATGAGGGAGGCTGCTATTTATCTTAGACAACGTTGCTTAGACTTCCACTGTGCTGTGCAACAGCAGAAGTTGAGAGAGGAAGAGACATTTTTAACCCACGCACCCCTGATGCAGCCAGATTTCTTTCCAGAGGCACAATTGTTAAGGACTGCATGGTTGCGTTTGCTGTGTGCTGAAAGATTGCTTCCTCTGAGCCCGTGCTCTAATTTCCTGTCGTGTAATTAGCTCTTCCACATGGTTACCCCAATGTGCACAGCATGCAGTCATATGGTGAGCTTATGCCACGGGGCATCCTCACTGGGCAGAATCACAAGGCAGGATCTGTTGAGCCGTAACACGGGTTGACAGCAGTGGGGGGCCTCCCTGTGAAGAAACTACTTGTGAGCCACACTGCTGTGGGGAAGGGCACTTCTGCAGCAATCTGTGCTTCTTTTAATGGAGGAGAAAGGGAAAAGAGATGGACCCTGTGCTCAGAAGTGGAATCTGAGCAACCCAACTCCCCTGCAGTGGTTTGGTCTCTGAAGAAGGGTAACACTGGCTCTCCATGGATGGCTTCAGGCTTAGAGAAAACCTGCTGCCTCCCTGGCCACCAGCTTGACTTCTCCCACTCATTTGGCTGGCCCACTGCTGCTAAAAGCCCTGGGCACTCCTCACTTTTATTTGCCCTCAGCTGAGTTTCAAGGGCCTGGTCTTCCTATGGTACCAACCGGTATCTCTACATTAACTTCTGTGGATGGCACCCCAGAATCAGCAGGAGAATAATGAGGAATTATCCCTCATTTTGCCAGATCTCACTTGGACTGAGGGATGCTGCACTGAAGCAGTCCAACTTTGACTCCAGCTTTCCCCAGGTCAGATTTTCCATTCTAGTAACTGAGGTTCCCAATTAAAATATGAACCTGAGGTAAAATTTCAGTGAAATCTCTTCCTTCAGACAGCAAGGATTACTTTTTGCACTATTTGCTCTTCTGTAGGATTTCAGCTTCTTTTTCTCAAAGTGGCCCTCGGTGTCTTGTTGCTTTTGTGTCAGAACAACTGGGAGCGAGGTGACCTGAGTGCTTCCAGAACCATGGTGACAGCAGAGCCGATAAAACAGAAACAAGGTTAATTCCAAACTTGCGAATGATGTCAGATCAGCCTCTTGATGAGAAAAAAGATGAGGTGAGTGAGGAGAGAGAGTCCGCTTGAATGCTCTAACCTGGACGTGGTAAAGCATCTTGCACAATCATTTAGAACTATTTTACATGCTTCCAACGTGTTCTATAAAATATTGCTTGATGACTAGATATTTGAGGATATTTTTGGGGACCTTAATCTCTTCCTGAGAATGGTCTGTGTCCTTGGGTGACTTTTATTCAAGAGGAATAAGTCTTAGAGGCTGTGTCACAGCAATCTTCCCCTTCCTGTGCCTTTCCATCATGTGAACCAAGACCCAGGTGGAAGGATTGCTGCACCCTTACCTGCACTTCCGTTCCTTTTCATCTAGCTCTGCACATGTGCAGTGTTTCTATGAGGACAACCCCGTAGGTGAGAGTGCAGAAAAGAGCCTACCAGCAACTGCTCTTCTTGCATCATCTGCACGGGGTTTTTGTTTGTGGAGAGCTTGCACTAACACCCTGTACTGTTTTAGACTAAGCAGACTAATAGACTCTTTCGACACCTCCGTAGCACTGCCTGCTGGGGTAATCACTCAGCGGTCATGGCTCTCTGCAAACAGCAGCTCTGAACTCGCCTTTCAATTACCGGTTTATTAGCCTAAGATGTCTGGGGAGTGGAGTGGTGATAGCCGTACGCCAACAGGGCTGTGGGCTGCTTGTGAACTTCCTTGTGGTGCACCAAAAGCAAAGCCATGGGTCCGAGAAGTTCTGTTAGGCTGGTGACTGACAGCATCTGACACAGCTTAAAATAACCCACCTCAGAAAGGAAAACACAGCCACCTCCCTGTGAAGGAGTCCTGGAAAGGGGCAGCTAAGCTTGGAGGTTAGAACTTGTGTTCTGCCTTGGGCTGGCTGGGAGTCAAGGTTGAGGTGTTAACACACCAGCAAACCCTATGTTTGATGCTGCAAGTCCAGCACCTGGGCTTGTGGGAACGTCCACATGCTGCTTAGGCATGAATAGGTGGCCTCAGGGCTTTTAGAAAGTGACTGTACAACCCTGTACAACAGTTTTTTATTTTTGTTTTTTTTTTGCTGAAATTCGGAACAAGCATGAAAACCACACCTGGGGCTGAGGAAAGCTGGTGATGACGTGACTGCAACTGCCCAGAGCGGCTCTCATGCTGCAACTCTCATGCAGCACTTGTTCTGGGCCAGGACCCACAGTGGTCCTCAGAGGAAAGCTGGGGCACAGAGGCTGAAATAACAAGAACCCATCATCACGAAAGCACATCTGCTGGGTTTGGATTGTGTGTGTAAGTATGACTGCTTATTACGGGCTATTAAACAAAACCTCAAACTCTTCTGCGGTGCTGGAAAACCAAGTTCCCTTGAAATACTCAGCTATGCCAAGAAAAAATAAGAATTTCTCTGTGGTTACAGAAATTTGAGGAACAGTCTCCCAGAACTTTATTCACACCTACAAAAATGTTCATACAAAACAATTTAGCTGCCTATGACTGGATTATCACACAATAATTGCTTCTATAATGTTTCCATTCACTAAGTAGCTTTCTGTAACTGTTACATATACATATATATATATATTTGCCTCTAATCTCTGATTGACAACAAACTCCTTGGAGATCTTTAAAGGCCATCTGGACATGGTTTTGGGCTACCAGCTCTAGGTGGAACTGCTTGAGCAGGAGGTTGGCCCAGATGTCCCCAAAGCACCCTTCGAACCTGAGCCATTCTTTGATCTCTCTGTTATCTTCAGTATTTTCTAAATGACTGCTTGTTAGATTAGAAAATGGAAAGTCATGTTGGAAGTTGCCTTCTTAACTGCTAAAATCCAAAGGAAAATGTTGTCACCTCTATTGGCCAAGATGCAGAATTGTTCCTCCTGTTAAAAGGAAGGCATCCAAGAGATAAAGAAATTAAATCTGTGCATCTCAGTCATATGGTGTTGATTTGCATGACCAAATCTCATGTTAGACATCACTATGCCCTACATCTATGTCTAACATGAGATTTGGTCATGCAAATCTAGGTATCAACTAAGCAGCAAAATGGCAATTAGCTGATTTCCCACTTGGACTAAAGCATTGCTGCATTTGGAGGTTTTCATGGCATATCTTTGGGAAAATACAAGTCTGTTCCTCAGGTCTCTCCATATGTGTTTCAGGAATTTCTATGGGAAACAAAAAGCCCAAAAATATTAGAGAAATAAAGCACCATCTATTAAATCATGCTTGCTCTTAATTAGCTACTGGAAAATATAATTTTATTAAGAATCTTGTTCTTGCGCAGTTTCAAAGTAAATTGACTTTGTGACTGTGTTTGGAGATATCACAAAGATGATGTGCCTAAGTTGCACTTCCCACCTCAGAAAAGAAACCAGAATAATCACAGAATCACCAAGGTTGGAAAAGACCGCTAAGATCACCCAGTCCAACCATCCACCTATCACCAATATTTCCCACAATTTCTGACCAAAACTGATTTTTTTGTTTGGCCAATCTTGAGAAATGATTCTTTTTGCTGCACAATGAGGCTGCATTAATGAGCATATGAAAATGTCCGTTAATATTTTCATTAAGGTTGTCCACCGTACAAGCACACATCTGTGCACTGATGTGGTCTCACTGATATGCCTACAAGAGGGTGCAAGAGAGCACATGTAAAGTGACCTTAATGCAGAAACATACTTTAGTGACTTCAGCAGGAGGGATGAATCTGCTCCATGCTAAGCAAACTGCTAGCAGGGAAGTAAGCTGGTGGGAGTTTGGCAGCATGCAGGTTTGTGCTGCAGATGTCACCAAAATACACTGCTCCATTTGTTCAGCAGTGCCACCTAATATCAAGAGGCACTTTAAGCGACACATCCTCCCTTTAGGGCTCTGGCAACAGCTCAGTGCTTTGTGCACTGCACATCCAACTCCTTCCATTATTTCATGTGGAACAGGGCTGGAGTCCCAGATTGCTCCTGGCACAACAGTGAAATCAGACACTTGTGCAGAGGTAGAAATCTGGGCCATACTCAGGAGGTACAGGATGCGATCCTTGATGTTATCCCTCTTGTTTGTGTTTCACTGTGTGGTTTGGATATTGTAGAGGTACCTTGAAGGATTATAGTCCGGCTCTGTCATAGAGTGTTCAAATTGCTTTGTCACCTTGCACTATCTAGGAGACTGAAGCGTGACGCAAGTGCCCAGCCTCTTTCTCCTCCCCATGCAGGCACTCCTGCATGCACCTCCTTCCTCTCCAGTGAGAGATGAATTTGGCTCATTTCATTTGCTTCAAAGAACCCAAAGGGTAGCTCCTGTTGCATCTAGATTTCAGTCGGTGTTAAAAGCAATGCTTGCATGGTCAGCAAATTCTTTGGAAGGAGAGAAGCCGCCCTTAGTCCACATGCATATTACAAAGGATATTTTCAGCAGCGTGCAGCTGTAATCAGCAGTGCTCAGCTTGGCAATTTTAATCCCCTGCCATCTAGTTGGGGGCTGCTTGTTATGCAGTCAGCATTCACTCAACATAATGGTTGCTACCTGCCAATGTGCTTTGAGGGATATTGTTAGCATTAAATTTGCCATTTACATTTTCATGTTTGACATAATTGAGGAATGAATGCTCTTATGAAAATTAAACTTGTGGTCCTCCTGGACTACAGTAACCCTGTTAAAATGTAATGCGATTCTTGATGCGTCTTCTTTAGGTTTTTATTAAATAGAATATCCGTATGACTAATTCCCCTGGCCTTAATGTAGGCTGGGAAGGAGCATTATTGATAGGGCTGAGCACAAATGGCCCTCTATACTCAGCCTCTAATGGCCTAATAATGCATTATACTTGAATCAGAAATACTTTGAGTTGTAGTGCTTATTGCCATTATTGAAAACACCTGGATGCTCCATTCATCAAGGTTACATCAAAATGGGCCCATTTGTTTATTAGTCTGTCAGTAAACATCTTTATTTAGTTTCATGTTCCTCTGCTCTCAGTAACATCGGGGAGGATGAGACGATGTAGTGTATCTTCCTGTGGTTTCCTGTTATTAGTTTTTCCTGAAAAAGAAAGATAATGAAAAGTTTGGATGGCTTCATAAAGAAAACATTTTTCATGGACATTGCTTTTTCTTTTTCTTTTTTAATTTTCTTTCCCTTTTAGAAGAGGAGATTGAAAAAAAACCAACAACAAAACAACCACTGGGCATATAGTCAGGATGCTCTCACCGGATCACACAGATGGATTTTCCAGACTGCAATTTTAATGTGTGTTTAACAGCAGGCAGCCTCTGGAGTATTTTGCTCCCTCTGCGACAGCCCTTCTTTGCCCAGTGGGGTTTGCTGCGGGACAAGGATGTTAAGGGACTCGTCCAGCTGCTGGGCATCGCTGGCACTCATAGCCAGGCACCTGCACAGTGCAGACAGGTGTGTTTAGGAGTGAAGGAATGGAGTACTGCTTAGCTCGTCAAACCTCCTCGGCTCTCACAACCGTGTCACTCAGTCGCCTTTGCCCCTTTTCCTTTCCCCCTCTGGCAAAAAGATGAATTAATTTGTGTTTGCACAGTGCTTTTGGGCTGGCTAGGGTTGAGGGAGGCAGTTCCAGTTTCCACTAAAGAGGAAAGAGTTGCTGAAATATTTTGGCCATGTGAAACACCACCTCTTAGACTAGCCGAAATATTTTTCCTTTGTCAGCAAATGTTAGCTTTGACTATTTATTCAGGATTTCTTTTGAAAGGGAAAACTTCAAACATGACAGCTTTGACTGTCATTTTGAAACGGAGAAAAAATCAACATCTGAGACTCAAATGTTTCTTTTTTAAATTGAAAAATATTACAAAGCTTTGTTTTGACATTTCCTAATTAAAATTCTTCAGAATCTGTAATTCTGTAGAGATCATAGCTGGAAATCTACTACAGACAGCTCCAGTATCACCTTGGAGGTGAATTTAGCTCGAGCTGAATCAGGATTTTCCTTATTTCAGGCTGGACACCACACTGTTATTCACGAGGATGTCCTGGCGACACTGGGAGGAGTATTTGGGGATTTTTTCCTAATGTGCTTGGAAAAAGAAAGGACAGGGTACTGAGGTTGTTTCTCAAAATATTTCAGTTCTCAGACAGAAGCACAGCTTACTGGTGGGTTCTCATCTTTGTTGTTTTAACGTTGTTCAATAGTGTGCTTCAAAGTAACTTTCCAGTTGTAGCACAGTGGTAGAGAAGGCCATCAGTCAACCCATACTGCTGCAGCCCCAGTCACTGTTGCCAAAATAGTACATCTGGTATGATAGACCTCAAGAAATCTATTCCTTTCCCCAAACCTGTTATTGTACCAAGCCTGACGCAACACTGATATAACAGCTATGGTCAGATGAATGCAGAGGCACATCTGAGGCAGGGGAATCACAAAATCACAGAATCACAGAGGTTGGAAGGGATCTATGGAGATAACTTAGTCTTATGGCACCACCCATCACCTCACTGTCCTGTCATCCTGTCAATGGATGCTTTTTTTTCCCGCATGGAGCTCTATGACACGTCTTTTCTTCAGACACACTTCCATGTCAGACGCCATTTGGTCAGACTGCCCCAGTGCTGCTGTCTGTTGCACAGCAACAACACATAATGGAAAATTGGTGGGAAGGTTCAACTCCTGCTGCCATACCACCACCACCTGTCTCTAATGTTGTGGGCTGATGTAATAAAACAGGAGACATTACTTAGAATCCCCAAGGTTGAAAAAGACTTCTAAGATTATGCAATCCAACTGTCCACCTATCAACAGTATTTTCCACTGGGACTGCAGGGGGGTGTGTGGTCCTTGGGGCCTGGCGCTGGGGTTTTCCACCCACAGAATGGAAAGCTTGATTAGGGATTGCTGTCCTCAACAAGGTCTCTTCTTGGAATGGGTAGCTTAAGGTGATGCCAGGCCCTCCATGGCAGCACACAAATAGCTGGATATCGGGCATGCCTCCAGATAAAAAGTTTGGACAGATTCAATGTCTGCAATCTTTAGAGGTCTTAGAGTACTTAGGGACAGGGGCACAGGCATGTAGGTGGCTGTTCCCCAGCAGCTGACCCCTATGTACCTCAAGCAGCTTGAAAGTGTTTAGACCCCACCACCAGATGAAAGGGAAATGGAGGTATTTTTTTTCCCATGCAGTGACTAAATTACAAACAATGTGCCAAGAGGATGTACATACTATTGTTGAATGAAGAGCTAAGCCACTCGTATTCATGTTTCAGTTGATGGCTTGTTGTGCCTGTGCTAACACAGTACCACGTGATCCCAATGTGCTCCTTTCTCTGTTGTTTACATGCCTTGTATAGATGGCAGGAGGGAGTAGCAACTATTAAGCTACCCAATGGACAAATGAGAGCAGGTTTCCCCTTTCATCTAAGTCATAGTGTTTCTCCCTTTGGCTCATACATTTTTGAGAAGGCCTCTGGTGCAGATGGCACATTTAGAAGACTGATTATTGGCACTGTGGGTTTGATTCAGACAAGCTCAGTTAAGTTTGGATACCCTAGGGAGGACAGAGACCTGCAGCCTCTCTGGGTGCTAGTTCCATGTCTGAGCACCCTTGCAGTGGCAGTCCTTTCCTTTTAACTGACTGGGAGTTGTTCGTGCTCCAGCATGAGCTTGGTGCCTCTCATCCTTCCAGCACTGAGCACCTGGGAGAAAAATCAGGTTGCACTTTCCATGCTCCTAGTAGGCAGCTGTAGTGAATGTTCAGACCCCCCCCAGAACCTTCTCAGAGCTAAGCAAAAGCAGCTCCCTTAGGCTGTCCTGGGATGCCATGTGCCCTGGGCCCTCCCCAGCCCTCAGTCCCTGGGATGGCCACAGACAGACAGATAAAATGTGAAAATGGTGCCCTACTGCTCACTTCAGCTTTTCCTGTCCAGGTCAGGAACAAGCCTCAGAAAGGACCTCACATTTTAGGTGTATTTCCATGCCCTGCCACACAAGCTGCTACTCTGTTTTTGAGCTCGTGTTGAGCTGCTCATCATGTGTTCTTTTACAAATAGGTCATTCTTCAACCAATCCTATGCAGTTCCTGGTATCATCTTCCCAAAAACATTACAGAATCTAATATCAAGAGAAGTTTTATCTTGATCTGTCCTTTAGTACAGGATAATTTAGTATTGAGGATAATTTCAGAGTCTCTAATAGCTTAATGCATTACATACAGTGTCCTTTTTCCAGCACAGGGATGTAGGTTGTGTGACAGATGTTAGGAATCTTTTCTAAATAGCTGCATTGTCAACATCAATAATACAAAGGCTGATCCAAGAGTAATGCCTCCTGTTTTATTATGTTCACATGCAACATCAGAGGCAGATGTTGGTGGCATGGCTTTAGAGGAGTAACCTTCACACCAATATTCTAGTACGCTGTTGCTATGTGACAGATAGCAGCAGAGTGGCAGTCTGACCAAATAGCATCTGACATGGAATGTGTTTGAAGGAAAGGTGGGTCATAGAACTCAAAAATGGCACTCATTGATGCCTGCTGAACTTTTACGGGGGCCAAATGGTAGATGTGAGCACAGTAAAGGGCAACATTTTTCTAGGAGTGATGCCAGCACAGAATCTGTGAAACAGCCAGTACACTCCACTGGTGCAGATTTTTTGAAGCGTAGCTTGCAGTCTCCTGTTCATCCCTTGTGAAAATGCATAGACAATGACCTGATCTAGTTCAACTCTCTCACTAAAGCATGTTCCCTAAACTAGGCTGCACATGGAAGCAGACAGGCAGGTTTTGAATAGCTCCACAGAGGGAAACTCTACAAATTCCATGAGCAGCTTGTTCCATTGCTCTAACCTTCAAAGTAAAGAAGTTTTTTATCATGTTCATACAGAACTTTCTGTGCTTCAGTTTGTGTCCACTGGCCCTTGTTATGTTGCTGTGCACCACTGAAAAGTGCCTGGCCCCATCCACTTGACTTCTGCCTTTAGATATTTTCTTGTATAAGCACTGATTAGTCTTATTCTTCATGAGCCCTTCTTCATGGGGCAGATGCTCCAGGCCTCCAATCATCCCTATGGTCCTCCACTGGACTCTGTTCAGTAGTTCCCCTGTCTCTCTTGAACTGGGCAAGTGTGACCTCACCGGGCCTTCTTGAGTTTGCTGCGCAGAGCTTCTGGAGGGCTATTGCGGACTTAATTCCTTTCCCCAGACTCCTCTTGCTTCATGTCCATCCAACTCAAACTCCTCCACTTTCTGGCAAGATGTACTTCCTGGAGGTTCTTACTCTTTTGTTGCTCTATGCTCTATTTTTCCCCAAGCATAGGAGGATACATCACAGAGCAGACTGAGCACCAAGACAGCTTATACATTATGGAATATTTTGGACAATCTACAACCGATTTTAGTACGTTTGAGCTACAGCTTTATTTTGCAATATGTATGGTTTTGTTCTGAGCATGAGAAGAGACTTAGAAATTGAAACGCTGTAATCCTTAGAATTTATTGAAAGGAAAGAAAAACCTTGCTCTGAACTCTAGCAAAATATATGTATGTTAGCATTGGCTTCCACAGTGCTCACATTTATTGAGTTTTTTTGATTATTAAAAGAAGCAGCAAATACTTGCAAACTAACCCATCTCTAAATCAGTCTTCTTGTACAATAGTTCAAGATCATGTAAGTTCATGATGTTGGAACAGAGAATGATGTGGCAAGCTAAGAGGCAAGCAGTACCACAGGGCAGTAAACAAATCTCAAGCACCTGCTATCAATTACTGCCATTCACTTCACTGGAAGGGATTTGAAGACAGGGGCAAAGGTGATTAGAGATCTTCAACTGCAAGTGGGAAAACACAGCTTGAAGGTAAATTAGTGTTCCTATGAGAGACAGATTGGATGTTAATACACAACCAGCCCAAGAATCTCAGATTTAGAGACAGTCTTGCAACTCTATTGTTGGGTATTAGCCAGAATTCCTGTGTCCTACCCCAGGTTTGATTTAGGCAGGCTCTTCTTATTCATTTCTTGGGTAAGAAATAGGACTAAAAATGCCTCCACATGCAGACTCCTGACAGCTTCACCTCTAATTTGAAGTTACTGAAAATCACAAAAAGCCACAGGTTTTAATTCAGAAAGTTCACAGATTTGTGAAAATTGCTTCTGGTTGTATGAACGGTTGTCAGTCTGACAGCTAGGTTTGGGCAGGCTACTTACACTGCCCTTCAGTATGCAAATACCAAAGGGTCTGGTCTCTTGCTACTCTTGAATTCAAGTTAGCAGTGAAAGCATTCACACCAATAGTAGCAAGAGATCCAAGCTCTCTGATTTGGGGCTGTGGGTTCTGCTTCCCACTCAAGCTTCCCAGCCTGGCTCTGCCTCTTGAGGGTCAGAGGTGATAGGTGCAATGCCTTCTGCTAGCCTTGCTGGGTTACCTGGTAGGTGAAAAAGCTCTGTCCTGCTGGCATGCCCCCAGGCAGCTGGACCCTCAGCCTCGCCAGCATCTTCTTCCTGATTCAGATCTGTGTGTTAGGAGAAGGTCCTAACATATAAGTTATAAGGTTTCTAGGCTTGATTATCCCTCCTTTTTGTTTTGTGGAAAAGCACACTGCAGCTGCTGAGCTTGGGGTAAGAAAGCAGGACCATGACCTGGTGGTCAGGGGCACAACCCTACCCAGTGCTGACTGCTGAGGGCTGTTTGGATCATCCACGTGGGGTGGATGAGAATCAGACACCTCACTACCACTTAGGAGAGGGAGCTGTGGCACAGGCTGCTCCTGTTTGAACCTCAGGTGGGAGGAATGAGCTGCAAGTAGGGGAAAAAAGTTCAAGGAATCCTTGTGTGTTGCTGCTCAGGGCTCCGCTGGGCTAGGCAGATTCTCCATGCCCTCGAAGTTCCAGGCAGGGAGTGTATTATGGTATGTCCATAGCTGTGGCTGGCTTCAGTCTCATGGAGAGAGGCTAAAGCTAATGGGAGTTTGACCTGCTGCTTGAGATGGGCCCTGAAGCAGCTTTGATCGGTGACTTCAGCTCAAGTGGTGCACACCAATCTTGGGAGAGAGCCAGGACGGGCTCTCTCAGAAGGTGAAGACAGATCCTGGGTGTACCCTTCCACACACCTTCAAGGTGTGACACCTCTATTTTGATAACCACTGCTCTCCTAACCCCGCTTACGGCAGCACTGCGGGCAGCCGCAGCCCGCCGCCGTTTGCTGCCGCCGGCACTAGGTGGTGCCCGCACACAGGCGGAGCGCCCAGCGCGGGGACTGGAGCAAACTGGGGGCCGCTCTGGGCAGGGGGTGCGGGGAAAGTGGCATTCTCGGGGGTTCTCCCGAGAGAAACGGCTCTTGTGTTGTGCAATCAGATCCAACTCGAGTAAATGAGAGTTTTAAAAATTGCTTTCCCTTCACTTATCTCGAGACTTAGAAGGCATCTAGCTCGGCACAGGCAATTGTAGCGAATACAATTAAAATTGATTGAGTGCAAATGTTTTAATTGTATAATGTTTTTCATTGATGTTCTCAATAAGCTAATTTAATTAGGGATAATGGGAATGTGTCTGGGGACTTTCAGGACCCGTTCAGCCATAATGGGTTCATAATGGGAAGATGAAGAGGAAGGTGGATGTTGCACCTTCCTTTCCTCCTCTCTGAGTGTAGGTCAAGCATGGGGCAGTTCTGGTATGAGAGGAGAGATGAAGGTAAATTCCACCCCAGGTCCTGTGCTCAAATGTGATCAAAAAACAGGCATGTTGGACCCAGTGGTGTCCCCGCGGTGCAGTAATGGGGCTTCCTTATTTGTGCGTCAAGAGGGGCACCCACCCGCATCTGTAGTTCAAGGCCATTTTAATCCCTATTCCCATTCTTTTCCTCAGTCTGTGGCTCCATTGTGTCCTAAGGACTTTATTGCTGCCCTGGGCTATCCACAGCACAGGAAGAAAGGGTGGAGTGGGAGCTGTTCTGGTAACCAGGTGACCCATTTCCATTCCCTCATCTGGATGTGACTGCATGGAAAGATTGACACTTCTTCCAAACGCTGTCCCAGCTTCTAACTATTCCAGCTTGCCATTTATTTATGGTTTTTTTTTTTCTCTTTTTAGTTGGCTGCTGTTTCTGTATATTTAGTAATCTGTAGTGGATCTTTTTTTCAGTACACATGGGGATGAAACCATTATTTCTTAATAATTTCCAGGATAGGCTACTTCCATTGTTCAAAGTGATTAATCTACCCTGTGTGCCATTTGCTCTAAGAAAGACAGACAGGGAAAAACAAGGCACTACATATTGAGTCCTGTTGCTATGTTTTTTCTATAATCTTATTGGAAATTGTATACTAGATCCTGATAGTAAACTTTTGTGGAACATTGCTCTCAGAGGATATTTAGTTTTGCAGTTTCCTTTGGTAGCCCCTTTCCAGCCCAATTCAAACTGTAGTTCTGGGATTTCTCCTTCTCTCTTAGCCTTAGCCATAGACTGACTCCTTGGCTAGTATCCCCACCCCACCCACAGGTTCAGCATACCTCACCAGGACTTGAATACTGTATCTTTTGTTCATTTTGGAGAATTCTTCTCAACTACCTTTCATTAGTTTCAAACCCCCCACCCAAGGGTTAGGTTTCATTTTCGACAGGTCAACCCAGTCACTCCCTGTGAGAATTCCTCAAGAGACAGTTATTTTGGCCGTCCTTGACTTCCTCTGGCAGCCCCTTCCAGTCTTGCTCCTTATGTAGCCTTGGACCTTCTGTTTGCCTCAGCCCTAATCCTATGCTGAATAACAAGCTTGGACCCTTCTCTGTCAGAGAAGATTGACAGTGTGAGACCTTCCTATTTATTTACTTATTTTGGAGACTCACAAGCTGATTTTCTTACTAGGAACCCTAATTCTAACTCTAAATTGATCTACAGGCCAGGAACTGTACTTCGTCTTGAGATCACTCCATGTTAGGAGGATCTTAGCCTCAGCCCTTCCTTTATTCTGTGCATTCCTTATTACACTCCTTCCCATTTTTTTCTCCTACGCCATAGATGAGGATTTTGTCATTTTGTTTACTCAACCCAAAGTTCTTTAATTTCGTGAGGTTCCATGAAGGCCTCTTCAAATATACTGGAGCCTCCTTTTCTTCAGTGATGAAAAAACAGTGGTTACCCAGTTTGGAGACACCTTGCTGAACAAGCAAAGACTTGCCAAGTGATGTCTTAGTGGAGACTCTGCATTCCCTAAATCAAATTGCTTGTTCAGATAAACTGCATTTTATCTAACACCTCTACTAAAATTTAAATGAAGTAAATTAGCCATCAAGCAAATGAAGTGTGAATAAGCACATTGTCTTACGTGAGAAGCAAAGCGTCAACGAGATGTCTTGAGATGGTCTTGAATATTCAGGAGATGCATGTGAGTCACTATTGGTCAGCAGCAGGTGGTTTCCAGCAGTGTCAATTCAACAGTCTGCATCCTGGTTTCAACTATTCAAAGTCTACCATAAATCTTAGTGACCTGTGAGGAGAAAACTAGAGAGATGTGCACCACATTAGCAGCTGAGGACAGAAAATCAATATGAAGTCCTGGAGTACTGGCGATTGAGTAACTGGCTAGAAATAAAATGTTTTTCCTTGCTGCTCTCTGGAAACATTGAAGTTACAATAAACCCTGAGAGCAGACCATGAAAATGATGGGGGAGATGAGCTCCAGCCAGAAGCCTCAGCAAACCAAAGTGGTACTGTGATTTGAACGTATCGATTGTGATTTGAATGTATCTAGCTTTGTAATCTGCTATCAGTGTAACTTACACATCTGGCTGTAAAACAGCACGGCATTCTGTGTAAATTAAAACTGTATTCACTGGAGATGGACACACAAAAACATGAATCACATCAGTGCAATCAGCATTGTTATTGAAGACTCCCATGTAAAACCATTTTACACCAAGAGGAGACTAATTCTCCACTTTTCCTGAAGTGAGAGTTTTTGATTCAAGATACTTTCAATCAAACACAGAGAAAAACCTAAAGGAAAGCTTGTCCTCTAATCCTGCTATCAAAGTAGTGTGAGTCAACACCAAAACAAAAAGAGAAATTCCTGTTCTGTCTGGCAGGTACTGCTCAAGTGTGAAATATCCAAGTGTTCCATCACTGCAGCTTGCCTAGATGCAATGTGTGATGGAGTGGTGGGATAATGCATCTCCTCACCCCAAAGACCAAGCTATGGCATTGGAAAGTAAACTGCTACAGCCAGACCCACATATTTTGCTGAAGCTGCACTGATTTATCCCAGCTGAGTTGCTGTCCTTTCAAGTATGTTTAGCTATAAGGATTTTTTCCCGTGCTTCTTGACTTCACACAGTGCTGCAGTGGGTGTGGTAAGAAGTGTGCCTAGCAGCCAAGTTTTACATCTGAGAGGAACAGGCTTGCAGACCTCTCCTCCGCAGATTTCCTCATCTAATCCTATTCTCCATATTGGAAAAGCCAGGGGGAGAATTTTATAGGAAGTAAACATCCATTTCTGCCATGTCCATAGGATCCACTATATTTTCTTGGAGATGAGCTGTTAATAGGCATGGGAGTTTATCCAAGTGCTTTTATCTGGTTCAGATAATCCCTTAGATTACTTTTTCCCTCTCTTCCTTTTACTAGAAAGTAAATATCTTCGAGAAGCGCCTTTCCCTTCATTTATCCCAAACGTACAAGTATGTTCTCATAAAGACAACCATGTGACTAACCTCCAGTTTTATGTTTTTCCTGTTTTCTAGTTTTACTCATTAACCAGATACTTGTTTAGAAAACACTTCTCTCTCTCCATTACCTGAAGGAGTTACATACTCTTTTTGCAGAAAATCAGGGGCACGTATCAAACCTATCTACTGTGAGTTTGTTCCCAAAGGAATATTTTATGATGAGATGAAAATTACACGGAATCCCGTAAAAAAATAAAGAGAAACAAAACTTAGATTTAGGCTTATCCCTTTAGGAAAGAAGTAACTGTCAATGGAACTTGTATGTTTTAATCAAATTCAGGATACCGAGCAAAGCATGGTGCTAGTACTCAATGTTGTTGTCTCAGCCTCTTTCACACCTTTGCGCCCTTGGAAGCCAATTGACATTTTTCAGTGGATATTTTTGAGAACCAAGTGCTGTCGTAGTGGTTAAAATAATTACTCCTCTCTGCAATCAGTAAAGGGCACAGAACAGGCATAAACACACACACAGAAATCTGAGTGATGATCCCATTTGCTAAACTTTACTCATATGCCTTTCTTTTAGCCATGATTTTTTGTTGGCTTTTTACAAGGCCTGATTTTATTCCACATTTCAACATGATGTCTATTTTAGCCTCTTTTGACACTCTTTGAAAAGAAAGAGAGAAGATCTAACCCTTTAGGTATGTAGCTAGTTGGAAACAGTACAGTTTTCAGTGAATAACTGCTGAGCTGGAAATTGGTATCAAAGGGCTCTTTTCTGGTTCAGGTGGTATTTGGTATTTTCACTAGTGATAAGGGTGATGGAATAGAAAGTGTACTCTTGAATATGGTACTAAGAATGGATGCAGACATACTGCAGAAAGGATTTGATGGAAATTAAAGTGTAACCTGCCTCAAAGTGAAGCTCTAGAAGATATTGCCTGTCTTTACAGGTACAGCTTCCCTTTGAGAGATGCCTGTTTGACTGTTGCCATCTGCACATCCTTTGCCTTGCATTCTTTGTGTTTCTGGTTGGTCTGCCCATGGAGTTCAGCACTCCATCTCCCAACCTCAGTCGTTCTCTTGGGTGTCCCAGAGGCTCTTTTTTCCCCTGGTGGACTGATTTTAACTAAGTGGGTGCCAGTAGGAATGCAAAAATTCCATCCTGACAGGAGGTCTTCTCTTCTCTGCCTGTTGAGGCAGGGACAGTGGGTGGGCAGATGGGATAGGGGTTAAAACAGCTCCTTTGCTTGCATGAAACCATATGCAAGTATGAGTCAGTGTAAAACTTTTCCAATTGCCCTAAGATATACATCACAAGAGATAAATAGGGTGGATTTCTTTGAAGGGCTTTCTGCAAGGAGCTCAGTGGAAGCCTGGACAACTGCTTTGGACAGGAGACAACTCCTAGATAGTTAAAATTAACAGCAGCATATCTCACCCCGTGTGTATACACAAAAAGAACAGCCTTCGTCTGGGAGAGCTTACAGTCCACATCTAATTGATTGCAGTGTGTTTTTCATTAAGACTGATCGTTAAAACAGTAAAAAGAACAGTTTAGTAGTAACAAAATGATTTCAAAAAGGATTCTAAATACTTCTACCTAGCTTTTGTCTCCAGATATAGTTGGCCATGGAGAGTGGTGCAACCAAACTGTCCTCTGCTAGCGAGGCTCCAGACAACTGGTGTACAGGATCCTCCTTCCTGACCCTCCCACACCATCCAGCTCCCACTGAAGTCAAAAGCCATTTCATGAGGGTCATTGTTTGGTATCTGTTTGTGTGATATCTGAAACAGATGGAAGCCATAAATTGCAAGGCACACCCATTGTTCTTTTCAACACAGAACTCGAGACTATGTAGGCCAGGGGAAATCTTTTCTGCCCACAAAAGTCCTACTTTCCTACATTATGACCTATATCAACAATATCAAAGCTCAGAGCTGTACTGTTACACTGATGACTTTGTTCCATTGACTGTACAGCTAAGTCAGTACATATAAAACTGCAGGATGCATTTAATGTAATTCAATTAGATTTAATCGAATTAAAACTATTATTAAATTCAGCAAAAGGTAAGTCTATGGAATTTTTTTCTAATAACTCAAAAAGCTCAAGTCTGGATGAGTTTAAAATAATAATCCTACAAGAGAGTATGATTGAATAAGTAAGAACATACAAACATTTAGAAGTCCAGCTAGGTATAAAGCTGAACTTTATATATCACATAAATCAGTCATTACAGAAATGGAAATCAATTTGGGAGGGTTCTCTCAACCTATTTTTTGCTCTGCTTTTAAGTATTTAAAGAAAGATTGATTCCGTGCCATTTTAATTGGCTTAATTTAGCTAAGTATGGAGGCCCCTGTGTTAATGTAACAAAACATCCTTTATCATCTGGATACGGGGAAACTCTCAGCAGTTTCCCTAAGTTGTAGCAGCCCCTGACATCGAAGACTTTCTATCTTCTATTTCCTAAAGTGGCATTTTATGCAGCTGCTCTGCCACAGTTTCTTAATATTTTAAGATACACTGGTCAAAATAGTCACCATTTGCATCCAAATGTTCCTTTCCTTCCTTTCTCACTTCTTTAGTTTCTTCTCCCTTGAAGACATCTGATGGGACACTAAAACAATAGGAAAAAATAATTAATGAGACTGCAATCTTGAGGTTTTTCAGTGGAAGCAGAAGGGCAATTAGGAGTTGTTCCTATTGCCATTGCTGAGACTGCAGATTTCCAGTCTCTAGTTCATGCAGTCACTAGAGGGAAATTAAATATCAGAAAAAGTGCCTGATAATACCTTTAAAGTTAAAGGAGTCCTTGCACTGTACAGCAGGTAGCCAACTGCACTGGATTCAGTGCATTACCAAGAAGCTATGGGCATACCCAGGCATCCAAGGGACAGAGGGCTGATGGAAGGGACTCAGGTAGGCAAAACCTGTATGCTGAGACCATGACTTTGTGTACCAGCCAAAACAAGCATCTTCCAGCAGTTACTCACAACTAACGTCAGCATGCAGCCACAGGCAAACTAAAGATTTGCAGTTTCTTTAGTTAAAAGCTGTATGGGAACTGCTAAGTCACAGCTTGAACTACTGACTGAGCACCTGGAGAAAAGACCCTGTCAGCCCTGGGAGCACAGGTGAAGGCAATTCACTTGTGTGACTGGAAGGGGTGGAGCCTGGCTCCACCTCTCCCAAACCCCATTTAAGGACTGACCACCACCAGGGAAGGATCTCTTCTTGGAGATCCCTCCC
>VXAB01012541.1:711537-743009 GCA_013399175.1 Odontophorus gujanensis
AGCTGTATGGGAACTGCTAAGTCACAGCTTGAACTACTGACTGAGCACCTGGAGAAAAGACCCTGTCAGCCCTGGGAGCACAGGTGAAGGCAATTCACTTGTGCAACCAGAAGGGATGGGACCAGGTTGCACCCCTCTTAGACCTCACTTAAGGGCTGGCTGTCACTAAAGAAGAATCTCTGCTGGAGTTCCCTCCTTTGTGGAGTCTTTCTGTGAGCCTAGATCTTTGGAGATGGGTGAGCACCCCTCTTTTTGTAGCACCTTGTTGTGTTGGTCCTGCTGCTGTTATGAAAGCTGATAGAAAAATTTGTCATAGCTATAAGAAGAGTCTGAGAGACTCTCTTTTGCAGAACTCCTGTTGTACAATGTCTGTGTAAATCCCATCCTAATACTGGCAACACAGTGCTCCTGCCCTTGTGCTGCTGGATGGCATAGGATCATGCATCGCTTACTCTCATCTGCGTCCTTATCGAACTGAATCGTTTCCCCTGTAGGTGGCTCTGTTTTCCTACACAATTTCGGCTGCGCTGTTACTTTAGAAACAACGTGTAATTAGAACCACGCTAGGGTTTCCTTTTCTCTTTCTAGTGGATCTGATACTTAGAAAGTGATGGTTGAAATTCAATGCTGTTTAACACTTCGGTTCTGAAGGTTTCTGCACTGCTACTAGTCAGCCATTTTCCACAATAAAATAAAGTTCTTTCAACACTTGGTTTTGAACAAATATGTCAGAGAAAAGTATTCAGCCTAAGCACGTAAGAACTACTGTTTGTGATGCCCTGAGGTGCACCAGCTGGTGTCAAGGTACTGATCTTTTCCCTCATCTCTCCTGGCCTTCTCTGGGGGCTCTCTGCTGCCTATGGCTTCTCCAGTGGTGTGAGATGCCCGGGTTTAGGCAACAGTAGCGAACCCCAGGTTTCAACTTTATGCGTGTATATATCTGTAAAAATGATGTCTTTTTGTTTAAGAAAAAGAGAGTTTTCTGGCTGCCAACTTTCATCTGAAACTTCATTTGCTGATTTCAGGTTCAGAACAATTTGGATCTTTTTCCCATTTTGTAACACTTCATTGCAGATTTCTCTCTGTTCTGTCAAAACACGATTTTTAACCCACATTGCAACGGACCCCCAGTGCAAGTTACTTTACCTTGAGTTGCTTTTGGGCATGTTTCCCTGTCCTTAGTCATGCATCAGTTTGTGTCTGCAGTTGTTCAAAACCATGATGTACCTACTTGATCATCTTCCTCTTGGTACCTGCATCCAAAAGCTGTTTCTGTGGGAGGAGTTGGCATTGGGACTGATGACCCTTAGCAAAACTAAAATGTTCAGTGGGACGCTGCTTTCTTCTCTGGCTCCAGTGGCTCAGATGCCCTGGTGTGGCATGCCTACTAGGACCTGAGGAGACAAATCTTTGTTGTTGAGCTTTAAGGAAGAAGAAGGAGAGAAATTTGTGAGTCCATCTAACAGGAATTACCATATTTAAACTGCATTTGGAAATAAAGTCTGAACCCCAAAAGGAACATGATGGCAGCAGCAAGTTATTTCTGGAATGCAGAACAGTGGCTGAGTAAGGAGCTTGAATTGATTCCTTCTGAATCAAGGAGAATTACATCAGGAGAAGTGGTGGATGTCCCCCCACTCCAAGGAAAAGTGTACAGTGGGTTTTTTTGATCTGCTGGATCCAGATATGTTCTGTTCTTCCCCCCAAGATCTTCATTCAAATAACGCTGGACCCTATTAATGCATATGAAGTAGCTTCAGTTTGAGGGACTGAAGGCCACAGCTCTAGCAGAGGTATGGCAATTGTGAGCATCTCAGGTCCTTGCCATAGGAAAGAATGGCTTTCACAGATTCTACAATCTGTGCATCATAGAATGCTTGAGTTGGAAGGGACCTCAAGGATCATCAAGTTCCAACCCCCTGCCTGAATTACATCAAGAGAACATGTTCATTTTGTGCTTCTGTGAGCTGGTGGTAGAAAGTATCATATGCTAGGACTGGCAACCCATCTGAGCTCATCTAGACCCCATCTGCTAAAATGTAACCCAAACTTGTGAACCCAAAAATACCTGTGAGAGATGATAAAGCTCTGACAACACCCAAATTCACAAACTACATTTTGACACTAACACTACACCAAGTTCAATCTGTTCATTGCTTGCATGAATTTGTATCTGTCCAGCAAATGTGATAACTCAGAGATACTGAAACTGGAGATTCTCTCTAATTTCAATTAGCAGTAAGAGTAGCTGGTGAGAACAAGCTATTGGCTGGGACCTACCTCCATGAAAGCTCAACCCACAGTCATTGGGAGGAAAGGCTGGAATGGATTTGATTGCGAGTTGGAACTAATTGTGAATAAAAGCCCTGCCCTGAGCTGGTGTACTTTGTAGAGTTTTGCCCCAAATACATCATATATTTGAGGCTAAACTTGGTCACTCTTCTTTGCAAATGTTGCTACCAACAAAGTTCATCCACAGAGGCATTGTTTTCCTGATAAATCTGTACCAGTTTAGAAAGGACAGGTAGCAGAAGGAAACTAGTTGTCTAAGTAGTCCTAGACTTTATAAAAATTAAGTTATTATATGTTACCTCTAAATGGATTCCTAGAGAGACCTGAACGCCCAAGGACTTTTCAGAGAAGGCAAAGCAAATGATTAAAGGTTGGAGAGTATCCCATGATAGGAGAGATTAAAAAGATTACTGCTATTTAGTTTTGTAAAGAGTCTAATAAGAAATGACATGACAGAGGTATATAAAATAATGTATGGCACAAAGAAGGTCAGCAGGTGCTCCTATTTATCCTGTCTTGTGAAAGAGGCACAAGAGGATACCTAATTAAATTAAAAGGCAATAAATTTAAAACTAGCAAAGAAAATGCCCTTTTATGTCACATATAGTTAATCTGTGGAACTCACTGCCACAATAAATTATGGAGGTAAGGACTTATAGTTGAATTAAAAAATGGATTAGATAAAAAAGACGGAATTGTCAAAAAATATTCAAGTTACGTATTCAGAACTTCGAATCTTATACAGCAAGATGTGTGAGTGCTCTGCAGAACTTTTTACATTGGATACTTGCTGAATAATACATAAAACTATCCTCTCAGCAAGACTAGACTTCCAAGTTCTTGGTCTTGTAATTTTCAATTAAAAACTTAAGTTTTCTTTCCCACTAAGTGGAGTAGCAGAAGCAGTAAAATGTCCAGTCTTGAGGCAACTAGGAATTTTTAGGATGTTGTCTTCTCTTGGAGGGGCACAGGTCCTTCTCAGGCAGAGGAGGGATTTGGCTTCCCTCTGTAAAGGGAATTTACTATGCTGTTAAGTCACCATGCTGCATGTTGTAAGCCCTCAGCTTCCATAGGACTTCTATATTATTTGGAAAGCCATATGTAGCTGATGTGTACAGGTGTGACTTGAGCATCTCTACTAAATTCTCACCTTCTCAAAGATCTGGGGATTGAAAACCTGATTTCTGAAGCCAAACTTAGCATAGGCATGAAGTGGATGTCAACTGAAGTTGTAATGCTTCCATATGGGTGTACAGCACCAGAGACACTGAAAATCAACCACAGGTGGTCAAGGAAGGGGCTTAGGTGGTCAAATTAGGGGCTTAGGAAATTTGGGCAAGTTAGGGAGACAAGAGTGTGGAGGAGAAGTTGAACTGCAATTTTTGTATTGTATATTTTTGCTATTTCAAATTCATGTTTTGGTATTTTGGTTCTTTACCAGAGTTAGTCATTTATGTCTCTGGTAAAAAAAAAAAAATCAGCACTTGAGCAAGCATTTTAGAAAGTGTTATAGGAAATAAGGCACTGTCATCTCCATGCTATTCTAATGGAACAGTGAGACTGCCAAGGAATAACAGGGAACATGGGAATACTGGAGACAATTTCCTCAGGAGAGTACTACTTCTTAGTGTCTGCTTTATGCAATGAAGCATGACTGTCATAGAGCCACACAGCTTCAGACCTGAACAGAAATTGCGTTTCCTGATTCAGCCTCCTCTGACTCACTCAATTGTAGCAGCACAACACAGGAAGGGTGATGTTCACACAAATTAGGTGGTGTGGGGAGAATTGGGAGAGGTGAGATCAGTTTCTGGCTTTTGCAACCGCACAGATTTTCTAATCTCTTTGTTTTTAATTTCTGCATGTTTAAAGCATGCATACTCCTTCTGTTAAGCAATCTTCTGTCATGCTCATTCAGTATGTTAACACGAGGAAATGGGAACTTAATATGTGGATGTAGCACTGGAGCCCCAGACAGAAACAAGTGTAATAGGAAAAAGTGTTGGATTTTCTGCAGGAGCTGAAGGGACTTAGGCACTCCACTAATTCCTACTCTTTGAAATTCCAGATAAAATATTACTGGCACATGAATGATTAGCTAGATATGTTTAGTAAGTATTGTATATTATATTTAGTAATTTTGGACTCAGGATAGGGAAGGTCTTGGTGAATCATGAGGTCCAGACTCATGGTATTTCAGGCAGTCACATCATATATTCCTCTTCATCCATCAGACTCAGTTTTAAAGCTAGTTAGGATTTTTGATCCTTGCCCCATTGGAGCAGCTGAGTCTGTTCCAGAATCTGGCTCTTCCAGTGGGCTGGAAACTCTCTTGAAGCATGATGTAGAAGTCAAATAATGGTAACAATGACTGACAGGATTACTTATGAATTGTTTCTAATGTGATATCCTGTAGAAAGGGAAAATAGAAGGGTAATGTAGCTTAGGATTACATCAGGTGATTCATTTCCAGCAAAGGAGTGAATACCAGTGGCCTTATGCAGCATCAGTGCAACCTCATAGGAAATACTAAATATGGTCCTAGACCCACTCTGCATGATAGGACAAGATAAAGAGTGTTCCCAGTGCAATGAAAACCCTTTGCCAGGGCTGAAAGAGCAAGATGTACTTGGTCTAGCAAAAAGACAGTTGTGAAAAGGCTATAAATAAGATTGGTATATGTGAGGGGAGCGACAATCAAGGAGGAAAAAAATGTTGGTTAGCTTAAAATAAGATGTTTGCGTGAGAACTGTAGGCCATAATCAATGGCTGGAAATCTGAAGAAGGGGTACTGAAGGCAAGGGGCTGTGGCTATGACTTCTCAATAGGAGTAGGGACGTCAGCATGCTTACCTGCTCTTAAGATTGCTCTTGATCAAGCTCCAAAAGTCTGAATTTTCAACTTTTGACAATGGCAGTCACAGTTATCAGAAGGATCTCTACTGATCTAATTTTTAAGATACGTGTATGTAAATTCCTCTGAAGCTTTTTGCAAGCTGATTTTAAGTATTATACCAGCACTTCAGCGTCCTCTCTCCCAGCACACTGTGTTCTGCTACAGCTACAGATAAGAACAATCACCTTCTCTCTTCATTTTTGTACTTCTATCCAAAATACAATAAGCACTATTGATAAGATGTACATTTACTATATCAAAGTCATAGGTTATGTGAACCAGGCTAGTTTGAATGGCTATTTAGAGGCCATGAGAATAGTTGGAATGTATTTTTGCCCATTTTTGGAGCCCAATTTTTTGTTGTTTTTGTGTCCACTTGCATTTGAATCCTTTGAAATTTAGTAAATTTAGTGACTTAAATGAAAAACATAATTAATGCATGTGAGTTGACACATTGTTTGCTGAGGCTGACTGTAACACAGTAGAGAATAACAGCCTAATTCTAGCTTATCCTCAGTACTCTGGCTTTTAAGGGAAATGACAGACCTCTGGCAGTCTGATGGGTACAATAGTTATATATGTATATATATAAAACCAATTAATACTTCAAGATAAGAAACTTTCACAATTAGCCTTCTCATTTTATATGAACATTTCCCACCTCTTCTGAGATACTTCTGGATTTGGGGAAGCAAATAGATGTGTTTAGGGTTTGAATGCAGACAAAAAGTACAATTCACTTCAGTAGGTGTAAATATCTATCCCTCTCTCAGATGAGTGGTTTCTGTGATCCACAGCATGCAGTGCTGAGTTACAAGCCTTTGTGACCAGCATTGGAGAAGTGTCCCTGTGACAGGACAACAAACTTGGGACCCATGTCCTGAGACCTCATCTCTGAGAGAAAAGAGGTTAAACTTCAACTCCTCCTTCACAAAGTCTTGGGTTCTGCAGGAGTTTGTTGTGAAAATACGTATATATCTATACAGTCTTTGTAGCTTCTGTGGAGAACACATGGCAAGCCCACATGGGACTGTATCAGCCAAGGCCTACCTTTATTTGATCTGTGGTGAATCTGGGTGTAGTTTGCTAAAGGATGTCAGTGCTGCTTTAATGAGGCACATGGGAAGTTGATGAACATTGGAAATACGTGATTTTGTACTGTATGGCTGTGATGTCTTCATATATATATACATGTGGTTCTGACCTTGGCTTCCTTTTGAGGTCTGTATGATTTCAGATTCAGTTCTACAGCTTAGATGTAGAGATAGGAGAGAAGGCAAAGGAAAGGCAAACATAAGAATTTAGGATGTCTATTTTCCATGAGTTTCCCAACACACAGGAGAGAGGAGTGATATTCCAGTTCTTTCAAAACTGAGTACAAAGTAAGGACTGTTCCTCTGGAAAATCCTACTACCAAATCTTGCTTACATTCCTGATAGAGCCGTGTTGCAAAGCTCTCAGTGGAACACCATACAGTTTAGTATAATCAGAATTTCTCTTGGTACACTTGTAAAAGGTTTTAAGAAAGCTATAGGCAAACAAAAAGAATGTAAGGCCAGAAGTAGGCACACCTGAAGTTCCTGACTTTGGGGAGGGGGGATGAAGTGCTGCTGTCTGTAACAGAGCTTCTACATAGCTCAGTTTCAGAGTATGAAGGTGTATATAAAAAAAAAAAAAAAAAAGTAAAAAGAAGGGTTTAGTCCTTGGTCTAGAGGGGGAGTAGATAGTCCAGAATTATACACTGAACTATGCTTAATACTAAGAGTGGGAACTCTGGATCTGCAGGAAAGGGGAGGAATTTGTCAGCTATCCTCTGAGGGAACTGAGATGCTGGAAGAGCTAAGGAGAGTCTTTCCTGTTAAGTAAAATCATAATAACCCAAAGAGTTTTCAGCCATCTTGGTAGCTTTATTTTTGAGAAGCCATATTAAGCTCTAGAGTAAATCTTGTCTAGTGGTAAAGATGGCTGAGTGCCCTTATGCACACCCAAGCACTGCACACCTGTGACAGTCCTTAAAATCAGGGTCATGGACCACCCTGTCTGTGTCCAAATTGCTGCAACAGTTCTAGAGCATTTGCTGCCTCTCTAGCATGCTGCACTAGCCTGTGGAGGCAGAAGTGACAGAGGAATGTGTGTGGAAGACATGTATCTGGTGACCATCAGGAAAGATCTTTGCATACAGGGGAGTTGGGTATTCCCAAACTTTCCAAGCCCCCAGGATGGGCAGAATTTGTACTTACAGGACCTAAGGGCAGAGGTTGCCAGTGTGGCCTGTGGGCTATTTTACATTTCTGGGAGCCTCTGTCTTTCTGCATTTGCAGAGTGATGTCAAAACACTATTTTTTGGCCCTTTCTTTTTAAGTATGAAGACACATAACCATTTCTCACCATGTGGCCGCTGGAGAAGCAGTGAGGGTGGTGCAGGGTTGAGGACACTGGAGTCCCACCAGCAGCAGAACAGAAGGTGGGCACAGAAAGCTTATGGCTGCCGGTGAGGGGAGGCACTGACCTGCTCCCTTGTGTGGGTTACAGAAGTCTTCCTCAGTTTCCCAGCTCAAGTAGAGGCTTTCATCCTGCAAGAGTTCCCATTGACAGCCCTAAAGGCACTGCAGATCCACAGAGAGAAATTACAATTCTGTGTTCTTTTGTCTTAACGATTTTTCTCTCTCCTTTTTCTTGCTGACTTGTTCTCACCAGGAAGACTTTTTTCCCCACAGTTCTGAAAGGTGATCTTTCTTCGTACAGGAAGAGCAAAAGGTCAAATCCTTGCCTTGTTGTTGTTTTCCCCTCCATACGTTGGATGTGTCTGCTGGCTCCTATTCTAGAGATGTGATTGGCATCATAGCTGGCAGTGACAATTGTCTCTACTGATCTCTAGACTTCATTAAATTAGGTAGTTAGCATTCAGAAAAAAGCTTTGCTAGTTTCTGCCAAAGTGAATTTCCTTGATTTCCACTTCAGCCTTCCCCCACTGCCTGGCTCTGTTGCGGTTTTTCTGAGCTGACACAGAACAGTGCTGGCTTTTTGTTATGAATTTCCTACAGGTCCCCTTCCAGCTCCGGACTGGTGCAAAAGATGGAGAAGAGGTGCAGCAGCCGAGTGGGACTGGAGACCCTGCAGGTAAATGCACAGCAAGTAATGGCAACAGTAGTAGGGAGTGAGAGGCAATGCTGCTTTGCTCTCTGCAGGCAGAAACTTGTTGCTTTTGTGATAAAATTCTTCTTAAAATCTCACACTGATGTTTTTCTTCCTTAGTATCCCGTTAAATTTCCAGCAACTTTCTTACAACCACAATGTACCATGAAGCTCCTTAGAGGTGGCAGGTTTTTTTTTGACGCAGGGATGGACAATATTCCTTTTGTGAAATGTTGAGAGTTGGCTGTGATGTGGAGGGTTTCATTCTTGTGCCCCCCAGATAAGTTCATGGAGCTGACTCACGGGGAATTTATTTTAGCACTTCAATATTTGTGAATGCATTTGAGAAATCATTGAGAGGTGTGTAACTTCTGTTATGAAAGCACAATTATTATGGTGCTTTTTTTTCTGAAGCATGTGGAAAGCTGTCAAAGGAAAACTATCCCTGAACTTTGAATTTGTAAGTGACACCTTCACACTTCAGCCCAGTCAGTGCTGCTATGGGGCCTGCAGGCAGGTCACACAGTTTAACTTCAGCCTGTGTTACTGCTTCAGAGCTCTTTGTTTCCTCCCATCTAGACAAGCTTATTCTTTCCCTTTCCCAGTACTGAGTACACTGACCCCACCTCCTTTCTGTCTCCCAGCAAGTCCATTCCTTCCACTGCTCTTCTCAGATCATTTTTTGAGACCTCTCTTCTCTTACTTGCTGCCTCCTCTCCAAAGGAGCCACATACTGTTGGACTAGATGAACTAGCATTTGAAACTTACCCAGCAGAGCTGTTGCATACACCCAGGAGGTTAGAAGTTGGATCTCAGTCTTGAGTCTCAGTTTAGCAGTGCAAATCAGAGTAATAAGTAGTAGAAACACTGAAATGCATGCAGGGCTTCTGGCACGCAGTGTGATTACTAAAATATGCTGTTTTTGCTGATACGCTATTATTGTGTGAACCTGAATATTGATAGGTAAGCAATGGAAATGCTTAGACATGGGGAAATAGGAGATATGGATCTTCCACTCAGAAGGTCCATACTCCATCATCACCTTCTGTTTGCATGTGTGCTTATAATGAGGGAGGTGTATAGAAAAAAAAAAGCCTCCCTACAGGAGGTTTTAAACATTATTGGTGTTCCATGCTAATTATTGTTTTAATTAAGGTAACCTTTTACGTGACAGAAACCTTCCTACCCAGCAAGGTGAGCTCTTGATTGTCCTCCTACAAATCCTCTTTGCAAATGCCCTGTGGACTCTGGGTTGTTTTTGCTTAACCTCTGTTTAAAACTATAAATGCAGGACAAAGGTATATGTGTATATTGACTGGATTACATAAAGGTGACATCCAAATTATAGCTTCTCTTCCTGGGCTGCCAAAATGTAGGCTGATCTTTATATATGATTTGGCATCTTGGCTGTGTCTGTGTTTTCTTTAGCATTGTGCTAAAAGCCTGGAACATATTACGTGAGGATTATGTCTAATGCAGATGTGCCAGAGGGCCAAAATGTGTGTGAAATCGGGATGGTAACAGAATTAGGTCTTATGATTATTTTTAGCCTAATTTCCTATGGAAATAAAGCATAAGCCATCCCACTTCCTTTGGGTACACATGTGTCTGGCTTCCTGCTTCTCAGCTGCTTTCTGAACCTATTGTCCTGGTCTGATAGTGAAGTGGTGTTATCTCCAATTTAATTAATGAACATGGTTAGAGAGAATGCTGGCCCCCTAGGTGGAGAGTCTGAAAAGCGAGCATGGCTCTTGCTGGACATGGGATGAACCTGTCCTGGGACACAGAGTCCTCAGAGACTCTACTTCCATGCTTCTGCCATGCCCCTTCAATATTTCTGCATTTATACAATAAGGTGCTTACTTCTAAGTGTTTTGACAGCCATTCTGATGGAACAGCTTATTCTGGGCATCATCTCCACGCAGATGGAAGAAAAGAAGGTTATCAGGAGCAATCAACGTGGATTCATCAATGGCAAATCATGCTTGACCAGTATGGTAAACTTCTTTGATGTTGTGACCAGCTAGGTAGATGTGGAGAGAGCAGTGAATGCTGTATACCTTGACTTCAGCAAGACTTTTGACGCTGTCTCCCATAACATCTTCTTAGGTAAGCTTAGGAGTGTGAGATAGACAAGAAGACAGTGAGGTGGGTTGAGAACTGCCTGACTGGCAGAGCTCAGAGTTGTGATCACCAGTGCAGAGTCCAGGTGGATGCCTGTAGATAGTGGTGTTCTCCAGGGGTTTGTGCTGGGTACAGTCTTGTTTCTTGTTTAGCATATTCATCAGTGATCTGGTTGAAGGCACAGAGTGGACCCTCAGTAAGTTTGCTGATAATATAGGAAGGGTGGCTGACATGTGAAGTCTGTGCTGCCACTCAGTGAGACTTACCCAAGTTAGAATTCTGGGCAGAGATGAGGTTCAACAAGGGCAAATGTAGAGTTCGACACCTGAGGAGGAATAACTGCGTTCATCAGTACAGGTTAGGGGCTGACCTGCTGGAAAGGAGCTCTGTGGGGAAGGATCTTGGTGTCCTGGTTGAACATCAGATTGGTCATGAGCAAGCAGTGTGCCTGGGTGGCCAAGAAAACTAATGGTATCCTAAGGGGCATTCAGAAGAGTGTGGCCAGCAGGTTGAGAGAGGTTATGCTCCCTCTACTCTGCCTTATGGGGATGTATCTGGAATACTATGTCTACTTCTGGGCACCTCAGTTCAAGAAGACAAGGATCTTTTAGAGTGTCAGAAGAAGGTCACAAAGGTAACTGGGGGACTGGAGCACCTTCCATACTAGAGGGCTGAGAGACCTGAGACTGTCAGCCTGGGGAAGAGAAGACTAGGGAGATCTTATCAGTGTTTATATAAGTAAATATCTAAAGGGCAGGCATCGAGTGGATGGGTCAAGGCTCTTTTCAGTGGTGTGCAGCAACAAAACAAGAGGCAATAGACACAAACTGGAGTGTGAAAAGTTCCATACGAACGTGATGGGAAGCTTCTTCACTTTGAACAATGGAACAGGCTGCCCAGAGAAGTTGTGGAGTTTCCTTCTGTGGAGTTATTCAAAACCCCCTTGGACACTTTCCTGTGCAGCCTACTCTAGGGAACTGCTTTAACAGGGTTGTTGGACAAGATGATCTCCAGAGGTCCCTTCAAACCCCTGTGGTTCTGTGATTTTATCCTGGGACTGGGGACAGACATACTGAGCCCAGCTTGTCTTCAAACAAGCATGATTTGGGTGAGACTGGTGCTGATTATGAAGACAGTTGCCATTCCAGCAAGACTGTGGTAACATTATTCCTTTAGAAATGTCAAACACTGTGCTCAGGAAGGAAAGTGAAGACAAGTGACACTATGGAGCAGCACATTTACAGGTTCATTCCAACTCCTGAATGACCAGTGCTGTGTTGCCCAATACAAGGGGCTTTAATTCTGAAGACTCATTCTGGTAGCTTTGAACTTGATTTTGTTCAGTATGAAATACCTTGTGTGTCTCAAATATCATGCTGATCTATTTTTTTTTTCTTTCAAAGAAATTGAAGGTGTCTCTTTACCTAAAATAAATAAATAAAATTTGTATCTCCCCAAGAGAGTATCAGAGGATCAATTTTTCAGCATGGGATTATACAGTTTGGCTGTATAGGCTTAAGGTTTTTAATTTGCTTACACATAGATAGACTTACTTGAGCTCTATACATCACCAGATCAATGTAAATCTATTTAGTAGAATCTTGGGTCAATATTAAAAGAATTCCATTAACCAGCAATAAGGACCCTGGATTAATATGATTACTATAGGTTTCAAAGCACACAGAAAGGATCAAGGATTTTTATTTCATAATAATTTTAAACAATGCCATTGTGGAAATTCCTCCTCTGCTCCCTATCTCCTGGAAAGCAAGAAGGAAAAAGGATAGAAGAGGCTGTGAAGATAAATTTATTTCACTAATATTGTCTCTTTAGGTTAGCACCTCTGATACACACTAACAGTGGATGCTTCTGCAGCTTCTAGTAGAAAAAAAGGTGGATGAGCAAAAACAGTTTGTGCAATTACTCCAGGGGAGGAAGAGAGAAGAAATCAATGGATTCTGAAGGACACAAAGCAAACATGACATTTCCAGAAGATAAAATAGATAAAGTTGAATTTTACTTTATTTATTTATTTATTTATTTATTTTTATGACATGGTGACTAAGGAAAGTAAGAAATATATATATTTTTTCTGTTGTCTTGAATAGGACGTCCTGTGTTGTGATCCTAGTGGATTTGCTTTTGAAGGGTAATTTTTCTATGACTGGTCACAAATATGAAATCTACAATACAAAATATTATTTGGAGAGACACAGTTTGGTAGTAGAAAATAAAGATGACTCTGGGGAAAGCTTCCACTTTGACAGAATGGGGACTGGGTTCTTCATCAGAAACCCCCATGAGCTTATTTGGCCTTACAGGTTTCTTAAAAACTTGTAAAAGGCAAAGAGTCTGTCAGCTGATGTCACTTTTTTATAGTTGTCTTGGTGTTTCCAAATGAATTGGAGCCAGTGTGCATTAATTGACTGAAATATAGACTTGGGTAATTAAATTGCTTTGGGCATCTCCACTGATGGAAACAGCAAAATAAGAACTGACAAAAACAGATACTGGGAGGAAACAAACATCAGCTGCGTTCAACCAGAAAATGGTGGCATCTGCCTTTCCATTGACTTGTGTTAGCAACTTGAAGGTAGAGGCCTTAGAGAATAAAATGAAATATTTGCAAGCCACAGAATCAGCTGCAGATGCTGTAGGTAGGCCTGCATTTCAAAGACCTTTGCTGAGTTAAAACTAGATTTTGAAATGGAGCTTGGAGGAAGACTGGAGATAGTGAGGCAAACTTGAAAAAGGCAAAACCATGAGTCTGAATTGCAGAAGTAGTCCCCTGTATTTCCAAATCTGCTGGGCCAGCTAGGTGAGGGAAATTTATGAGGGCTTTGGATCCACGCTCAGAATTTGCATCTGAAACGCAGTACCTACAAGGTAGAGAAGGACTGGGGGGAGAAACAGAGTGATTTACAGAGGATCCTCGCCTGATGGGCTTCAGACCCTTCTGTGCCAACGGACAGAAGGCCACAGCGTTTCTTTTCCCCTTTTCCCTGGATTTTCTGCCTTTCTTTGGATATTAAGCTATAAAATTTTACAGCTAGTCCATTTTCTTTGTCTACTTTGGTTTTATTTATTTATTTTAAAGCAGAGTGTGTAGAAATCCTAATTGGTGCTTCCCGTAGTTTCAAGATGTTTATGAAACCTGCTACTGCCTTGCTGGACTCTTGTGCAAGAATGCCAGGAGTAGTTTCACATACTGAAGTTTTAATTGTTACCAGCAAATCCAACAACTGTTCTCCATCAGGTGCAGGTACATGACATGGCGTCAGCTTCACTCTCACAGCTAGGCTTTTTTGTCTGAATGGATTATGCTGGGACATAACAGCCCCAAAGATCCTTAGTCGTAATAGGCTGGGTTTCCAGCAGGGAAGTTTAGTGGTAGTTTCGCAGTTTCCACTTCTCCAGCAAGCCCTTTCTAGTATAGGCAAGACTGAGATAGATGGAGTTCTCCAGGCTAATTTAAGCTTTTTTTCTCTTCTTGCACTTTAATTTTCAGTCTATATTTTGGTACTTGGCCTGCATTTCTTTAAAGAGAAACCTACTACTTTAACCTTGTCCCCAACCACTGCTCACTCAGAGCATCTTGGATTTGACCTTATGAGATAAAATAACTTCCTTTGCATTAACTCTTCCCTTTTGGAAAGCAAGTATTTGTATTTTAAGGATTTTCTATCCTTCTACCACTGTGATACACAACCCCATTCTTCTACCCACGGCTCTTAAACAGTATGTCTATGGAATGAGAAGAGGTTGTAAACATGCTGCCTTTTCTGTTTTTCAAGCCAGAAGCTGAGTTGTGTCATTTCAGAGAAAGCTGAAAGAGCTAGTTTTATGTAGATTTAAGAAATGGGCTGTCTGAGAAGAATATTTCAAACAAAAAGTATCTTTTATTAGTATATTAAGAATTAAGTGTTTGTATTGTGTCAAATTTGGCTCCTAAGTTATAATGTGGGATAATATGTCTGGGATGATAGGACTCTCCTTGAGTTTCATGGCATGATATTTATCAGGCTGTGAGAAAGCATATTCTGGAGGTTTTTCACACCCCCCAGCCCCGTTGGAGCTGGGAATCAGGGTCTCCTCATGTGAAGTGCTAATGCAAAATGCATTGGCACTTGCTGGTGAGAGAGTTGGGTCTGCTGGTACAGGTCACTCAGTCCTTTTCATCCTGTGGGACACAGATCAAACCTCTCATTACACAGAGAGAGAAGGGCAGTTATCTACATGCTTGCATTCACGATGCTTGACAAAAACAGTATTGTTTTAAGCTATTTCTCAGTTGCTTACTCTATCCTTCACTTGTTGTGCGGACATCTTTCTAGTCCCAGTTCAGAAACTGAACTCTATAAAAAATAAGTGGAGTTGGTCTCTGCTGTGCAGTGTTGTAAAAAACTCTGCTATTAAAAACTGATGTCTATCAAAAATGTTAAGTACAAAGATTTTAACAGCTCTTGCACAGCAGGGACTGTCTCCCTAACGTGTTCAGGCCCTGGTGTAGCTGTTTGCTCACAGTGACAATTAAGGCTTTTTCCTTGCTCTATAACACACGTTGTGAACAGCTAAAAGGCTGATTTAGTTCTTCCTTTCATCTCTTGCTCTTAAGTGGTATGCCTTAAGCAGGCCTTCTGGAAGGGTCTTATTTTTTGTGTTTATTTTTAAATAGAGCTTTTTTCAGGTTCCTCCACAAGGGTCTAGATAGCTCAGTGGGTAGCTTCGCATCCCTGTCCTTATTTTCTTTATCCTACATTCACCTGTTGAATCACATTCTCCCTGACTTGTGGGAAGAGAGACAACCCGAATCTGCGAGTGATGATCAGCAGTGTGGGTCCTGTCATGCCTAGGGCATAGGACTCACCTCATAAGTAGGTTCACTTGCATCCATGTGTGTGGTGTGTCACCTGGAAAGGGCATGCATGAATTTAGGCCACTGTTACTGAATACTCTTATTGGAAGTATCAAGGAATTATGTTTAAACTAAGTTTTTTGAAGGGCGTGGCTAAAGCTAGGCTTTTTTAATTTTATTTTATTTTTTATTATTTTAGTATCCATATCTAGAAGTCTAAGTAGAACTGTACTGGATGAATAACATCAGATGTGGACTGGGAATCCGTCACTCCAACCGACCTGCTCTTGGCTGCTTGTACTGCTGGAGCATCTTCAAAGCTCAGCCAAGACCGTAACCGTGGACTGGGCAGGTATGAGCCATTTATCATAGGGTCTACGATCTAAATGTAAGAGGGTAGCATTGTCCCTAAATGCCTAAGCAGGCTGTTGTCTGCTGCTTAATACCATTTTAACACACTCTCATTTTGCGTTGCTGTCCAGGCATTAACCTAAAAAAAGCCAGAGGTTTAAAGGCATTTTTGAAACTTCCCTGCCTGATGGAGACTTTGCCATTTTGTTCTGTAAAATAAATTGGAGTATTTGAAAACTTCTCTTTCAAAGTCACAGCACAGCCTGCTGTATCTAATTTAACTTTTAATGGAGCTCCCACTGGTTCCTTAACACTCTTCCTTGCATCAGATACATCTCATTGCTTGAGAATTTGTCCTGATAAACAGTGCAAGTGTTACTATGCTTAATTTCACTAATGTATTCATAATGATGTCCCTTTGGACCACCTACACCCTCTCCATAGAGACCCAGAAGGCTGTAGAAGATGAAGAATGTTTTGCGAGTACGTTATTCCAGATGTCCTCTCTGCCTGGTGCAGTATGAGAGCATTTCAATACAGCTCTTTGAACGTTCACCTCTCAGGTTAGATTTGCAGGTGACTCTGTAAGAATAATTGCCATTTTAACATCACCCATCTGGGAATGCTGGTTACTTAAACACTGTCAGTATTGACTTCGCTCCTTTCAGCAGCTTTCTATCTCAAAATGCTTTGCTTTGTGTATATCTCAGAGAGAGTGTGTGCTTCTTAAAAATGTTTTCTCATTTATGAAAACCTCATGATCTCTTGTGGCAAGAGAAAAATGAAAATATACTATTTTCAAGAAAACGGGGTGACAGTGTGTGAGAGTGACTCCTTATGGAGATAGGCATTCTGGATTGATTTAATGGTGTTTTCTCACCACGGAAAAACAGAACTATTGCCCTAAAACAGAATTTATAGCTGCGTGTATGATTTTATTTTTTTAATGAAAGGGAACATTGTTCAGATTTCAAAGGAAAGTTTTGCCAAAGTGTGGTAAAGTAGAGCAGATGAAAAGTCATCGCTTGAGACACAGCTGGAAGAGAGTCAGTGCCAGTTCAAGGCCTGTACACCTCTCCAGTGCTGGGCAGAAAAAGAATATTCCTATTGCTTTCAGAGCTGGCAATTCTTGGAATACTTACTCTGGTTGTTCTGTTTGTTTTTTTCTTACTCCTGAAAATAGGTTGCTTTTTTACTCAAGTACTTTGTTAACACTAAAATAATGAGCAATGTGTCTTTTATGTGATGGTATCTGTGGGATTTGGCCATACAGAGAAGAAAATGGCTAAGATATGCTCAAGTTCAATGTAAACATTGAGAAGGATAATGTTTATCGCTAAGTGCTCTGTGATTCTGGCTAAGCACTTGCCATTCCTTGTAGTGCTGCTTCCAGAGATGTTCAGGGCCTGCAGGTTTTCATGCACAGCTACATTAAGCCTACAGACCCTGTGTAAGTGAAATACATGAATGCAACAGGTGAAAGCTGATTGACAGGTAACAATGCACGTAGCTTACCAACAGCCTGAGAAATTCAGTCATTTCTGATCACTTTTCACTTCATGACCTATGCCTTCTCGAATGAATTATTCTGTTTTCTTGCCTTTTACTTATCTGGTGGGGATAACTGATCTAGATAAGTGATCTAGATGCTCCAGGTAGTTTCACCTTTGATATCCCAGTGCCCCAGTGCACCCTCTTCCCCCAAGTCCACTGCCCTTGATCACTTAGTCCTCTCTGGGGCTGCTTTCTACCAGCAAGTCCAGGCAGCCTTTCAACACCCTTTTCCATCCTTTACCAGCAGGCTTCAGTAGTGAGCTACCTGCTAGTGGCAGGTGAGAACACGCTGTAACAGGGAGGTACCTTCCATCCCTAACAGCCCCTTTGCAGATCATGTTCTTGTTTGTTGTAATTTTGTCTCTCAACTACTTTTTAGCCTATCTACTTTGTAGCAGAGTTCCTTATCCTAAGATTTGTCTTTGGTAATCATCTCTCTTACTTTAGGGTTCAGCCAAGACTACCAACTGAGTTGAAGAAATCAAATAATTATTTTTTTGGATGAGGGCAGGGAAATACCTTTTATTTTCCTTTTATGACTTTGTGATGACATCTGTTTTAACATCTGCTGACTGTGCAGATGACTACATGATGTTGGTACTTGAAAGGCTTTGGATTTGAAATTTCAGGCAACTGGCAATTAACTTTTTGGTGTCTTCTTTTTGACGTGTGCTACCACAAATGTCTCCATGAGATCTGTGTCTCACTAAGTGCTGGGCACTCACCCTTTGAACATTTGCCTTAAGGGAGATGGTCAGTCTTATGTTCTGGGGTGGTAATCATCAGAGCGTGATCATCATAATGTCCTTTTTGGGTACATGCCACTCATTACTTCTTTTTACTGCTATTCTTTTTATGTGACTCATCAAATTACTCAAAGAATTTGGCTCTCTTCTTACACCCCAGTATTTTTTTTTATCTTTTCTGCAGAAAGTTTAGAACAAGGAAGAGAGATGCTTTAAGGGCAAGCTTGCTCATGAGACTCCTGTTGTAAATCCAGGCTAATTTAATTGAAGCTAGTGTTGTTCCAGACGTGCCATGAGCAGAACTGAGCCTCTGTTTTACTGATTTTTAGAGTCTGGAGTAAAAGAGCAATAGATTTTCTTTGTATGCAAAAATAAATTAACACTGATAGAAGACAAAACATTTATGGTTGTTAGTTGGACTCGCCTTCATGATATCAGATGCTGTAAGTTTATAGTAGATGGGTAGATCACTAAAAAGTTACAACAGTGTTGCTGATTAATAAAATGAATCAAGTAGAAACTTCTTAAATAGCAAAACTGAAGCGCTGATGGCCTATGAGGAAACAGCTGCGCTAAACAGAGCGCAAGGGCAGATGTGTATCCCAGCTATGCCACAAACCTAGGTGCTGTTCATATGGACCTTCTGTTGGGAGCAGATGTCCAGAGCTGTATGCATCTTCAGTTCTGACCCAGGACATGTCAATCCTCTGTGAAAGCTCTCTGCCCCTGAGCAGTTTGCTGCTTATTTATTTTATTGGACTCCAAACCACAGTAGATCTGCATGGTCCTGTTGGTGCCACTCTGTCACCAGCACCAGCAGTTTTATCAGAGACAGGGAGCCTGATAATAACAACCAAAGCCTTTTTCTCTTCCTACCAGCTTTGGCAATGCCTCCTGCTTGTTACCTTGTCTGCTTTTGTCTCTAGCTCCTGCACTGAGATGGACTGAGAAAAAAAGACTAAATTTCTCCATAAATAATCTCTCTTTTTAGCCTATGCTAATCAGGGTGAATTATTTTTCTTTCTGCTTCTTCCCAATGCCAACAATCTCTGTGCATAACCTCAGGCCTTCCTCTCTCTCCAAATTTTTGTCACTGAGCCAAATTTCCACTCCTACTTTTCTCTTCTTTTCTAAAATTCCTCCTGGTTTGACTCCACCTTACAAGGCCTCTTCATTCAGCTACTGTAAGTGGAGGCAGGCATTACATCTGGCTTGGAGTTTGGCACCAGAGCAGCGCACCATGAGCTTGGACCAACTTTGGTGACCATCTCTGACCTCTACTGCCAGCAGGAATCTGCAGCAAAACCTGCTGGGGCCCAGGAGATCCTGGGATGAAGTTAATACCACAAGCGAAATGGAAGAAGCACAGTGTGGATTATCTTGATGCTAGCTATAATAAGTTTTAGAGGCGTAACTCCACTGCAGGGCTTCATCTGATCAGCTGTGGGGCACAGACCATCCTTTTCTTGCCTGTTGTCCTTCTCACTCAGTATTAACGTCCTCCAACTTGGAGGGAGACTAAACAACGCACAGACTACAAAACACTGTGTATTTGCAGGGTAAGCTAGCTGGAGGATTGTTTCCTATCTAGGAACTCTGCTAGTTCTACCACCCATCGAATCCACTTTGAGATAGCTAACGTGAAATAATTAATGGATTTAAAAATGAGCTTTGGGGAATGGGTAGCCTTTGTCTTTCCATACCTACATTCCAGCACTAAAGTTTTCTAAGGCAGCCTAAAAAAATGGGCCATCTAGCAGGTATGTCCTTGTGCTTCCTTTCCAGCAGAGTACCCAGTGGAGGCAAGGAGCCAGGCAGGCACAGAGGAGCTGTCTTGCTTCCTCCTCTCCTCCCACACCCTCCCCCCTCTCCCTCCCACCCCACACTTCTCTTGATCTGCTGGTGGCTCCTAAAAGGATTAATTAGAAAGATGTGAGCAGGGGTTGGAACGTCAAAAAACAATCGTCACTTTCATATCTGACCTCTATCACCAGCTGCAGAATTAACAAATTGAATGTCGTCAGCAAACAGGAGTTGCAGATGATATGAAGTTCATTACTAGCAGCACAGGGCTTGTGTTCAAAGCCCAGTTTAAACAACTCTTGCTGATTAAATTCCTTGCAGGGGCTCCTGCCAGACACGTTTAGAAAATACGGACATCTAACAACTCTCTCTCACTTTCTCTCCTTGTCTTCTTTTCTTCCACCTCCCCCCCTGCCCCTGCCTCACATTTTTTAATTTTCTGTTTCATTATTTTCTTTCTTTTTTTTTCTTTTGTTTTTGTTTTGTTTTGTTTATTTCTTAACATGTGCCAATTATTTGTCTCCTATCTGCAGGTACTGGCAAGTATCAGCGCTCTGGCCCCGCTGTCTACAGCCTTATCCATTTGGCGCCTGCTCCAGCCCTCTCACATTACCAGCAGTGGGGTCTGTTTTCAGCTGTGAAAAGCTGTGAGCATAACTCCCTCCTCCCATCCTCCCACCACAGCCTCTCTCTCCATTTTTTCCTTTTTTCCCCTCTCACCCTTCTGCTCTCACAGCTCCTCTCAAGGGCCAGGAAGCAAGAAAAAGAAGCCTAACAAAACATGATAACCTTCTAGATGGTGACTCTAGGGGTTCACAGCCTCTTTCCCACTCTGGTGGTTGTGACAACTTTTGCTGAGTGGCCCAGGTGTAACATTTCTGATGGGGGCCTCTGACTTGAACCTCAGATCCAAAATGCGCAAGAGTTCTTATTCCCTTTCCTAAAACCTGTTTTTTCTCCTATTGTATTTGGTCATTTCATGTTCTTCCTTATGCTTTTGGGATTTTTCTCCACCATTTCCCTAGGATGTGAGGATGGAGTGACTGCTCTGGTTGCATACCACAGAGTAATTTCTGGACTTGGCAGATTGGGTGAAAACCCATATAGAAAAGTCAAGATTTTAGAGGTAGGTCTGTTCTTCAAGTTTGGGACACCAAATGGCCCTGGGGAGGGGAGCAGATGTCTTCCTAGGAAAAATAGTCCAGCCCATGATGGAGATCAGATGAATGAGAGTCCCAGGCTGTGTTTGTTCCACTGATGCTAGCTTTTAAGCTGAATATCACAAGTAAATATGCTGAGAAAGCTGGGAGAGCTTTCAAAGGTGTCCAGGAGACACTGTGGAAAATAACTGTCCTTTGAGGGTCACGTAGAATTAAGGCCATGCTTCTCAAATACCTGGCTTCTGGCAGTCTTGCTCAGTAGAAGAATGTCAGGTATTATTCAAGAAAAGTAGCCTCCAGCTCTTCCTTTTACAGTGAAATGGTGGTATCAGCAGTAGGAATACAGTATATTTTTTCAAATAATTTTTCAACCTTCTTATTGTGCCATTTCCGTATTATTTTGTTTCTCACGTGAGAAGTATTTTATTTTCTAGCCGTCCTTTGCAGCGATCATAGCAGTTTATCCCTTAAACTACTGCTGATGTCTTTCCATACAGGTGAAAATTTCATAGAGATTTGCATACACTGCAGGTAGGCATTTTGGATTAGGGAGTGTTTCATGCAGGAAATAGCTCAGCAACAAAGTTTGTTTATTCTTTTTGTTGTCCTACACAGGAAATCTTTCTAAGTCACGATACCATGAACAGTTTGTCACAAGACATAGAACTGCCCAGCATCTCCTTCCCTCACTACAACCATCTCTAATGAAGGGGAGTTATTAGGCAATCCATAGCAGCATGTCTAATTTTTGCATACCTCATACCTAGGCCTGCTTGTTATACTGCTTTTGATTTTAAAAAAGAAAAAGCTGTTTCCAAAATGAATTAACCACATAAGGCATCTTTTTGTTCTATTGAATTAGCTGATTTATAATGACACTTGGCCAATATCTTTTTCTTTCAAAGTTCCTACTGATTTTTATTCTTCTAACTGTAAAAACAGGGTTTTGCAGACATCTGTCAGTGATTAAACTATTGTTTCTTTGAAAAGCATTACGTACCTGCAATGTGCTCATCCAAAGCCCACATTTCAAGTTCAGTGTTAAACACAGGTGTTGTATCCCTCTGTTACTAGTGCTTGCCCTGATTACTGCTCAGCAATGAAAATGTGCCAAGTGGTTCTAGCAGGCAAGAAATTGTTTTTGTAAGAGTCTGCCATAGCATGAGTTTGCTGCATTGCTTGACAACCAGCATGGGATGTCTGTAGTACCCAAGGAGAAATCAGCTAATAACATGGAGCTGCAATAATTGCAATATGAGTTCATGGGTATACTTGCCTTCAAATCTAGCTAAGCCTATAAGAGCATGTCTTTTCCAGATACTGAAAATTCTCAGCAGGTTGGAATATGCTGACAGTATCTAATACAGTATTTTGTGCCTGCATTCATTCACTTCCATCAAGACGAGAGGACAAGCTTGGCGCAGAGTGCCTGGGATAAGAGGTGGCCCCTGTGTTGGTAGAGAAAGGGATGCACTAAGGGATGCACTTCCAGCAGGATTACAGCTGGAGGTATGGTTCCCTGCTCAATCTAGTTGGATCTGGAAGATCTGTTGTCTCTCCTAAGCAGAATGTTTGTTTTCCATCCTTTCATTCATTCTACCACCATTGTGCAAAAGCATCTTTTGTTAGGCTGGCATGTTGAACCCAGGCCATCCCCTTGGGGCACTGCTTGAGGCTGTTTATCTGCATATAGCCCTATTTGGTAGAGCTTGATTCAGCTGTTGTTGAAACAGAGCTCAGACAAATTGCAAAGTATCGCCCATATGAGGGACCAGAATAAATTTTTGATTTGTTTTTGCTTTCCTTAATCACCTCATTCACTCTTGATGGCACCCAGCACCTCTGGGTGTGAAATTACTCTCAGACCAATCACCTATTGGTGAGAAAGAGACTTGCAATCACTTGGTGTTTTGGGCACTTTGAGGTCTCTGTTGAAACATTTGTTTTGACATGGCTTTCCTAACTGCTTTTGGTCTACTTAGATCTTGCTATTGAGTGCCTCATTTAATATCTGTTACACCTTTTGCTTCAAGCACAATATTGCTTAGATATGGGATATGTAAACTTTTTATTTGGAGAGGGGAAGCCTGATGCAATTTAATTTGTGTTGGCCTAGCCCTACTGTCCTGAGGGAATGAGGAATCAAATGGTGTGATACCATTTCTCTTGTTCAGTCTGAAGATGCACCTTAATAGTCCTACTTTTTTCTTGTAGCATTTTTCATCACTTGGCTAAATGTGCCATTCTTGCCCTCTAGTCTTTTTTTTTTTTTTGTCCCCTTAATTTTTGTTTCCAACAAAATACTAGCAATGTTTCTCTAGCCCTGAACTGCTATTGTCCATTGCCACCCAAGTCTCTGGTGACATTTGCTGGTCTCCTAGTGATCCAGCATGCTGAAGTGCTAACTTCTGCATTTTTTTCTGAATGGGGCTGAGGTTTATGTTCCAGGGTGTTACGCCGGAGGGAAGGTCAACACAAGTAGTATGTCTAGTCATAACACCCTGCACTATAGGTATTACAATGCTTTTCAAGTCCTAGAGAGATGGAGAGATGTAGTCAGGACATCTGGACCAAGCTATTCATGTCTCATTGGTAGCCCATGTTAAATGATTTTGCATTAAACAATAAGGTAATGAGAGTTCTTGTCCTCCTCACACCTCTGATCTGCTGTAAGTCATGAAGAAAATTACTTGCAAGGAAATGCATTGGGCAGTCTTTATGAGCTGTGACACAGAGTGCAGGAGAACCAACCCTTGGTTTTTCCTGGGCCTCCAGCCAGACAGCTCTTTATTGGAGGGAACACTACAGAAGTACCATGTTCTGTGGCTATACAGAACCCTGTAATAGGGTTAGCTCACATTAAAAGTGTAATTAATGTCATGTAATATAAAGATTTACCATTTTCTCTAAGGACTTATCCCCCAGGCAGTTTCCTTGAATCATTCGGTAATCTAAATAAAATGACCGTTCCCCATTTCTTACCCATTTTATGCTTCCTCCCAAAGATGTTTATCCTGGGGTGCCACTTCACCAGAGGGGAATTAGGACAACACTGTTCAACAATGGTGGTGCTGCCTTCTTTGCCTTTCAGGTGAAAAATGAAACTATTTATAGCTTGTATGGGGTTTTTCTTTCTCTTAAATCTTCTGCTGTGTGATTTCAAAAAGACTACTATGTCTCCCACATTCCTTATCACCATGAGATTGCTGCAGCTTGCTCTAGGGATTGGTGTGGCAATAAGTATTCATGCTGCCTTTATTTAATCCAAAAAATTGGACCTCTGAAGGTGAAATGGGAGGATGGTTTTCTTGACCATCTAAAGGGTCCTCACTTGGGCTATGCTAGTTCTTGTTCAACCCCTTGTACCAGGAGGTGTTTGTCTCAAAGCAAAATCCAATAATTCCATTGGGGGAAAGCTGAGAGCACTGTATCACCACCTGGCATTTCCATCTCTCTCCTTTTCTCTCTTTTATCTCAAGAACAAATGCTTTGCTAGATTATTTATGCTCCATTGATGAGAGCTCTCTCCAAAGCTCACTGCAGTCAGTGAGAGGTGTTTCAGAGTCTTCCTTTTGGGAACAGTCTTGCATTTTGACCTACTTAACTGAAATAGGTTGATGGCTGCTTTTCGTAGAAAGTTACAGTGTCGTCCACCCTTATTTTGTTTTGAAGGCTAAATTGAAAAACTCAGTTAACGGTCAGAGTCCTACTGTCTATAAGCAAGAGCCCGGTGGAATTGTCCCAGATAGGTAGCTGGAGATGCCCTGTGCCCATGTGCTGATATCCAAAATACTGTTGATATCCCAGGTTGAGCCATGCAGGACTTTTCTTTTGAGGCCTTAGCTCAGGTAAATGCCATGCACCACCACACAGAAATCAGGATATGATTTCCTCTACTCTCCTCGCCACTACCCTTGAAGTCTGGCTTTGGGATGGATATAGCAAACTCCATACAGTTCCCAATTTCTTGCTTTCCCTGCTGTTTGCCAAGCAGGAAAAGGTTTTCTAGACTGAACTTTCCTTATTCTTTGATTCCCCGTGCTGGCCAGAATGCAGAGCTTTAGAAGACGTGCTTCACTGCAGAATAACTGGAGAACAAGGAAAGACTGGTTTGCACCATCAGCCTCTCATGAAGCATTCAAACTCAGCTGATGATTGATCAAAACATTGAGATCTTTTGTTTTGTCCGCTTTTCCCACCTCTGCTTTCTTAAGACAACCTGGGCACCCACAGCAGTCATTTGCAGGTGTTTTAGCTCTGCCCCTTTGACTGCAGCTGCATGAACAGCAGTTATACAGGCAATCAAGCAGAGCATGCAAACCTCTTGGAAAATTCAGAAGTGGCATCTGAGCACATTAGAAATACAGCCTGGTGATGCTGTGGCTCTGTTGCAGGCTATCAAATTAGTAAGCCATTTGATTTTTCCATCTCACTGTATATTTCCTTGCACCAGCCTGGCAAGAGACGGCTGTAAATGGCCATTTGCATCGAAAGCTCCCCAGTCACTCCTGATTAGAGCTTTCACATCTTTTTCCTGCTAATGAATTGCTTCCATCTGTGTCATTACAGCTACATGCACTTGTTTTGCTGAAGTGAAACCCTCAGGGCTGGCACGGCAGGCCGCCTGCAGCCTCCAGGTACCTGCTCCAGCAGTGTGATGCTGGGCCAAAGGCAAGCACGATTGCTGTGGCTGTCATGTTGTCACAGAGCTATTTGTCTGGGCTCTGACAGGGAGCGTATGCAGAGCAGCCTTGGCCTTGCCTGAACTGTCCGGGCTCTGCACAGACCTCCTGGAGACCCTGGGCTGTGATGAGGCTGCCGAGATGCTCCCTGCATAATGCTGCTCTAGGATCCTGACCTATTGATTTCCAGGAGTCTCAATAAATTTAGATCTCTGGTTTGTAGCTGCGCTTTGTATGTGGGGTAGGACGATGATGAGCTGCAAAGATCAATATAGGGGAGTCTTTTAATCGACCATGTAAAACATGTTCTTCATCACTGATGGTGTGTTAATTGGGATTTAATTCTTGAGGGGCATTCACCTGTCCTTCCCAGTAGCATTCTGGCTGCTCTTCTTGAGAAATTCAGGATAGCTTGAAATATCAGTTAGAAAGATGATTATGATACGAATTAAGTTTTTATTGTTCTTGTAACACTATTTTCAGTGTATGCTGCCAGTCTTTAAGCCGGTGAAACACACACCTTTCTCAAAAAGGCTTCATTCAGTGGTGTTCACCAAGAGTCAGTCTACTGTCCTACCCAAGCTCCTGCTTTTATCAGCCCAGGGCTCAAGAGTAGGGGCAGTGTCAGTCCCTGGCTCCTTGCTGGCAGCCAGAGGAGACGTGTACTTCCCCTAGGTGCTAGAGAGATAGCAGCCCAGGTCACCAGGGTGCCTTGGCTCTCCAGTGGCCATGCATCCCACAGAGAAGCTTAAAGCTAATTCCACAACTGATCTGTTGTCTCTTGCTGTTTCAAGCTGCCTTTGCATCCTTAGCTCTCATCTGCTTCTCTGCTTTTCAGTGAATAAGGGGTTACAAGCTCTAGTTTTGCCCATTCTTTTTGTGGTGAAGTACCATGGGAACAGGCTTTCTTCTGTCATCCAAAATCCAGGAAGAAAGCTCTCTAATTCCAATGAGGTGTTATAACTTGTTCCCAGTTTCTTCAGGAGTGCCCCCCTGGCCCTTACCTTCCCCTTCAGTGTTGCTGAGAGCGCCAAGGCCAGGCACAGGCTGCCTTTTGTGGCTAGTCCTGGCAGTCAAATAGCTCTTCCAGGGCAAGTTTTATTGAGGCTGACTGACAGGTATGAAGCCACCTGTGAGAAAAGAATATTTTGTTGTACAAGAAAGGTAGATATTCAGTTAAGTTCAATTATGTTGTAATAGTGGGCAACAAAGTTATACTATGTTGACAATAGAATCAAAGAACATCACTATTTGGAAGGGATCCCTCCAGTACAACTCCTGTCTCCTCACAGGATTGCCTGAAATTCCTACCCTATGTCTGAGAGCATTGTCCAAATGTTCCTTGAACTCTGGCAGCTTGGGGCTGTGACCACTGCCCTGGGTTAGCCTGTTCCATGCCCACCTCCCTCTCATGAGGAACCTGTGCCTAACTCCCAACCTGACACAGCTCCATACTGTTCTTTTGGGCTCTATTGCTTCCTCCAGAGAGCAGAGCTCAGCGTTGTCCCTCCACTCCCCTCGTGCAGAGCTGTGGGCTGCCATGAAGCCTTCCCTCAACCTCTTCTCCTCTGGGCTGAACAAACCGAGTGAACAAACCAACCTCTGCCTGTGCCTGTTTATTGTGAACAAATTTGAGATTGTTACAATCCCCCACCTTCTTGAGAAAAAAAAATAAATCTTTTTAACTCTTTGGTTTCCTCTGGGACTTTTCAGTTTCAAGTCGTGGTAAAACAAATTGTGTACCTGGCTGGAAAATGGAAGCAGCAACATCCCAGCTAAAAGCTTAGGCATTTTTTTTTATTGTAAATTCTTTAATCTCTTTTAATGGATGACCTCTCTAGGACTATTGTATTACCTTCCTGCTAGTCTTCTGGCAGGTCTTCTATTTAACTAAACCAATAAATATGCATATTTGCAGCATGTATTTCAGTTAGCCAGTATAACTGTACAGGGTATTCATTACTCACTAACCGGCCTATATTTAATATTGAAAGGTTATTGCAAGCTATACGACTGTATGCATGAATACAATTCATGGATATGACATCCATGAGATTTCCTTGCTGTGATTTAGCTGGCTAATTGATAAATACCGAAACACAAATTCCTTCATGCTGCTAAGTATTTCTGGGGGCAGATGAGTGAAGAGAAGCACTAGAAGGAATCTCTGCCAGCCCAGACACTCTTACATCTTCTGTGAGCTCAAGGAGGGATTTTTAGCACCAAGTGATCTTGCAGAAAGTGGCACTCTGGAACTAACAGTGATGGCAGCTGCAAGGCAAAGGGAGGATGCTGCATCAATGGCTCTATGAGTAGACCAGAAGCTCAGGGCAAGATGTTTACTGTAGAGGAGGTATCTCCTCATTTCTGGCACGTGGGAGCTGAGTGTGGAAGAGCAACAGAAAGACGAAGGAAAAGAAAAATTGGGGAGGCGTTGAGCAATGGTGTGTGATGGAGGGAGAAGGTTGTCCTCATCTTTCTGGAGGTGTTTCTCTTTGTGTGCCTACTGTGTAAGATGTCTGTCATCTTGACATTGCTTTTGTGTCCTTTGCTTTGAAGTGGGGTGACTGGTGCAGTCCTTGGACCTGCCTATTCACCACATGGCTGTTGCTTGTCATCCGCTAGTTCTCTTCCCTGCCCCTTTCCCTAAGCATGAGAAGGGGGCTGGGGGAAAGCAGTTGAATCCTATAATGCTTTCTTCCATGATGGGATTAAGCAGGACCTGTTCCTTTAAAAAGTGTCCCCTTCCCCATCATCCTCCCTCCTTCCAATTACAGCACTAATTTCAGTAATGGAGCATTAATGGAGTAATGGACTGCTGAAGCTGGCCTGAAGGAACTGTAGTGCTCAGCACAAATTGAGTAAATAAACCATATATTAGATTTCTAAACAATACTTTTAGTCTAGTCCCCAGGGAAAGAGAGTTGTCAAGACTTACTTAAGTCAACCCAGGAAAACGTATGCAAAAGATCTGTCCATTCATACCCTGGAAAATGGCACTGGTGGCCCAAAGTGAAAATCTCTCACATAAATCTCTGTGATCCTGACAGAAAGAGCCCTGTGTTGTTTTTTAATTCCAGTTTCCCTTTTTGATTTATTTACTGATAAGCAGCATTGTGTCTGTTTCTATTTGTGTCTTGCTAGAAAGCTGTCTGTGTGGAGGGGAGCAGTGTGCTGATAGAGAACGACTTCCAATTGCGAGGAAGGAGTTATCACAGAGCTGAATGGAGTGATGGATGAGAGAAGTGCTCTAAACAGTATTCAGCCTGGGGAAATCCTGATTATTTTTTCTTCCAAAATCAGCAACCCTCTGTTGAAACTTTTGTTACCGTGAATTAAAAATAGGCTTTACAACTACCTCAGCCAAATAAATAGAAATGAGTAATGAAGCACTGGCTGTCCAAAACTACCCCATTGGCATCAGGGTGACTAATTGTAATTTAGTTACCCTTGAATGCACAGGCTGTGGTTGAGGTTTTCCTAGGCAGAGTGCAGGCAGGATGTGAGCCAAATGCAGAAGATGGGGACAATAAAGTGAGGTAAAGGCACCAAGTAGCAAAATGAGCAAATCTTTTGTGTCTTTAAGAGGCAATCAGGAAAAGCCATAATTCCTAGAGGGCAGCAACTTGTGGGTGTTCAATATACCACAAGATGATTATTTACTTTTTATGAACTTCAGTGCGATCTGAGAGAAATCTTTTGAGCCTCTGTGGCAGAAATAAGTCAAGTTTTTTCTTCTTTTCCTTTTTCTTAGCCTTGATGCATTTAAGAATGAGTGGTCTAGCTCTTCATGTTTACAGATTTCATTCAGATGTACCATTACTAAGAATGAAAAAAAAAAAGGTTAACCTTGAATTGAAAGAACAGAGATTGCTTTAGTCCTATGATCAGCACTGGACCATCATGTTTGAACAGAGTGAGTTTTATGAAGGTATTGTTAATCTGTTTCAGCTGTCTGACACGCAGAATTTGGCTTCTTTGAAATAACTGCCTCACTAGACCTCTGGATATAGCACATGAAAGAATCAAATACCATTGACTGATACCAGACCAAAATGATACAGTGTTTCTCAGGGTGTAATGCAGCATTGCATTTCTTACTGGGGGTAATTTTGCAATGTATATATGAATGAATGATGCATTTCTACTATACTAATTAAAGTGGTTATAATTAGAGTTATAATAATCCAGAGGGCTTAACCATTAGCTCCTGGAATCTGCATTACATTCTGCACTGAAATGCTGCTGTCCTTCAAGACAAAAACAGCTGGAACAGGTAATTTGGGCTTGCTCTGTCTTTATGCATGTCAAGGAACTACAACACTTCAATCTGCATGGGAAGATGTTATGTACTGCTATATTAGTATTTTTTTAGGCATAAAAACAGGTAAGTCTGAGAGTGATGAGCTCATTACTGAATGTTCACATCTGGGAATATGAATGGAAAATCCTGGAAGAAGTCTGTGCATCATTTGAAATAGCACATTGGACTCCTGTTGTAAGAAATTATTTTTTCATAATATTTCCAATGAACTTGTGAATTTACTGTTTTCACCGAATTAATGGTCTTCAGTCCAGACTTCAGGCTGCCAAGTTCTTCCTGTGGTAAAATCCTTTTCCAGAATCATATCTCTGATTTATCCAGCTTGAAAAAACCTACACCTGTAAGCTTGTCCTCCTGTTAAATGGCCTGCATGCCTCTTCATCCTCACCATGCCTTCTCAGAGAGCACTGGTGTCATGCATCTCTCCAAGGTGCATTTGTTCTGCATCTCTTCCCCTTCCTTTTTTCTAGACACAGACTCTGAAGTTTTAAAAATCCATTTTCCTTCTTTGAGCCACTTCCACCACTGTGCACAAATACTTCTCTGCTCTTCTTCACATGCCACTGCTTTCTTCCAGAACCTACTGCTCTCATCTGGCTACTTAATTGTGAAATGATATGACAAATTCATTCTAATGAGGCCCTGCCGTGGATACCATTTGATCCTGCCTTGTTTTTGTTCTTTTTGCTTCTGACCTCCCTAAATGTTCTATTTACACTTTCTTTCTCCCAAATTCCAGACCGCTTCTTGAAGCTACACCGTACTTACGTATGTATAGCTCATACATCTTTTCTGCTTATGTTTTCAGAAGGAACAAGGACCATCTTGATGGGAATTCTCAGCGAACACCATGTGATCTGTCTAGGACAGCTGCCATGGAAACTCAATCCTAAAGTTTTGCACAGTAGATGAAAATAAAATTTTGTAGTGAAAAATGTCAGGGAACCTAAATAGCAGTCTGTTGCTCAGTGGTTAGCCCTTTGGCAATTGGAAAGCACAGAGCTGCCAGCCCTTCAGCCTCATGCACAGAAATCAGCGTATGTGGGACTAACAACCTGATTAAATGAATATGATTTAAGTTTTTGAGCAAAAGGGAATCCAAAATAACTATCCTAATAATGAACTTCTAAATAATACCTCTATTTTCTATAACTTTGTGGTGCACCTACATGAACTGTTGGAAGGATGAAATGATAACCCTGGAGCCTGGAGGTTGCTGCATTCACACTTAGTTTGCTTTGCTCAGGTCGGAAAGGCAGCAGGGTTGGGAAGAGCCAGCTGCAGAGGATGCTTTTCAGATGTGGTGGTTTGTTTGATGGGCCTGATCTAGAGCTATCTGGCATAATTAAGATCTGAGAAAAGACAGCCTTCTTTCCCTTCCCTATAAATCTGTGCTTGCATTCAAATGGTGAGTTGGAATATTGGACTATGTCTTTTTTTTTTTCCTTCTCCGCTGGGATATGAGAAATTTTGCAATTGACAGAATAAATACAGATTTATCTTAAGAGCAGTTGTTCTTTTTTTTTCCTTCGTCTTTTTTTTTTTTTTTTT